>MCGT01000031.1:0-331323 GCA_002104935.1 Hesseltinella vesiculosa | reverse complement strand
ACATATTCCAAGCCGCAAGCTTGTCCCTGTCCCAGTTGATTTTACAGTGTTGGCACTGTAGAACCGACCACAAAGACATGCTTGCACCTCGCAGGAATGGGTCACCGACGGTCTTGTGTTCAAGGTCTTTTTCATCACACATTGGACAGACCTGTAAAAAAAAATGAGATAGAAAAAAAAAGGTCATTTTGCGCTTCATTTTTCCCTCTCCTCATGATTTACCTTGCTTGTGTTATATTCATTTGTTTTTGTAACAAGTAGTAACCCTTGCTTTTCCGCTATTTTGAGTGCTTTGTACACTTTTCCGGAGCGAGTGGACTTTTTCCCTCTACGGGTTTGCGCAAACAATGCACCACCATAGGCAATCACTGGAAGTTTGCGGCTATAAAAAAAGTTAGTCCAGGCATCACACCTTTTTTTGTGTAGTGCATACCTATCATAGTCTTCCTTCTGGTGTTTGTACTTGTTACCACCATGGACGAAGTGGTTGACGACTTCTGCGCACATCTTCTTGTCCCCACAATAGTCCAGGAACCGATGCAGGGTATAGTCATCAGCAAAATGTTCGGTGATATCATCAAGGTGTTGGAATACATAGATGGTGCGCTGAATGAAGCGGTCAGGATGGCTAGTTTTTGCTGGTGGTATACGCGTGAGGATCTCCTCCATGCCAGAATCTTTGAGCCAACGTTTTCGAATGCATGAGCGCCCATGTCGACCAGAGAGTGATAGCCATTCATTATTCGAGAATCGCATGTACCGACCATGCCAACCATTGGTGCTGTTGCTGCTGTGCTCAGTGCCGGGGCAGTGCGATCATTTCCCGGGAGGTGCTTGTCTTCTTGAGCAGATGTGTAAAGCTCACTATGTCCTGGATCGACTCCATACAGCTGCATACGTTCTCGTGGTTCACCATGCAAGTCGTCCATTTCGAGATCAGGAAGTTCAATTTGGGGTGCGCGCTTGCCATAGATAAATTCCAATTGAAGCCCATCAGTGCGAACACGGTTGGAAAATACCAAGGAGGCAGGATCATCATCATCCTCTTCATCGCTACTATCGATTTCAGTCAATTGAGTATCGCTGCCAACGTCCTGGTGTGTTGTCTCGTCAGTAAAACTGCCTTGATCTGATGATCTGTCATGGTCGCCTTTGTCTTGATCACCATCGTCGATTTCGCCCTCCGATGGGGTATTGTGAGCACCATCAGAACCGCCAGCAGGGTTGCCGATGTCATTAGCATCTCCATCAGTAACACTGCCACTATCATCTTCGGCATCACCGTTGTCAAGATCGGGATCAGCACC
Source organism: Hesseltinella vesiculosa (assembly GCA_002104935.1). Lineage (NCBI taxonomy): Eukaryota > Fungi > Mucoromycota > Mucoromycetes > Mucorales > Cunninghamellaceae > Hesseltinella > Hesseltinella vesiculosa. The sequence goes on along the minus strand of MCGT01000031.1, from coordinate 330,016 downwards.
ACCAGCGTCATCATCACTGTCGCTGTCAGGTTCAGTGAGCGTTGGATAATGCAAAAATGCGGTAGTACTAAAAAAAAATCAGTCACGATTCCTGCCATCACAATGTTCCTCAGTTACCATTTTCGAAGACGAGCCTTCTGAAAGTCCAGGTAGGTGAAAAAGAGAGTGGCATCGCGAGCAAGGCGGATATAAGGATGAGAATGGTCACCCGACGGCACAGTCACGTTTATACCGGCTTGCTTGAGAATTGACCGAAATGAGTAGGCATCCAAAGTGATAAACCGGCGACGAAAGGACAGAGTCGGCACAAGGGAAAAGAGGGCTGTTGACTTGGATTGCCTCATGGTGGAGGAGGAGAAGCAAAGGTCTGCTGATATGTCAGTGCCAGCCAGTTTCGCCTTGGAGTTTGCCAACTTTACACGAAGGCCAAGGACGAGATCTGACAGCCAGGTCTTAAATTCTTCCGGTAGACTCCAGGGGATGTCAATTGGATTGTCTGGGTGCTCCAGCAATTGCATCATGCCCTTGAATACTCTTTGGCGACAGCGACGAGGCAGCACCTGATAGTCCATGTTAGATGATAGTATGAGCTTCATGGTGATTGTGTCCATTTGATCATGCACATCGTCATGCCCCATCTCAGATGGTTCCAGGTCGTTGCCTTGTTCCATTTCTTGCAATAGTCGGTAAAGTACTTGCAAATATGTTCCAGGACTTGCAGTAAGTTCCTTCAGCGTAACTGGACTTGGACCAAAGTTCAGGGTTGAGATAAATGTTGAGACGATCGTTCGCAAGAGATCGGGGCTATTTTCTGACAGTGGTTCAACTTTTTCTTGACAGGTGACAGTGTCGTAAATATTCTGGCATGCGTTCATAATATAACCGGACTTTGGCATTTCCTTTGTCAAAAAAAAAAAGTGAGCAACTCGCGCCTTCTTATTTTCTCTCTCTTTCTTACTGACCTGGCCGTCAGACAGCTGATCCTTGAGGGTGTTGACCAAGCGAAAGCGAATATACTTGATACACTTTTCTTCAAAACGTTCAGTCACAGCCAAGAGATTGATTTGGGCTAACTCATCCGCCATTTCAGAAATCATGTTACTAGCACCCTTGATCCAATATAATTCGAAGCGGCAGTCACCCAAGAGAGACTGGTAATGGTGATAAATTGCTGTAGGATCAGGTATGTTCGAGTTGGGGGAGGTCACAGCCTTGCCAGTCACCAGTTGGCAGATCCCATAGAAAAAATCTTTACAGAATACAGTATCGTTGACCACAGAACGCTCAGACATGACATGCAGAACATAATAGTTGAAGAACGACTGGGCGCAGATGGAGACATAGCGGATGTGATCGACCCATAGGAGGATGGTTTCTTGGACGTCCATCTTTGCTTGGCGTTGGTCTTGGATATTGTCTTGGGCCATGTTAAGAGCATGACAAAGAGATATCTTGCGAACACGGGTTTTGAAATTGGTACCAAGCAAGAGAGACTGGAGATCCTTCAACTTGAATTTCTTGGCCCTTTTTTTCCCATCAGGGTTCTTCTGCTTTTCCTTGCGGGCCATGGAGCCAGCCTTACGTAGAAGCTTGTTGGCCCTTTTGAGCTGGGTTTTGGACTTTCGTTTGCCACCTTTAAAAGTAAATGTTAGAAACTGGCAATGTAGGGGCGATCAATACTAACGGTTGAAAGGACAATCTGCTCGTTTGTGCCCTAATCCGTGGCACAAACTACACTTTAAACCTAATGGAGGAGAAGGAGATCATGAAGCAACGCGTTTTAAAAAATAAACAAACAAGGTCAATAATAGGATTTACCTTTGAGAATGTAATATTTTCTCATTTTCAAGTTATACAGCCAAGTCTTATTTGCATCTATTCGTAATTGCCTTCTTCTTATATGACGCCCCATTTTAAATGTAAATAAATGCTGAAGCAAGGTTGTAAAAAAAAAGTAAAGAAAGAAAAAGAACTCTTTGAACGCGGCACGCCCTTTTCAATAAACCCCGCTCGTTGTTTTTCTTGCCTCTGGCACCCTCTGTCTCTCTCTCTCCTGCAAAGTCTGTAGGAAGGATTTGTTTATTTACTACCTTTTCAACCTTCAAGAATACAAGGAATAAGTGGGGCATGATACTTCCAGATCACGAGATGAAAAGTAAACGACGAATATCCAGTTTGGTAACTTGAACAGGTTTGAAGTGGAAAGATTCATTTTTGTATTGATGATAAATAACCAATTCAATGCGAACTTAAATGGAAAAGTACATGCAGCAACTCTCACTTTTTTTTTTCTCCATTCACGCCGCCTTCATGAACCAGTGCTAATCTTCATGGTATTTTTGTACCTCGTTTCGTTGGTTTAATCGCGCTTCCTCACTTTAGTATTATCAATATTAAAGCGTTTTTAATTGGCTCACCATTTCGCATTTCCCGTTGAGGGAGAAAAGTGGAGCTGGGCTTGAATAAAAAGGATCAGGCTGAATTTTTTTTTTCCTTTCTTTCTTCCTATTTCTTTTCACTTCTGTGCTTTGATTTTTTTTTTTTCACTTTGTTTTTCTGACATTCTATTGTTGTGCTGCTTGATTTTAAGGATGAAACAAGAAGAAACTTCTCGCTGGTAAGCAGAATGGAACATGAAAAGCAAAACACAGAGCAATGAAAAATGAATGTGACTGGTGTGACTCACCTTGGTTTATCGGATGATAGGGACAAAACCTCTTGGGAACAATACTATGCCCAATATTACGCTAATGATCCAGAATATCCTGCTTACTACCATGGCTATAAGAACGGAACATTAACCCCTGAGCAACTTGCTTACTTTGAACAATATTATCTCCAACAGCAGCCCTCCCAAGGCAGTCAGGCGACTACCAACTATTACAATTATTACTATGGCCAAGGCCAACAACAACAACAACAGGTTCAATCAAATGGCCACGCTTATGCCCAAGGTCAGCAAAATGGTGCTGATTACAATTACTATAACGGCAAAGGTCAATACCAGCAGTAAGTTTTCTTTTACCCCTTCAAAAAGCTTAGTAAGAAACCAAACTGATTATTTTTTATCTAGAGCTCTGCAGGCTTCTACCGCTACCACCACCAGCCAGAGTCGTCCTCCTCGGGCCACCATGCGTACAACGGGCATTGGCAATCGACCTACTTTCAGTAACAAGACTTTGAATAATACTAACCAAGTACCTTGTAAGTTGTTCTTCCGTTTAAAAACATGCCCACCATACTTATCTCTTTCCATCTTTTTAGTCCGCCCACAACCTGTTTCATCCTCTTTTGTGCCGGCTACTACCAACGGCACATCTGCTGCCCAATTGGCAGCCGCTGCTCCTCCTTTGCGACCTCCCCCATCGAATGTGAATGTGAACAGCCGACTATCGTTCTCACTATCTACCCCTGCTGCCAAGCAAGTCTCTCCTTTCACTAACGCTCTTGCCAAAGGTGCCACTCCTTCTTCTAGCGGAACTGCTGCATCTTCCTCTAGCCTTCCTACTGCCGCTCTTCAAGCCGCCGTCCCTTCTTCTAGCCAAACAACGACTTCCAACGAAGCCTCTTCCTCAATTCACACCCCTCAAGAAGCCTGGCCAGCTTCAATGACGTATGTGCCATATCTCATTGTCTCGATTGTCATCATTCTCATCTTTTTTTTATTATCATTATTTTTACATAGGGCCTTTGTACAAAATATTTTCTCGTCTGTCCCTGATGAGATGGTTCCGCTGGTCCGAAATGAGCTTCGCCAACTCATTATTGAAAAACACCAAAATGGCACTGTTAACACCACTGATTGGTCTAAAGTGACCTTACCTTGGTAAGATCACAAAGTTACTGGGTGCATTTGCTGCGACCTCGTTCATCAGCCACGTCTCACCTTTTTTTTTTTCGTAGTCTCCGCTCATCTACCAAGCGTGACTCTCACCGTCAACGATCAAATTCTCGCTCACGCTCGCGCTCGCGCTCCCCTCGTCGTACTAACCGTTTTAATAGGAACAATGCTCGCTCCGGCTCGCGGGATGGCCGATCCATCCGTAGCCATTCTTCTGATGAACGTAGCCGACAAGAAGAAGCCAAGCGTTTGAGCCGCAGCAAACGCTTCAGTGATGCCCTCCTTCGCTCACAATCGAGCACCCCATCAAGCACGCTCTCTGAACAGACCGAGGACCCTGTAAGTTTATAATCAAAATGAGAGAAAATCCGAGACTAAGTTAGTTTTTTCATGTTTAGAGCGCTGTTATTGTTGGCACAAATCAGACCCTCTTGAAGGAGTATTTGCGTTTGACTTCGGTAAGCCTTGCTATCGATTTTTTTTTTTTTTCGCTCGGAACTTACACTCTTCTCATTTCATAGGCGCCCAAACCTGCCAATGTTCGGCCATTGGAGGTCTTGCAACGCACCATGATTTTGCTACGACAAAAATGGCAGGATGAGCATGATTACAACTTCCTTTGCACACAATTGAAGTCTGTCCGGCAAGATTTAACCGTAAGTTTTCATGGAACAAAAAAAAAAGTGGTTCAGGGCTGACGCCATTTTTTTGTTCAGGTGCAATTGATTAAAAACAGCTTCACAGTCGATGTCTATGAATTCCATGCTCGCATAGCCCTCGAAAAGGTAACTGACCAAATCATTTGTCATGACAACCCCTCACCCTCTCTCCTTCTAGTCGGATATTGGTGAATTCAACCAATGCCAAACGCAATTGAAATCGCTTTACCAACTCGGCATTGAAGGCAGCGAAATGGAATTCATTGCCTATCGCATTCTCTACTTCCTCATGGCCAAAAATCATTCTGGTAAGAAAAAAAAGAAATTTATGCTCAAATCCACAACCCCCTCACTCGTCACTTGCTTATTTTTTTTTATCTCTTAGACATTATGCTTTTGATGAAGAAACTGACCGTTGACCAACGAAACAATCCTTTCATCGCTCATGCTTTACAGGTTCGTTCGGAATTGTCCTTGGGTAACTATGGACGCTTCTTCCAACTGGTTGCCTCTGCTCCCAACAATGGTCGATATATCTTGAATCAGTTCTTAGCTCGTGAACGTAATATGGCCCTGGCTGCTATTTGCAAAGCGTAAGTTTGTCGACATCTACTTTTTTTACTGCCCTGGCTGACCCTCTTTTTTTTCCTAGCTATGGACCAACCCGTCTTCCCATGAATTTCATCCAGTCGCAGCTTGGCTTCGCTTCGCTGGCGGCTGCTATCGAGTTTACATCCAAAGAAATTAACATGGAGCTTTCTGACCCAGCCAACTACCCTACTTGCAAGGTTGCCCACCTCAAAGTGATGGAAAAGATGCGTAAGCTGGGCAAGGTCGACATCAAGGGGCAAATCTAGGTAGGCTGCCCCTTCATGTTGTTTTGTACCTTTTTTCACTTTGCATATCCCTCTCTTCCCCTTGCTCCTCCATTTGTGTTATCGTCTGTGTATTTCTGTCTTTTGCATTCCGTCGCCTCACCCCACACACATGCGCGTTCTACTCTATATATTTTCTGTCTGCGCCGTGTCTCTACCCCCATCTGAAAAAAAAAAAAGAAAGAAAACGAAAAACAAACAATAAATGCAATACCCCACTCCAAATAGATTTAGCCTTGACCTGCACTTCATACGGCATTTGATGGGAAAAATTTAGCTGTGGGGTTGGTGTCAATTTATTCCATGATAGTGGATATAAATGCAATCAATTCACGGGGGAAAGGCAACAGGGCTGGCGAATGAAAAAAATAAAATGAGAGAGGCGAGTGGTGAGGTCAATGTGAACGATGTCTGGGACCAGATCGGCAATCAAAACATGACAAAACGTCATCATTTTCCCGAAGATCACTTTGATCGAACACTCCAAAAGTCAATCCGTGGTCAACAACGAGTTCCTGGACATGTTTACATTGTCTAATGATTTATGATTGTTAGTATCTGGTTCTTGCGTCTATTTTTATTACTGGAAAAATTGTCGGATGTCGTTTGGCTCGGTGCTAAACCCTGCATAATCGATCACGACCAAGCGGATCAGCTTGAATTTTCCCAGCCAATTTGGTATCAAGTAGTTTTTGGGACCTCCTTTTCCCCAGCCAAAAAAAAAAAAAAAAGTGCTCGGACCAGACCGGCAATTTTCGCTTGTTTTCTCAATCCTGTTCTTTTTTTACTGAACCACTTCAACAATCCAGATGCTTGCGGCTAGTAATCCTTGGATGAACGTCCTCGATACCAACCATTGCAGATGATTGCCCGTCAATCATACTCTCTGATTTGGGTTCTGAATTGTGCAGGAGATGCCTGCGGCTAGTAGTTTTCGGATGAACGTCCTTGACACCAACCACTGCAATTGATTGTCCATCAATCATATTCTTTGACTTGGGTTCTCTTGCGAGGTGGGGATGGTATTGTATATAGTATTTAGTTCCTTTAGGCGCACTTTTTTTTTCCCGAACCACTTCAGCAATCCAGATGCTTGCGGCTAGTAATCCTTGGATGAACGTCCTCGATACCAACCATTGCAGATGATTGCCCGTCAATCATACTCTCTGATTTGGGTTCTGAATTGTGCAGGAGATGCCTGCGGCTAGTAGTTTTCGGATGAACGTCCTTGACACCAACCACTGCAATTGATTGTCCATCAATCATATTCTTTGACTTGGGTTCTCTTGCGAGGTGGGGATGGCATTGTTTATAGTATTTAGTTCCTTTAGTCTTTATTTGTTTGTTTGTTTGTTTTTTTCCGTTAAATGGCCTGTCTAAAATGCAATGAGGATGCTTGGTGCAAGGCAATCTATTCTGGTATACTTGTTATATGCCTAATCCTTGGAAAAGAGTACAAAAAAAAGAGCAGCTACTCACTCTTTTTATCTATTTTGTTTGTTTACTTCAAGAAGTTATCATTTGGGCCCTGATGGAAAAATGTTACTTATGAATGTGTTGTTGCCTGGTGCATGAAAAAAGAAGCAAGGTTTACAAATTTTTTTCAACTTCTTTTCAAAAGGCTACTGTGATGTCTCAAGTCCACATGCATGTCGCAGGCTGTCCTGCTTGGTGTGGTGGTGCCTTGGTGTGGTGGTGCCTTGATGTGATGGTGCCTTGGTATGAATGTGTCTTGGTGTGGTTGTCTCTTTGCGTCATCCTGCATCGCTAAAGGATGGCGGGTGGTGGTGGATATGCTGTCAAAAGTTGGTCGATGTTTTTGGAGTCATTGTACATCTGACAAGCCTTACAATGCTGGTTCAAGTTGCGTAGATGACGATCGTGTTATCCCTATATCCGATTTTTATGCTCTTATTGACAAGTCACGCAACAAGTTCCGCGGCATGCCATCGCGTTACTGATTGTCCCATTCCGTTGTGATAAAACCTCGATTTCATTTTTCTCTCCCATATGAATCTGAATAAAATGACATTAACTGTCAGGATCCTTCTCATACTGTTTTACCCATTTTTGTGCTTGAAGAATCTCAGTTTGTCCTGATCAGAATAGCGTGTGTAATTCCGTTTCATTGGCTCTTCCCTCATAAACATCTCTATGAGGCTATGTCACTTCTTTTTCCACCTGCATTGCCTCTTTTCTTTTCTTTTCTCTCTCTCTTGCTGCAATTGAGCTAAATATTGTGTATGAGAGCTTAATGTTCAAGATGTGTTATATACAAAAAAAAAGGGTATCACTCATTTACAGTCAATATCATTTAAACTTATAGTTTGATAAAGTTATAACTTGTATTTTTGCTGACACTGGGACGTTGCACATGGCGTAAACATGGTTACGCTCAGCCGATAGTGAAAAAAACTTGTAACTTTTATTTTTTCGAGTCGTGGCTTTCTTTTGCCCCTTTTTTCATTTCTTGTGGTTTTTATGGTAAAACAGAGCTCGGGGCCATGTTACAAAAAAGAGCGTTGCAAATATCCGCAGGCAAAATTGGCTGCGGTGACAATTTTAACATCGGTGTTTAAAACCCCCCAAAAAAAGATGCCAGATCTATGAACTACATACCCGCGCGCAGAAAAAAAAATTGAAGGCGCAAAATATACTGTACTCTCCCACCCAGAAAAAATCTGAATGGAAAAATGATGCACAAAAAAAAAAACTGCTCTAGTTCACTTGGATTAAGCTTGTGAATGTTGTTTTGAGGACAGAGTGCGCTCATCTCGAAAAAAAAAATTGGTCTCCAGGACACGTGTGAAAACCGTCAAAGTCTGAAAAAGCAATTGCGGGGACGGAAACCAAGTCATCCCGCGTTCGAAAAAAAACCCATATTTAGACATGGCAAGAAAAGTGTAATGTTTAAGCAAATACCTGCCTTCAAAGGGAATGAAAATAATTGTGAGCGATATATTTTTCTTTATATGGGTGATGGATTTTTTGAAAATATACTTTCCAAAAAAGTATAATTGCTACTTTTTAGGAAAGTATATTTTCAAAAAATCCATCACCCATATAAAGAAAAATATATCGCTCACAATTATTTTCATTCCCTTTGAAGGCAGGTATTTGCTTAAACATTACACTTTTCTTGCCATGTCTAAATATGGGTTTTTTTTCGAACGCGGGATGACTTGGTTTCCGTCCCCGCAATTGCTTTTTCAGACTTTGACGGTTTTCACACGTGTCCTGGAGACCAATTTTTTTTTTCGAGATGAGCGCACTCTGTCCTCAAAACAACATTCACAAGCTTAATCCAAGTGAACTAGAGCAGTTTTTTTTTTGTGCATCATTTTTCCGTTAAGATTTTTTCTAAGAGAGTATTTACACCTTTCAAAATCTTCTGTACCTTTTTATACCATCGCCATGTTTTTTATTTTCTGCGCGCAGGTACAGTGGTTGACTAGATGGTTCATACGATCTGACATCAATTTTGGTTTTTAAACACCGATGTTAAATCTGTTACCGTCAGCCCTATGGACATACTGGTAACTGGGTTTACGGAAACCAAAAAGCCTGGATTACTAGTGATGTGTTCCGGCACGGCATTGTGGAAATATGTTCAAAAATTGACAAAAGACACCGTGGTCAAAAAGGCTTCCTCGTCTTGGACAATGCTCCAACTCATAAAATCGATGATGAGCTGAAAAAGTGCCTTGGAAATGTAGAAATAATATTTTTACCTGTTACAGTAACACGGCCAGTCAGTACTAGCATGTCCTTCGCGCTGCAGAAAGCCTTCTCAGCAAGAATATGAAAGTGAGTGACCTATAAAAAATCAATGCGAAGGCAGCAAATTTCATTGTAATAAGGCGTGGAACGATGACACGTCCGCGGCCATTAAGGACTGCTTCGTAAAAACGGGAATTTTTGAAGCCTCTTCCGACGGTGCTAAGATCACTAGAACGCGAAGAAATGGCCAGCACTGAAGGCATGACTCAGTCAACGGACGCCACTATCGCAAGACTCAGAAGTGCCGGTCTCCCGAAAGGCATCATGGACGATATTGCCTCTGCCAGTGAAATTGACCATGACAGCTTAGCCTTCCCAGTGCACTGGGATACTGGCAAAAATGTTACAGTTAACGATTTGATGTTCTTATTCAACTTGGAGAACGACAATGCTGATGGTATCAGCCATGGTTTTGACATGAACACAGAAAATAACCGACATCAATCAAGGACCTTCATCACTTTGCCATGCTTGTCAACAACACTAATCAGAAGCAGATCGAAGCAGATTTTTTCCACCCTTCCGAGCCAAAATAAAAACGGCACTGTGTCACTCTTTTTGGTCATGAATGTTACACGGAAATACCATACAAAGCATTAAGCCAAAACTAATAACTTTTATTTTTTCGAAAATCCCAAATCCGTTTTTATAAGTTTAAATGATATTGACTGTAATGTAAGCTACTCAGCCAACTTTTGAACAGTTTCGTTTTGCCCTCTCCAACTCCTCAGCTAAAATAAAATAAGAAACCGGCCATTTTCATCAGGGATACCCCCAGGCGATCTGATAAAAAATGGATCACAGTGCAAATTTACACTTCACAAATTCACCCCCAAATTTTGCATACCAATAAAACATGTAAAGAAATGACCTTGATTAAATCTGCACCTATCTTAGACACCGGAGGGAAGAGCTAGAGGGTCTGCATTAAAAATGATTTCACACTAACTTGACTTGACTTTTTCATACACTTGAGAATGATTAAATACGCGTTGATCAGGAGAAATGACACAATGCGTCTGCCGATTATTGATGAAAAGTAGCGCAAAGGGTGCAGATCAGAAATTGTCTCGGGCTAAATTGTAACAGAAAGAGAGTGTAGAAGTGGCAAGTGCACTAGACGACGAATGTAAAGGATTCTAATATGCTCATGCGGTGCGCATCGAGTTTCCATTCTTGAATGCTTGGAAAAAGCCGTGTTCTTTCCCTGACGAGTAAATTGCTGCCCATGGTATAGACGCCCTTGTTGACCCAGTGGTTTCCTTGTGAAGCTGAACACGCTCGCTGACAAAAGCCCATTCGTCATGCTGGAGGGTCTGGCTGTCGTGGGGAGCCAGTGATGGTAACGTGGTGTATGGGGGCGGCAGGTTTAGCGACACAGATTCTCTTTGCCTTTCTTGGAGTGTCATGAGGATAGAACGTGCAGCATTGAGCCTTTCGTCCACTCGCTGCCTCGCAGTGCTGTCGCGCACGTCCTGCGTTAGACAACGGAGGCAGTATTGGTAGGCCTTGATTCAGAGGACGAGCAAGCGATCGATGACGCCCGGATAAAAAAGCAGACAGGGTCACAAGCGGCGGCAAAGGGAGAGCCTCAAGGATGTTGCTGACAGATCTGGCGTCGATGGTATAGCACGTTTCTGCCCAAGCCTCTTTTCAGCGTTCGAGCATAAAGGGATGGTGTCGAGATGGCTTGCAATGCGAAGAGATGTTGTACGTAATGCTGGAGATAACGATGATCAAGACGACAGGAATGGACTTCATGGGCTTGTAGATCACGCCTGCGATCCTTCCCGTTCTTGTCTTCGTTGGCCATGGTTGGAAGATGTCATGCGCACTTGGTTCTTATTTTAACAGCATTAGATCGTTACCAGGTATGCAATGCACTGCCAATTCGAAGAGGGTAAGGTCTGCCGCTTGTTCTGCCATGAGTGAAGAAGAAAAAAAAAAGTGAAAGGTGAAGAAAATAAGAACGTGAAAAAAAACCAGCCAAGTCATGCTCTCGCTTTTTGTGTAACCGACATCGTCCTAGCCTGTAACCAATAGCAGCAGCCTACTGACTCGACCACTTTTTGAAAGTGCAGTAGAGATCTGTTTTCCTATTCATGTTCTCTTTTTCTCTTTGCCAATCTGAAAAGGCAGCCATTTTCTGCAGAGCACTTCAATGTCAATGAACCGGCGTAAAATTACGCATGGGTAGAAAGCGAACTGCGGTTGTTGCTCTGATCGTTTGGGGACCCCCTGATGAAAATGGCCGATTTTTTCAATTTTTAAGCTGGTGAATGGGAGGAGTCGACACGAAACTGATCAAAAATTGGCTGAGCAATCTTCTCCAATCGACGTCATTTTTTCAGGGTCATCATCCTTTATTGCTTTGAGTACTTTTACAAAATGCCACATCTATCTGATCACCCAAAAGTGCTATGCAGTGTTTGCACTTTTTTTTTACGAAACGAAGAGATTGTCGCGCAGTTGCTTTTTTTTTTTAGGTTTCCCGTCTTTTCCCATGGGCGCCTAATCTACTGCTTTTTGTCTTTGTCATCCATCCACCAGCGACTTCCAATGATCTGTGAAAAGGTACATGAAAAGACTCACGTACTAGTCATATCTCATTAATTTCACAAAGCCGCTACGACACCAACGCCAAACGCAAGGGTACAGTCCAACCTTGGCTGAAGGCTGGTGTCGACTTTATGTATAACAACGTCTCGTTAACAAGTCAATAGCCTAACCTCCTACTCTCCATCACTTAGAAAACAAAGCGTGGAACCTGCGCTTGCAGTTCAAAAGCTAAGCCTACCTCATTTTAACCAGCATGCTCCTTAATGAATCTTTATGTGCTCCTGCTAGTTTATTAAAGACTTATTTCCAAAAATCAATATGACGCCATGTATTGCTATAATCGCTACACCCAACTCTTGAATCCCTGTCGAATGCACTTGGCGCTAGACCTTGGAGACCAACATTGAAGGAGATGTGAGAAGAGAAGAAACGAAAAAAAAAATTGCGGGCGGGCTTTTTATTTACCTGACAGCTTAGTTTGGTGGCCAAGCCTAGAACCGTAAAAACATCGACTTTTTGATCTAGGAGAGCTATGACATATTTTGCTTGATACAAAAAAAAGATATGCTTTGTAGGCGACAACCTAATTTTCAGAAGGATCGAATTACAATTGCAGGGTTTGACCTATGACGACGGGTGAAAGGTACAATTCCCGATTTGGAAGGAAAACGTCAACATAAAAAATGGCAGTGAACGAATGATGAGGTAATAACGAGTTTAAGGCTGGTCAACATAGAGGCACGGTGACTGAGCGAGGACATACTTTTGCTAGGGTTGTACATACAATGACTGGATGCGGAGACATGGCTAGGAAAGCTTGTGGGGCGTGGCACTGGTTTTGCAAAAGCTTGTGATCATGGGCAACGATATTTTGCATTCCAGAATGATACAGAGAGACAACTAAACCAAGGCAGGCTGCAAACTACCCATAAATAATTTCCTATGAAAAAAAAGGTATACCATGGGCGAGCCACTGAAAGGGAAGTTTCATCCTACAACAGGCTACCAGAGATACAAGAGCCTTACCAAGAAGGAAAAAAAAAAGTTTTCACCAAACGACCTCTCGGTGACTCTGAATCACTTCCATAGCTCTACCTTCCATTTTGGCATCATTCAATCTAATCATTCTATTCTAAAAATACACTATAAACAATGTGTAAAGCGCAACAGAGAAACTGGTGAAAAAAAAGGGGGTTCTCTTTTGGCTCCCTATTGATTTTGGCCAATCATGCAAGAGCTGGTCATTTACACAGAAAAAAAGTTACGACCGAATGAAGCCAAACAAGTGTCTATTTCATGAAATATGAATGATCAGCGAAGAGAAGTGGCACAGTAATATGGTTTGAGAATACTTGTCACTACTTCAAATTTTTTAAAGAGCGTCATGGATGTAATGGACAAAGACAAGACGATGGGATTAAAAACTACTTCATTGCCATGGACAACACACCCATTCACATAAACCCAGGCATCAGCAAATTGGTAACCAAGCGTGGTTACCGCTGTGTGTACTTTCCACATTAATCAATCGAGCTCAACCCAATTAAGCTGTTTTAGACTGAGATCAAGTACCATGTTGGACGTGATCCGTTGGAAAAAACGTAGCAACTGTGTTTTCGTATTCGCAGAGCATGAAAAAAGTTCCCTATGAGCATGTCTGAAAATACACTCAACATTCGATAGATTTCTTTGAAAAGCATTTAAAGGAGACCATATATTAAATAGCGGTTAGCGTGTTATGTTTCGAGCTGACCTCTTTCTCTTTTTTTTTGCGGTCCCGCAACTTTTTTATTGGTGAATACTGAATATTGTGCCAGCCAATTGTAAGCTCACCCCAAAATTTCATTTAATAGACAACAAACATTTATGATTTGATTCTAAATCTTTCAAAGGGAGGTGTGCAAATATCTATTAAGTGCTAAAGTTGTATAGAAAAACTGTTTGTGAAACCAAGCGGGGTTCTCATAAGCAGACTTTTATTTCGGAGGTTCAAAGCGATAGTTTTCTTGTGGACTTTCAGAGACTTGGACTTGGAAGGGAAGCCCACCACCCACCCATCACCGAAAGGTGATATTGAAGAGATAAAGCCAGCAAGAAGGATTTGATGCATGTTTAAGAAGATGGGGTGTAAGATAAGAAGCATGGTTTTTTTTGGACTTACCAAAGACTTGGTCGGACAGCCCCCTTTCCCACCGCCCGCCCTCACCAAAAGGCTACCCTGAAAGCCAAGCAGGATAGACCAAAGCCAAGAAACTTGCCGGAGAAGGAGTTGCTGCTCATCAGTAGATTACTTCGTTTTTATTTTTCAAATGCTTACCATACCCACCTTTCCCGCCGCCCATCCCTCACCAAAAGGCTATCCTGGGAGCCACCACGACAAGCCAAATAGCCACATGGTCAAAACTTGGAAGAGTTAGTTTTTTTTTTTTGTGTTCTTACCTCAATCCCACCGCCCACCCTCACCGGAAGGCTACTCTGGAGAGAGCCAAGAGCCACCCATGCGACAAGCCAATAGCCACATGGTCCAATCTTGGAAGAATTAGTTTTTATTTTTTGTTTTCTTACCTCAATCCCACCACCCACCCTCACCGGAAGGCTACTCTGGAGAGAGCCAAGAACCACCCATGCGACAAGCCAATAGCCACATGGTCCAATCTTGGAAGAATTAGTTTTTTTTTTTTGTTTTCTTACCTCAATCCCACCACCCACCCTCACCGGAAGGCTACCCTGGGAGCCACCAGGAGAGTCCAGAGCCAAGAGCCACACTGAAAAAAGGCAATGGAGACCAAGCATACATATCAAACAATATGGGGTATAAGAAGCAGGTTTCTTTTTTTTTTTTTTTTTTGGACTTACCAAAGACTTGATCGGATAGCCACCTTGCCCGCCGCCCATCCCTCACCAAAAGGCTACCCTGGAGAACCCTCAGCCCAAAGCCCAACCAGCCAAAGCCAATCGAGAGATAGATTTGACCCCGCGCCAAGGATGATGCTGGTCATGGGCACTTCACGCACCTACCAACACCAGAGCAGAGACGTCCTGAGGTGTTCTTGTGAGAATTGCAGCCATCCAGGTGGTTGAATCATGACCTCAGACATGTTGCCCATAAATGACGATCCAGGTCGGTTAAGACCCATCACGCCGCCAAATATTGCCCTATCGGTATGACCAATTGCCCTCACAAGAACCAGGAAGGATAGCAGACCCAGAGCTCAGCGCTAAAAAATTGGCCAATAGGTAATCAATACGCAGTTTTAAAGCGAAGCTTTTCTTGTGGACTTACAGAGACTTGGACTTGGAAGGGAAGCCCACCACCCACCCATCACCAAAAGGTGATATTGAAGGGATAAAGCCAGCAAGAAGGATTTGATGCATGTTTAAGAAGATGGGGTGTAAGATAAGAAGCATGGTTTTTTCTGGACTTACCAAAGACTTGGTCGGACAGCCCCCTTTCCCACCGCCCGCCCTCACCAAATGGCTACCCTGAAAGCCAAGCAGGATAGACCAAAGCTAAGAAACTTGCCAGAGAAGGTGTTGCTGCTCATCAGTAGATTAGCTCGTTTTTTTTTTTTTTTTCAATTGCTTACCTTACCCACCTTGCCCGCCGCCCGCCCTCACCAAGTGGCTACCCTGAAAGCTAACCAGGATTGCCCAAAGCCAGGAAACTTGCCAAGGAAGATGTTGCAGCACACCATGAGATTAGCTCGTTTTTATTCAATTGCTTACCATACCCACCTTGCCCGCCGCCCGCTCTCACCAAGTGGCTACCCTGAAAGCCAACGAAGATAGACCATAGCCAAGAGCCACACATAAAATAGGCATTGGAGAACAAGCATACATATCAAACAAGATGGGGTGTAAGAAGCAGGTAGCCTTAGTAGCGGGGGAAGATGTTTCAAACTGAAAAAGGCAGGGAGAAAAAGCGTGTCTTTTTTTTTTGACTTACTAAACGGAGATCGATTACCATCCAATGAAATGGATTCTTGAAATAAATGGAAGTTCTACTGGGTTTGGTACATTAGTAAAAGCGAAGGACCGTAAGCCAATGAAAAGCAGCCGTTTTCCTGTGGTTACCAGGCAAGACTCGTACTTGGGAAGAAGGTACACCATCGTTTGCCCACCACTAAAAGCAGCTTTGAAGTCCAGGAAATGGCTATTGACGGTCTGGGATCCATAGTATAGAAGTATTTGAACCATATTAAACGAATGGAATAAAGTAAAATATGTGGTTGATGTCAAGAGTTTCCGTAGGCTTGGTATTGTTTACTTGGTTTGTCCTTTTTTTTAAAGAGAGTGGTTTTTAGTGTCTTTAGTGTAGTTTAGTGTAGTTTAGGTTTAATACAAACTTACCTTTATCATTCATCACCATTAACATTCATTTTAACATTAGCATTCATCGTCATTATTAACGTAGATGATGAAAACAAAGCAAAAAAATAAACCAAAAAACAAAACGGAAAACCTTTTTAAAAAAAGGATTCTTTGTAGAATTATGCTTTAGTATGATTTTACCATTGTAGTACATCTTTACCATTAACATTCATGTTTGCCATTAGCACTTCTCTCCATTGGTAACGAAGATCTGAACAGAATAAATAAACAATACTAGAAAACAATAGAAAACAAGAGGATGTTATGAAAAACCAAAAAACAGTTTCTTTATCTCGGTCGGCCTTGAGTTTCTTGATCTCCGTCGGCCTTTGAACGTCTAGCTGAACTTGTTTCCCTTTGAAAGTTGTTGAATTTTTCATTTTAAAAAAAGTAAAAAAGCATAGTGATGAGGAACATAAAACATGCGCGGAAACATATCATTTTTACTTCCAAATTCTAACGGCTTTCACACTTTTGTCGCGGTGCCCTTTTTTCCAATAGAAAAAAAAATTAATAAAACGCCGTTGCCTCGTCCAATGGGAGGCCTTCCATTGCTTTGCGGGGTGATCGACCGTGCGTATTAAATTTCCAGGGTGTCATTTGAAGGAAAGCTGCATGAATGGTACTTATACAACACAAAAATGTATGAATATGGATCCTTTTGCTATCAAAATTCGAACGGATACCTCGTTTTACTGTGGGGTCTTTTGAAAAAAAAATGAAGCGCCGCTGTCAAACAATAGGAAGTTTATTTTATTGTGGCGTGATCATCCGTGCACTTCCAGTTTTGTGGAAATGCAAATGCACACGTGTTAAAAAAATAAAAATCGATGACCACAATATTACAAAAACGCGTTGGAGCCGGTCAGTTTTGCTTCTAATTTCTAGCCCAAGCATTGTCGCAAGGTCTATGTTATGTAATGAAAAATAAAAATAAAAAAAAGGACGTCGCCATCAGCCAATGGGAAGTATCCCGTATGTTGTGGGCTTGCTTGTCCAGAACACACACGACTTTTTTCTATATGATCACTACTTGCTGAACTATTCCTCTTTCATGGCTGTGCTTGATACGTCGGTGTCCATCGACAAGGAGAAAGATGATGTTTAGCTTGTGGGGTTTTCGTTCCAGTCTACTGTGTTCTTCCTTTTCATTTGTGTGCAGCTATCTTGTTACAGACAAAAACTTCATCATACATTTTGAACTTTGTTACTAGATGAGGATGCAAATATAGATGGAATGCACAGGGAAAAAAATAACGCCACGGGGAAAGTGTACGTCACCTTGGTAAAACGTTGGTGGCCCCCTGGTGAATTTTTTCAAGGTTCACCATTGTCACACGTGGGACACATTGGTGACTCCTTGGTCAATGAAGTTGACCCAGGGCCACCTTTTGAATTTCCAAAATTTACCAAGGCGACCATTTGGTGGATGGCTCGAATTTACCTAACCTTTTACCAATGCTTTCACCGGCCGCTTTTTCTCTGCAATACTTTCATTATGAGCGGTTTCATTGCTTCCGTTTAGTCATCACTACATTCATGTCATCATTGATGGGAGGTGTCTGGTCTGTCCTGTTTTTTTCGTTTCACCAGACAAAAGCAATGTTCATAAACGCGAAGCCTTGCAAAAGGGGGCAAATGGGTCGGTGAAGTTGATGGCGAGTTGCACTTCTAACTGCACGTTCACAGCTGAGTTTTTCACCATTCGCAGCTTATGGAACATGGATCTCCAAGTTGCATAGGCCTATTCCGTGAGTGGAAGGACAGCTCCACCTTTGGCAATACAAGGACATTTATCGGGATAGATCTAGGTGGCTGCAACAGCAAGTATCTACGAATGCGCTGATCCAGGACACAGAAAAACCAAAGTTTTGCGCCGTGCTTGCAGGAACGATTTTCAGATGCCAAGACACAAGTGGATGTTCTCGTCAATCAACTCTTGAATAAATCAAACAATGATACGTCAACTTTCTTCTTATTATTTTAGTGTATGCAAATCTTACGTACCATATGGCATTGGCATCAGCACTACTTATAGAAAAAAAAAAGTTGGATGAAAAAAAAAAAACCAAAAAAAAAAAAAGCATGACGTGGGATCTGCACGCCTTGCAACGTCGGACATTATTACACTGTTTTTTTTTCGTTTTAAAAAAAAAGTAGAAGTTGCTGTGGAGCATTTTCAAGTTGTTAGATCGATGTGAAAGACAGTAAAAATTCACAAAACGATAAATCACGATGATACTGAAAAATTCATGTCGATTGGAGAAGATCGCTCAGCTAACTTTTGATCACTTTCGTTTTGACATCTCCGAACCACCAGCTAAAAAAAATAAAAAACTGACCATTTTCCCCAGGGGATCCCCAGGCCATCTGATCAAAAATCACTGCGCAAAATTGTTCCTAATGGACCTACATCAAATTTTGCAAACGGGTTTAAAATGACGAGAATTGACTTTGATTAAAATTACAAGTCTTTCAGACGGCCGAGCAATAAGCTAGGAGACCTGACAAACACTTGCTCTTGGCTCCTTAAAAAAAGGCTTAGTCAAAAACGTATTTCATAGTCCGTGTCGCCCGCCTTTTTTTGTTCTATCCGCTTGGGGCGCGAGCCTTGGCCTAGTGGCCTTTGACAGGCTTGGTGGCCATTGGATGACGATTCTAAAGACCTGATGGTTGTAGGTCCAATTCCGTTTTTCTCCACCAAGGGAATACCAGCCTCTGTGGTCAACTGCGATCAAAGCAAATGGACATCAATGAAGTGAGGAGCCAAAAGATATGCAATGCGCAGCGACGAGCGTTCATTGGCTACCTCCCGCGTCAGGAAAAAAAAAATGAAAGAAAAAAAATCGAGTGGCGCCGCGTTTCCTCTTTCCTTTGCCAACTTTTTTTTTAAACACGATCATGCCTGCATCCAGTCGCCCAAGAGAGGATGACATTACGATATCATCCGAGCCCTATGATCCCACAGCCAGTGCTAAAAAGCGCAAGGTCGAAAATAAAGATGTAGCCAGTTCATCATTTGAAGAAGAACTGAAGATCTTGGAAGACACCATGGACGTCGATTCGAAAGGTAAAACCACGCATCCTGTCCTTTTAATTTATCTGCATAGTTTGTGTTAACTTTTAATTTCTTTTTGTTCTCGTCATGTGAATGTTCTAGTTGTTTGGAAACGATCGGCTGCACCTACACTTGACCCTGCAAAAGATCCACTTGGTAAAGAAAAAAAAAACGAAGAAAGGAAAATCTCGCCCTGACACTTGGCACGATTGACCAACACCCTCTCTCTTTCGCTTATTTTGTAGTGTTTCAGCAAATTGAAATAGATGAATACATTAACTACCGAACAAAGCGACCTGTCATTCGCTTCTTTGGTGTCACTCGGGTAAGCATCTCTGCTTTGATGTCAAGTGATCTTCAACAACCTTTTTATTATCTTGAATAGAATGGCAACAGTGTCACTTGCCATGTGGAAGACTTTTTGCCCTACTTTTACTTTGCTGCACCCAATGGCCTCAAAAAAGCGGATATGCCCAGTGTTAAACAAGCACTCTCAGTAAGCAAACGCAATCGGTTGGTCAGCCTTTGGCGCACGTGACGCTCACCTCGTTTGATTGTATGATTAATATTAGTCTGCTCTGGGAGATCAAAACATGATCAGCAGCGTCGAATTGGTCATGAAGCAAAGCTTATATGGATACCGAGGCGAAGCCAAGTCGCCGTTTGTCAAAGTCACCGTGTTTGACCCAAGAAGCATTTCCAAAGTCAAGGTCAAGATCGAAGACGGCGTGATGTTCCCCTCCTTGAACCGCCGTTACTCAGCCGACACCACATACGAAAGCAATCTGGCCTATGTTCTTCGCTTCATGATTGATTGCCACGTTACGGGGTGCAACTGGATCGAGCTTCCTGCCGGCACCTATACACATCGACCTACCAAAGATTCTCATGCACAATATGAAGTTGTGACAAGGTAAAAAAGAAAACCAACCGCGGTTCCGCAGCCCCTTTGCCCACACTCTCTTTTTCCTAGTTACGACAAATTTATCAGCCATGCTCCTGAAGGTGAATGGTCCGACGTTGCTCCTCTGCGTATTCTCAGTTTCGATATTGAATGTGCTGGTCGTAAAGGTGTCTTTCCTGAAGCAGACCAAGACCCTGTCATTCAAATCGCCTCGGTGGTCAAAATCCAAGGTAAGAAGGAGACAGTCTTCCTGTCATCATCAAGGTACTGATGCAATTCCACTCTTTATACGCACTTAGGCGAAGCCAATCCATACATTCGAAACGTGTTTACTCTGAATGACTGTGCACCCATTGTTGGCACGGACGTCCGAGCATTTTATGACGAACGTGAACTCTTGCAAAAATGGTCTCAATTCTTTGTTGAGACTGATCCTGACGTTGTCATTGGCTACAACACCACCAACTTTGATTTCCCCTATCTGCTGGACCGAGCCAAACATCTTAAAGTGAATGATTTTCCCTTTCTGGGAAGAGTCAAAGGTTAAATGGACGCACAGTTCTGCAGGACACCCACTCACCTTTGGCTTTTTTTTTAAAAATAGGAACACGGACGGAAGCCCGCAACTTCACTTTCTCTTCCAAAGCCTTTGGTACCCGCGAAAACAAGAATATCAACCTAGAAGGTCGTCTGCAGTTGGACCTTTATCAAGCCGTGCAACGTGATTACAAGCTTCGTTCTTATACCTTGAACTCGGTATCTGCTCACTTTCTTGGTAAAGTTTTTTTCCTACTCGTTTTAGCTGTCTCACACCTTTTCTGGGTCTTATTTTTAGGCGAACAAAAAGAAGATGTCCACCACTCAATCATTACTGAATTGCAAAACGGTAATGCCGAAACCCGTCGTCGTCTGGCTGTGTACTGTTTAAAGGTAAGAACAAGGCAAAGCGCGAAAATGAAAAGGCACTGACTTGTTGTGCCTTGCAGGATTCTTTCCTCCCGCTGCGGCTACTGGAAAAACTTATGCTTCTGTTCAACTATACCGAAATGGCACGTGTCACCGGAGTACCATTCAATTATATCCTTGTACGGGGTCAGCAAGTCAAAGTCATTTCCCAATTGTACCGACGTGCCCTGGAAGAAGACTTTATTATCCCTGTTGTCAAATCCGAAGGTAGTTAGCAACGAGACAAATGGAGATGATCTAGCTGATTTTTTTTTCTAGTGACGGACGAACAATATGAAGGGGCCACAGTCATTGACCCTGTCAAAGGTTACTACGACACACCCATTGCCACTCTCGATTTCACATCCTTGTACCCGTCCATCATGCAAGCTCATAACCTCTGCTACACCACTCTTCTGACACCACAAACCGTTCAACAACTTGGCCTTGTCAAGGATGAAGACTATATTGTGACCCCTGACAATGGTACCGATTCACCTGCTCAATGTCAAAAAATGATGTGTGACTCACAACGGACCTTCTTTTTCCTTTCGTAGATCTTTTTGTCAAATCCAGTCGTCGCAAAGGCCTGCTGCCTCAAATTCTTTCTGATCTCTTGTCAGCTCGTAAACGCGCCAAGAACGACCTCAAGAAGGAAACTGATCCTTTCAAGCGGGCTGTGTTGGATGGTCGTCAACTGGCTTTGAAGATCAGTGCCAACTCGGTCTATGGTTTTACCGGTGCCACCGTCGGTAAACTGCCATGTCTGCAAATCTCCTCCAGCGTTACTGCGTATGGCCGTGAAATGATTATGAAGACAAGAGAGGTAAGCTCCCGCTTTTTACAAAAATCTCATTGAACCAGCTCCTCACATTGAGTTTGTTTTTCAGACCGTTGAGGAGCATTTCACCATCAAGAATGGGTACAAGAATGATGCCAAGGTCATTTATGGTGATACCGATTCGGTAATGATCAAATTTGGTGTGGACACTTTGGAAGAAGCGATGAAATTAGGTTCGTTGCCATTCTATTTAAAAAGCTCACCCTGGGCTGATTTTTTTTTCCTTCTCGTTTCACAGGTCAAGAAGGGGCCAAACTGGTGACAGAACAGTTCATCCGGCCAATCAACTTGGACTTTGAAAAGGTGTACTTTCCCTATCTGTTGATTAGCAAAAAGCGTTATGCTGGGTTGTACTGGACCCGTCCTGACAAGTATGATAAGCTTGACGCGAAGGGTATTGAAGTAAGCTTAAAAAGATACGGTATGTTCTCCCAAAAATCCGCTCACTCCTTTCTTCCACTTTTGTTTTACTTTGCGTTAGACGGTGCGGCGTGATAACTGCCGTTTGGTGTCGAATGTGATTCAAAACTGCTTGAACAAGCTGTTAATCGATCGAGACGTCGAAGGCGTGCAATAGTAAACGAGAAACAAATAGCAAATGGCCTGTGAGCGGGTAGACTGACCCATTTTTTTCTCTTTTTCATAAAGTTTCATCAAGGAAACGATTTCGGATCTGTTACAAAACAAGGTGGATCTGTCGCAGTTGGTGATTACAAAAGCACTCAGCAAATCGGATTATGCCGCGAAACAGGCACACGTGGAATTGGCCGAGCGCATGCGCAAGCGTGATCCTGGGTCTGCTCCTTCTCTTGGTGACCGTGTCGCCTATGTGATTGTCAAAGGCACCAACAACACACCGGCTTATGAACGCTCAGAAGACCCTCTCTATGTGCTGGACAACAGTATTCCCATCGACACACGCTACTACCTGGAAAATCAGTTATCCAAGCCCCTGATGCGTATCATGGAGCCTGTCTTGGGTGAAAAGGCCGCCGAGTCGCTATGTAAGCTCCCTTTTTTCTTTGCCTTTTTACTGAATGCACTTTTTTTCTATTTATTTATTTTTTTAAAAAAAAGTGAATGGTGCGCATACGAGAACTGTGAACATTGCCACCCCAACAGTCGGCGGGCTGATGAAGTTTGCTATCAAATCAGCCACCTGTCTCGGCTGCAAATCGCCTTTGCCTCGAGGCAGTACGTACTTCTTCCTGCCTTTCCTCTTCTATACGACTGACAGTCCTCTTTTCCATTTTTTAGACAACTCTGCTGTGTGTGTACATTGCCATCCTCGCTTAGCCGAACTTTACAAAAAAAACGTAAGCACAAGCTCAATGAAAGAAAGAAATATGCAGGAGATTGAAAGTTCAGAGCGCTCACGTTCTTTCTGTTCATTCTGCGCACAAGGTGGACGCTGTGAGTGAGCTGGAGGTGAAATTCTCGCGTCTTTGGACCCAATGCCAACGTTGCCAGGAATCGCTGCATCAAGATGTTATTTGCTCCAACAACGACTGTCCAATCTTTTACATGCGCAAAAAAGCCCAAAAAGACATGGATGACGCTGTCGCCAAACTACACAGGTTCTCCAACGAAGACTGTTTTTAGCAGATTTTTAAGTGCACCTAAAGAAGAAGAAATAAAAAAAGAAGTCCTCTTCGCCTTTGCCTTCTTTCTTCCACTGCCAGCCTGAAGAGTGTCTGGGAAAAAAAAAAAAAAAAAAAAGACAGCGAGGAAGTTTGGTGCCGGCACGCATTTGGAAAATCGACATTGGCGTCTGTATTGGTCATGTCGAGCAGCAGTAGAATTGTCTTCTGCTTTGTCTTACAGCTTCTGCTTTGGGTCTGTTGTGAAGGTATCGTAAAGGCCTATACCAAATAAAAAATCCATATTGAATCGACGCATCGCCCTGAAGAATGGAAGAGCAGATGCAGAGCCCCTGCGAAGCGTAGAAAAGAGTTGCTCCGCCAGCGCGTTCGACCAGAATAAAAAAAAAGCCAGCCTTCCGTCCAGCTTCATTCTCTTTTTTTTTTTTTTTACCATTGGTCATTCCGACGCATCTTACGCTAGGTGACAACGTTATGAAACGGCAACGATCCGTAGAAGACCATGAACTTGTCAATGTGCTTAGACAAAAGCAAAAGCAGGACGACGTCCAGAAACAGCAAACGGGTACAATCAGGTGGACTCTCGGTTTCCTTTGACCTTACATTGACTTTTACTCAATAGCTCAAGCCACATTTGCGAAGATGATGCTTGCTGCTCGACAGCAATCAGCAGCTCCTGCCCCGATCAACAATGACAAGCCTGCTTGTCATCAATGCAGCCGACTTATGAATGACATGGGCAGCCGCTGCCCTTTTTGCGAACATAAGTTTTGTCACGAATGCCTTCAACCTTGCCTCTCTTGCAATGGCCTGTATTGTTCGGCTTGTAGCATCATGGAGTAAGTCTCCATTGCTCTCCTTGTTCACAATGATGACTACAGAAACACTCACCTTTTTCTTCATAGCTACTCGACACCCGTAGAACGATCGCAATGCATCACTTGCATGTTTCCTTAAACGCCCCTGATACCATTCCCGGCATTCCCTCCTCTCCTCCAACGTCCTCTCTTTCTTTTACCTCACTGCCGCCAGCTCTCCTATAGTTTGTTTTTCCTTTATTTTATTTTTTTATATATCCTGCATTTGCTTAAAAGCGCTTCATTTGGCTGCTCTTGTCATACATGCGATAGCCAACAAACAAAACACCAACCAAACCTGCAGCAAGCACGATCTTGATCAAGAACGACATGAAGCCGCCTCCACTCGACGACTTCTTCTTGCTCTTCTTTGAAGGGGCAGGTTCCTAGAGAAAAGACAGATATCAGTCAGCCATCGCCCATGAACATCAAAATAATAAAAGGAAATGATACCACCCCCTCTCTCTGTTTTTAATTTCTTACAGGTCTGGCTTCCTTGGGGATAGGAGGGATAGATTTGGTCGTGACAGAGATGATATCATGGTTGTCTATGCAATAGAGAGAGGACGGTCAGGATCACGCTTGACCGTTTCGTTTGGGTCTTTACCAGTCAAATCGCCGGTGTGGGAGGTGAAGCCAAGGTAAGTTTGGCTGGGCAAATCGACGTTGAGAGCCTAATTTTTAAAACCCGACGTTTTGGGGTGAAAATGCAAAGAACTAACATCGCAATTTACCTTGAAGCATTCATCCCAGGTGTCTTCTTCACGCCATTGCACTTCGAATTTCAAAAGGTTGTCCTTGTGGTAAGTCAATCTGGCACGCGTGGGCACAGAGCGTTCACGAAAGTCAGCTTCGCAGCCAGCCAATTCGGTGGTTCGACCATCCTTGTCGTTTTCATACGAGGTATGGCCATCACCTAACATGGAGCTGATGTAAGGGAAGCTGTGTCTCTGTCATAACAAAAACAGTGGTCAGTCACTCGTGAAATGATCGACAGCTTGACTTACATGAGCGCGCTCATTGTCATACGTGTCGAAAAAGAGACCAAGACCGTCGAATCTGTCCTTGGAGCCAAACACAGTTCCTTCCATGATTCTATCCTTGGTCAACCACACTATGGGGAAAAAAAGGAGATGTTTGTTCTCGGTCAGGCACGGGCATGCGGTTCGTTCTTGACATAGGACACTTACTGGCAAACCCATCACCAAACAAATGACCAGTGGAGCCACCCACCTTGAATTCAAATTCGATTTCAAAATCGGAAGCAGTAATTGGCTAATAACAAAACAACAGGATGAGTTTCCTGGCTTCCAAAAAAAAAAAAATACGACCCTCATTACACGTCGAAACAGAAGGTCACCCCCCCTGTCTACAAAACGCGAATGTGGCCCTTTCTCTTCTTTTTAATACATGAAATGAGCACTTACAAGACGAGACCAGAGATAGCCTTGTTGGGATTGACGTGTGCTGGTCAAACGGATATGACGGTTGGTATTAATGATGGTGTCGCCACCAAAATCGAACCAACGATTTTGAAGCTCGTCATCTAGTCACAGAGTAAAGAGCAATAAAATAAAATAAAAAAAAGTAAGTCTACAATACGCGAAATAGTTTGGAGAGAAAAGAAATGGCATGATGACGAAATAAAGGGGGCATTGAGGTTGTTGTTTACCAATATAAGGCATCGAGATGGAATGGGTGCGCAAGATAACAGTGGACTGTGCCCAAACAGTGGACACAATTATCAAACCAACAAGAAGCAAGGCTTTCAACATGGTGATATTTTTTTGTAAAATGGAGACTCGAGCAAGCGACCCAAGTGGTTGAAAAAGATGAAAGATGAAAAAAAGACGTCTATGGAACACGTTGAAAAGCAACTGTGGTTTCCTAAAACGGCAGCGGTATTGTCCGCTCTTGTCTGGAGCCAATCAGGGCTGTCGTCATGGCAACCGCCATTTTTTTGCAGCTTGTGGCTTGTCAGTCAAATTTTTTTTTCTTTACTTGACCAGTGCTGTCGGGTGCTGTTCCTTTTTTTTTTCTTCTTTCTCTTTTCGCTCTATCACGACAACAATGGAAAACTCTGAAGGCAGACTCGTTGACCTCTACATCCCCCGCAAGTGGTACGTGGACTTGACTCGAGACATTCGAAAATAACCGGCTACACGTATTGACTCGCATCGGCTTTTTTTTTCTGTTTTTTTTTTTTTTAGCTCGGCCACCAACCGTTTGATCACTGCCAAGGACCATGCTTCCATCCAACTCAACATTTCCGATGTCGATGCTGAAGGCCGTGCCTTGAACACCTTCTCCACCTATGCTCTCTGTGGTTTTGTTCGCAAGGAAGCCGAAGCTGACGACTGCTTGAACCGTTTGGCTTCCCAAGACGGTTTCCTCAAGAACGTCTGGTCTTACCAACAATAAATCCTTTTCTTTCCATCCCTGTACATAGTACACAACTACTTTTTTGTCTATTGGAAATAAAATAGCAAATCCCCTTCATGGCATCTCATCTTTCCTCTTTCAAAAAAGTTTATTAAAATTGGGGTCGTCTTGACGTAGGAACAAATGAAGACCACTCTTTATTTGCCTCCTCGTTTCTTCTTTTTCTTGTTGGTGGATTTGGCACTGGCCACCTGGGGTATCTGAGGTGAAGGCTGAGCGGGTGGTGTGTTGACGGCTTCAGGTTCTGCATTCAAAAAATGAGAGTTCAAGGCTCAACCAAACACTTTTAGATGGCTTTTTCCTTACCCAGTGAGCGATTTTGCATTTGTGACATGAGAAGGGTGTTGAGACCAATGAATTTTTTCAAGTCGCTGGCCTGGTCGGTCTTGTACATCACCACCTGTCAGAAAAGATGAACACGATGGGTGAGATGTGGCGATGACGTGCATTTTTCATCGCAACCGCTGCAAGTATGCTATACGTATCGTTATGTGATGATGACAATGTGAGAGACACCACTTACTGTCTGATCGTTTGTCACCTTCAGTACAAGTTGACCATCAGCACCATGGAACGAATGCACATATCGAGTCTTGGGCCAGGCAATGAAAAATGTGAAAGAGAAAAAAAAAAATGTGAGTTTTGGATGCTGATGGGGTTGATTGTTTTACCGTATCTGGAGACGATGTATAGATATCCTCGGCTGCCTTTTGAAAATCGTCCCAGTTATTAATGTACATGGGTTACAAACAAAAAAAGAAAAAAAAAACAGTGGAGAAAAAAAAAGGGGGAAGCGGCAGCAAGCGAGGGAAGGCTTCTGTGGCGGAAGCCCAAAAAAAAGCGATTGGCTTGCTGTCAGTGCGATTGTTTTTAGAGCGATCGACTTTCTTGATTTGCCATGATTGAAGCTGTTGCCAAGAAACAGAAACATGCCCATGCCTTTGAAATTTTTGGGCTATAAAAAATGTCAAAATCTGTTTCTCCTTTTCTCCCTTTTCCCCTTTATCTTTTGTAGAAATGAAGTGGACAAGTCTTGCTATTCTGCCTTTGGTGGCCGCCACCACCCCCTTTTATGGCTTGAATTTTGGCATTGATCAAGGAAACTGTCCTGGTATTGAGCATTATACACAACTATTCAAAGGACTTCAAAACTACACTGGTCGTGTCAGAAGCTACACCACATCTGTTTGTGAGCAAGGTAGGAGAAAGAAATGTGGGGGGGGGGGGGGAAGAAGCTAATAGCCCTTTTTTATTATTGGCCCTAGGGCAATTGACGGTGCAGGCAGCTCAACAGACTGGAATGAAGGTGTTTCTAGGCATGTGGATTGACCGACCTGATACCTTTGAACGAGAATCTGCTGCTCTGAAGAAAATCTTGCAAGGAAACACCCAAGCCATTGAGGCCATCATTGTTGGCTCCGAAGCTGTCTATCGCAACGACACCGACGTGCCCACGCTGGTGAACTATATCAAAGCTGTCAAGCAAATGGCTAGCCCCCACAATATCCCAGTCACTACCAGTGAAGTGTATTTCAAAATCGATCCTCCTGTGGTAGATGCCGTGGATTTCATCTCATTGTAAGCCGACCGTTTTCCCTGCGCTGGGTCTGACGGCCTCTTTCTTTTTTTTTTTTCTAGCAACGCATTCCCTTACTGGGAGGCAGTTTCGATTGATAAGGCAGTCAATACCTTTATTGATCATTACAAGCTGGTGTCATCCAATGCCAAGGGCAAGAAAGTGGTGGTGACAGAGACAGGTTGGCCATCGGGCGGAGCCGCCTTTGGAGCCGCCGAGGCATCACCTGACAATAGCCGCCAATACCTCAAGGGCATTCTTTGCTGGGCGCAAAAGAACGACATCAGCCTGTTTTATTTCTCTGCCACAGATGAACCCTATAAGGGAGGTGCCGAAGGCAAGTTTGGTGTCCTTGACGCAAACATGAATATCAAACAACCAATCACCTCCAGTGACCTTGAGAACCCATGCAATTGAAAATAAAAAAATCAGCCTCTCTCCGAATCTTAGCCCTCGGGATTTTTTTTGGAGTGGTCAATGCTTACTTTTTTCCTCCAACATTTCCAGGGTTGCACAGAATCATGGGCCAAAATGCAAACGGTGGAATGAGATCGAATGAAATCTGGCATGTGAGTGTTGTATTTTCAAAAATCAGTGCAGGGACCATCATCTTTTTTGAACAGCTTTTTTTTTTTTTTTTTTTTTTTTTTTTTACAAAATTGGCCACCACAACAATCAGGCATGTGAAAAAAAATAAGAAAATTTTGATAAAGACTTTTTTTTTCACCTTCTTTATCATTCCATTTGTCTTTCTATCGTTTCTCTCTTCAATGACATCTACTCTCAGCAACTGCTGTGCTAGCACACCCAAATCCATGGATAGCTCATGTAGGATTTGTGGTTCAAAAAACCATCAAACCAAGGCAAGCCCACTTTTGATCTCATCAACCACTCACGCTCCTGTATTCGTCTTCTTTTCCAGTATTGCCCGGTACATCCCTGACAAAACTCAGAAGCATTGGTCGCGTCGGGCCCTTGTTTACATTCACCGTTTCAAACACATGTTCTTATGAATCACTGTCAAAGCTGTTATCATATTTTTTTTCATCAAAATACGCGGGCCTTCTTTCCCCCACCACACTTCATATCCACCTTATTCTTTACCCTTGCCATGCATCCTGTCACATATCATACCATTGTATTAAAAAAAAAAAACCGTGACTCTATCCATTTTTGGTCAAGCCAATGTGGGGGACGTCGAGGTCAAAAAAGATCCATTCCCATTGATCTGATCGCCACCGCTGGAAGACACGCTTTCCTTTTTTGCACGTGGTCAATGCGCTGCCATCGTGGAAACTCCCTCACGTCACATGGCTTCCTTTTCTTCTACGTAATATCCAATCAAGTACCCTTCATAAACTACACAACCCTCTTTCATTTTGGCGTGCTTGTCCAACTTCTTCTTCCCACACAACCTCGGTGCAACCTTTTTTTTAAAAAGATTCGACGACCACGCCACTCCACAAACACAGTCCAAAAAAAGAAAGTAGCGACTTGTCGGACCTGTTCCAAGAAAAAAAAAGATAAGCGTGAGGGTGCCGTTCTTTTTTTTTTAGTGCTATTTTTTTTTACTTTTCGTTCTCCATTCACTCTTCTTTCTTGACTCACATAGCACCTAATGTCACAGCCTGTGACAGACCTCGAGCTTTCTGACCATAATGACAATGGCCCAGCACTCGAAGCCCTGGCCACCCGAATATTTTGCATGACCTGCTACAAGTTCACTTTGCAAACGGACCCTTACTACCGCCGCCGTCCCTTGTACTCGTTTTTGAACAACTGGTTCCTTCACACCATGTACAACAAGTCTCAAAAATTCCTTTTGGACATGGCCGACATTACTCCCCATGTCCATCTCGCTAATGACAATTTCATGTACACCCCTCCGCCACCAGCGTCTGCCATCCATCAGCTTCAGTTTGAAAACGAAGATGACGACCATGATCCGAATGACCTCAGCCACGTTTCGCCTTCCATCGAACGCCAATTCCTCTCACGTGAAGCTATCCAAGAAGGCGCTTGGTTGGCCAATGACAAGTCCTGGGAAGATTCAGACACCGTGCCTGATTTGGCGAACGACCCTCGGTTTCTCTTGGGTATGGAAGAGGACGATGAGGACCTGCACGGATCAGAAGACGACCAACATCAATATGGCCATCGACCTCCTCCACCTGATAAGGCAGTGAGGGAAGATGCTCTGATGACGTGGTACCGTGCAACCGTGACCGCCAGCGGAGGACACTCATCGGCCGCGGCCCTTTCTCCGCAACAACAGCAAACATGCCCGTCCACCGACCTCTCCTTGCTCCAGAAAAAGACGGCTCCATTCCTGTCGACTCGTTCCTGGCATCAGCATCTTCGCTCGGGTATCTGGTTCTGCAGCCAACGGCTGATAGAATCCGCCTATCTGGTGGTGGAGTTGGCCGAGTCCATGATGCTTGGTCCCAGCGTTTCCTCCCCTAGCTCTCTGCAACTTGTTCATGCATCCCTACCCATGCCGGGCTTCGTCAGCCGGATCTGCTCTTTTGTCCTGCGCATCTGTCGGGTGGTGTTCCTTGGTGTGGAAGTCTTCCTGCATACCCGGCTCGACAAGTGCAAACCCATCTCTCCCTCTACCTCTTCACCCTATCCTCTTGCCTATTGATCTTTCAACCGTCTTTTCTATTTTTTTTTTTGGTTATTGGTATACCCCCTGGTATTTATTTGTTTTTTCCCTTATACACTGTACTGTACCCACACTGTACAGTAATCGTAAAAAGCACAAGATGCATGAACACGCAGCAATCGAAAATAAAAAAAGTCAGGCCACTTTTTTTCATTCTCAGCCAGCCTATATCACGCGGTATGACACGGACAAAAAAAAAAAAGACGCTTAGCTTCTTTTTCTTTTTTATTTTACAGCAGAGATGGCTCCTTTAGTTTCAACACAACTCCCTGACGCCCCTCCTACCCATGTGGATGTAATGATTGTGGGTGGTGGACCTGTAGGCCTGCTCAGCGCCTCACTTTTAAACAAAGCTGGTTTGACGGTGCGCATCGTAGGCAAGTCACTAAAACACGGATGCTGTGAGTGGTACTGACGTCTCATTTTGCAGATGTGGAATTCCAACCTAACCACTGGGGCCGAGGTGACTGGATACATGGACGTACATTGGAACTATTGGAAAGGGCCGGTCTGGAAACGGAATTGTTAGCCACGGGCGCCCATGTTGAGCATATTCAAGCCTACAAGAACGGCAAGCTTGTCCAGTCCTCTCCTTTTGTACCCGACACTGTGGACTCTAAATACCCGTAAGGCCACCTTGCTATCGCTTGTTTCAATCGACTCATCTTCCTTTTTTCGTCGGCTCAAGCTATCTCCTGTGTGTAGGTCAGCATATCACTGAGGCTATGCTGCAATCGCAATTGTCAGAACATGATGTCCAAGTGGAACGTCCCTGCACAGTGACAAAGATAGACGTCACCGCCGATCCTGACTTCCCTTTGACGTTGACGGTCCTGAACATGAAAGACTCTACCACCGAAACGGTCCACTCCAAATACCTCTTTGGTTGCGACGGAGCTCATAGTGCCATCCGCAAGATGATCAATGTTGACTATGTCGGCGACACCACCGAAATAAATGGGGGTGTACTCGATGCCCTCATCCGCACCAACTTTCCCGGCAAAAAGCAAGTCAGGTGAGACTTGTATAAATTTCCATGGAAAGAGCCATGTAGATTTGACCCTTTTTTTTTCCATAGCCTACTCCAAAACGACATGGCCAAGACCGTCAGTCTGTTCCCTCGAGAGAACGGTCTCACTCGCATCTTTGTGCATTTTGATGTCAACGAACTAGACCTCCGAAAGGAACAGCACAACCGCAACACGATCCAATTGGAAGACATCCAACAGGAAGCCAAACGAGCGCTTATGCCTTATCGCCTGGAAATTCTCGGCACCATGTTTTGGTCTACTTATGTGGTTGGTCAACGCCTGGCTTGCTCCATGCAAGCCATGGACAGCCGAGTGTTTCTTCTCGGTGACGCTGCTCATAGTCAAAGCCCAACGCTTGGTCAAGGTCTCAACACTGGCTTTGGTGATGTCTTCAACTTGGTAATCTCCCTTGCCCTACGCTCCCGTCCTCCTCAGCAACTCACCTTTTTTCTCTTGCTGCATAGGTGTGGAAACTTGCTATGGTGGAAAAAAATAGACTGAGCAAAGAGGCGTTGTTGACCTACACGATGGAACGGCGACCTGTGGCACATCAAGTCATCGAGATCGACAAGACGGTCGCTGCGGCGGCAGCTGACCCGACGACCATGGACACCTACTGCAAAGTGGTCGATCGTCACCGGCTTTTCACCAGCGGTTTTGGCATCCAATACCCCCCTAGTGACGACAACATGCTTCTTCATGGCCAGACAGGCGCTGGGATGAGTGCGCCCAACGCCAAGGTGATCAAGGCCGTCTCGGGAAAAAAGGCCCGTATCTTTGATGGTATCGACGTCTTCAGCTTCAGCGTTCTTCTGCTCGTGAACAACCTGACGGCCGACTCCT
This sequence comes from Hesseltinella vesiculosa, assembly GCA_002104935.1. Classification (NCBI taxonomy): domain Eukaryota; kingdom Fungi; phylum Mucoromycota; class Mucoromycetes; order Mucorales; family Cunninghamellaceae; genus Hesseltinella; species Hesseltinella vesiculosa. Next base: position 297,168 of record MCGT01000031.1, on the reverse strand, counting down.
TGCCTATCATCCGCCAAGTCATCCAAGCATGCCAAGAGGGTGGTAATGGCGGAGGAAACAGCCAACACACGCGCCCTGCTTTGATGTTGACCATTGTCACCACCAGCACCAAGGATCAGCTCGCAACTTGCCTCGATGGCCAGCCTGACAGTGATAGCTTGCTGGATCTCATCGTCCTGGACAAGCTGAATCAAAACCAGTGTCACCGCCATTACCAAAACATGACTGTGTCCAAGCAAGCCTGCATGATCCTTGCTCTGATCCGCCCTGACGGCTATATCGCCACCCTCGCTGACCATCCATCTTCTTTTACCTCCACCCTGCAAACCTATTTTGACCGTTGTGTTCTTTAGATTCCATCTCTTTCTTTTTTTCATCCGTGCATCTCACATTCTCTTAGCCACATTTTTTAAACCAGATCGATAAAATATCCTACTTGAAACTGACAACGCTGTCTGAGCTTACAGCCGACATCAAGCAGAACGGCGCTACCTGGGGGTTCCATCTCTACTTTTTTTTTCAGGCGTTTTTTGTTTACACCAAGTCCATTTGTCATTATGGACAAGAAAAAAAAATGCAACGTGGGATGACTTTGTAGGAGGTCGATGGTATCGCTCGCTTGTTTGACAGCGAGTGTCTGGCTAGGCAGAGTTTACAGCAGTTCATCGCTAGGACGTCTGCATGGACCCTGGCTTTAACCATGGACCCCTCTTGTCATGTACAAGTTATGTGCAAATTCTGGGGTAAATCGATTTTGGCCCGCCACTTTCAAAAAATAAACGAGGAGGTTCAGAAAATTCACGGATACGAAGTTACACTCAGCCTGGGATTGTCCGACAGAATCACTTTTCTGTTTTTGGCAAAAAAAAAAAGGGGGGATGGGAAGAGAAAAGCTTACTTGCTTTTTTTAACACCTTTCTCTTTCTCTTCGCTATTTCTGAACATGACATCACACAGAGTTATGCGCCTGGATATTGCCTCCATTGAACGCTTTATTGCAAGTGACTGATCAAGTGCCCATCGCTCGTTGTAGTGATTGCAAATGTAAACGACCTCTAGTGCATATTGTAGGACGCTGATGCTGGTACCCGACTTGCATCCGCTGCTGAAATAGTGCCACCCGCCAACGATCTCCCCCTTCTGAAGCAATGATTAACTGGGATGAGCTAGATGAATTTTATGGCCAGTTCCGTCACAACCCTGCTCTGCATCTTCCTGACAACCTTGTCGACTTGCCGGTTGGCGACATTGCGCGTCATTTCATTGTGCATCTCTATGAAACGTCTGACTTCATGTTCTCTTTGAAGCTTATCCATGACCCTTCAAGACGCTCAGCTATCGCCTTTTACACTTCCTGTACAAGCTCAAGCGAGTATTGACAACAGCTTCCAGGTAAATGGGAAGGAAATTGGAAAAAAGGAAATCCAAAAACAGAAAAATGATTTTATTGGACAATTCCAGGCTGAGTGTAACTTCGTATCCGTGAATTTTCTGAGTTTATTTTCAAGCGTTCTTGGCGATGACGCTGGGGCGGAACTTGCACAAGCCTCTGGCCAATTTTTCCTACCAAGACTATGGACCGACCACCACCTGGTTTATGTGGACCTGACCTTGCAACGACCCACCATGGGTCCTGGGACATGGCGCTTCAACAACCAACTACTTGGAAGCGAACTCTTCATGGCGCAATTAGAGCAACTGCTAGCAGCTTTTCACTCTCGCCGTAAGCGACCTGACCTCTCACCTCAAAAGCAATGGGAGGACATGAAGACATCTGTCCAGATACTGGCGACCAATGTAAGTAGGAAGCTTAAGGTATCCCAGGCTGAGGAGCTGGCCAACCTTCAAGCAAGACGCACATCAATCCTGCAAGCCTTACCGAACGATCGACAAGGTGGAACTGAAAGCTCCCTGGACAAGATCGACAACAGCATTGATCGGCATACGCAACGCCACATGGAAGGCCTCCGGATCCGATCCGCCACTCGCTGGCTGGAGGAGGGTGAACGCAACACCAAATTATGCCAAATACTCCAATGCTCAAGACTCGGAAGGCACAAGCGATCAACAAGATGCTCAGGGCTCTGATGCAGAAGAGAGCGGCGTTGAAGACGAAGACCAACAAGGGCCAATTTTAACAAGCTTCGAAATATCGCATTTAAAGAGGTAGGCGCAATAGTCAAAGCAAGCATGATGATGGCCATTGACGCTATTTCCCCGGATCGGCTATTAGGTTGCCAAAAAACCACTGGCTGAAGAAGATGTGGCCTATCTCATCGGAAAAACAGATTTGCACTTGCTAAACGATGCCTCCATCAGGGACAAAATCCAAAGATATGTGACCAAATTATTGCTGAAGGAGAAGGTCTCGGGTTGGGATGTTGAGACCATAAAGTAAGTGATCACCTTTGGCAACATCTTTAGCCGACTCGCTCTTGCTTTTTTTCCCTTCACAGACTCCTGATGTCCAATATCTTGAACCTTATCGATCCAATGATGGTGAATGTCGTTACATCCGTCCTTGACAAAAATGAAGTAAATCAGCTGAAGGGTGACAAGTCGGAGAGCGAATGTGGAATGAACACAGAGTGCAAAGATATGTACGATGCCCTCCTTTCAAACAAGTAAGCATGGAGCGATATACTGTGCCAAAGATCTGATTCCCCATTTTCTCTGTCATGCTAGCTCCGATTCCTCTTCCCTGCTGGCTGCGATTCTCTATCAAAAACGGCTGCTTGTACTTGAACAAAAGCGTCCTACCGAGTTGTACTCAATGCTAAGCATTATGGAAACTCTGTAAGTTGGGATTAGGCGCAGGAAAAAGCAAAACTTGATCCTTACCCCGTTTTTTCAGGGTGGATAACTTCGACAACTGGAGCAATAAAAGCGGTGCTACTTCAGAAATGACTGCATACCGCTCTTGCGCTTCCATCCTAGAGAAGCTATTCAAATTCACCTCCATTCAGCTAAAGGAGTAAGTTCACAGCATCACCCTCATGCCTCCCTTTCCTCGTTTAACTTTTTTTTCCTAGCGGAGAGAACATTTCATTGGCCACCAAATACGCAACGGAACTTCACGACGTCGTGTTCCCTGGCTCCCAGCTGTCCCACCCCACCGGGCGGCGCATTGACCTACTGCTCTGTGGGCATTCATCAGAGCTTTGCACGAACGAATGGAAGAAGGCAAATGTCTCTCCTTCCATCCTTCATCGCTAACAATCGAAAAATCTACGAACAAATGCCTGTGTACTTGCCAATTTGAGGGCATTGGATAAAGAAGTGGAGACTGTCATGGCTGTCGATTTTACTGACAAGCGGGGCTTTAGGAAAGGTTGCTGTCGCCACCTATGAACTAAACCCTTTTTTTTACAGGTATGCGCGGTTACATGTACCGACTCACTGAGAATCGTGGGTATTATGTCGCAACAACTGTGGCACCATTGATTATCCCCACCAACATGCTGGAACTGTTGCACTTCAAGAGCACGCTTGATCATTTGTTTGTTTGGAAGGTATGGACACAGGCAAAAGCAGGACGGACGTGAAGGTCATGTACGCCTTCCGCTCATTTTTTATTTTTTACAGAACTTCCTGGTCGCAAGAAGTTCGCTTTTGGAGTCATCTGAATTCAAGCAACAAGTCGAAGAAGAGCGTTCACAATCAATCCACCTTTCACCACCCTCATCTCCCAGCCCCTCACCACCCTCCTCTCCCAACTCCTCACCACCCGATACGCACCCCACTTATGTTTTTTTTTCTCCTAAAGCTCATCAAACCAAGGATTGATTGAACATAAAAAAAATAAGAGTGGGTAGCACGTTGATAGGTTGGAAGTGAGGGAGAGGAAGAGAAGTATAGGATGAACATAGCCATTGCCCTGTCGAAGCAAATGGTCCAGATTAATATCTGAGCATGTAAGCTCGCTCCTTTTCGGTCAGCGACGTTTTCCCCTTGCTTCTTATTTTCTGAAATCAGTGGGAAGAGAGAAAAGGTGGCCAAATTTTCTGCCAAATTCGACTCTGTTTTTATTTTGAACTTTTAAACGATAATTTTGCTGTAGGTCTCATATTGCCAAACGTAAAAAGCTGCAGCCAAATACCAAAAGGATAATGCTCGAATACATTGTCATGCTTGCATTTCATCAGCTGAGGAGGTGTTTTCACCATCACCATCGCCATCACAAAATTAAGCACCCAATGGCGCACCTACCATGCACTCTAGATTCTTAGATTCTTGTCTACAACCTTGCAAGCCTGGTCAATTTAAGCTGTCAAAAACGAATGATCGAGAAAATGCTCAAAGGCAAAGGGGTGTCAAAAATTGGGAAAAAAAGCTGACTGGCTTCCTTTTCGAGATACACGCTCAAAATGAATTCAGTCCAGAATCCGCCATGCGGCACTCTAATAATGGCTGCACGCAAGAACAGACAGCTTGGGCATGATGGAGAGCCAATTGCGGCCACGTGGTGAAGATTAGATAACCACCCTTTTTCTGCTTTGTCAAGAAGGATAACGACCGTGCTCTGTGAGAAAAAAAAAAAAAAAGGATCTGAAAGCCATCGTGCAGATTGGACAGAGCAAGGCAGCGGGTATTCTTTTTGGTGGGGTCCACTAGAAAGAGGGATGTGTTCCTTGGAAATGAAAAAGAAGGTTCTGGAAGTCAAAATCCAATGATTCATTTAACAACAAAGCTTTGTTCAATACGCTAGCCGATAACGGTCCTCGACACCAGGAACAGGTGCAAGCTACTCTTCCTGCCATCGGCTGTCACCGAGGGATAATCGTGCATGAATGAGCACTAACAGGAGACTAATTAGCTGTGCCGAGTCGCTTTTTATTTTTGGAAAAAGGCGGTTGAATTTTTTTGCAGAAACCGAGGAACTTTTTTTTTGCATACTGCACGAGTAAAAATAGAGAGTTCCAGACTCTTTTCGCGTGGCAACATTAGCGTCGGTTTGCCTCGAGAACTGGGTTTTTGACGCTTGGGTTAATGAAATGGTGGCACCCTTCTATATCAAAAAAGGGTCAAAGTCAAGTAGGGGAACAATAGGGAGGCTGCCCGCCAAATGAACACATGGGCAGGTGTGACCCATGGCAGTGTGGTGACACGGCATTTTCTTTTTTTGGATCGGTCGGAGCTGAAAATAAAAATAGACGAGGAAGTCGAGGGTCGAAAGGATCTAGATTTTTTGAGCACATCTAAAAAAGAAATACGATCGACAATTAGTATGAAAAAAATTGGCTGTCAAAAAGGAAGGTGAAGACCCCACGAGGCTCAGAGTCAAGGGTGGGTGCTATATCCAGCATGGTATGCCAAAAAAAGAAGGCGATGCTTAAAAAAAAAAAAGGTTATAAAGCAACCCATTTTTTATTCTTCTGCCTTTTTCACTCAGTGTTTTTATGTAAAAAAAAACTATGCTACAATTCCTCGGTGATCGATATAAACCCAAACATGAAAAGCCCAAGCAACCACTTCGTCGCCAAACCTCGGCTATCCAACCCACAGACGAGCAAAAACAACGAGCTGTCGAATTACAACGGTCAGCATCGTTTAGCTCTATCCAATCTATAACGTCCCAAACGTGGCACACTAACAAACGTGAATGGTCTTTTAAACAAGACTATGTTTCTTTTCCAAGCTTGGAAGTCGATACCCAATGCAACTAGCTTCGTTCCTTTTACCCAGTCTCTCGTTTTTATTACTACCCTCCTAATCACTTTTTTATGTCAAAAGTCCATGATACCATCAATGCTAATTTTAATAAATTCACCTCCATTCTATGCTTGTTCTATGCCAACCTACACAACCAAGCGCCTCTCCAATGTACCTCGATGTTCATTCCCTCTCTCTCAAGCCCCGCTTTCTTTTCCTCCTCGGCCATACAATCATCTTTTTTTTTTAGTGTGGTCCTTGCTCTAGCTTTTTTTTTTTTTTTTTTTTTTTACCAAAAACAGGGTACTGCCTTTACTCTGCAGCATAACCCATGATTGTTTATTTTTCTTTGGTGGAGGCAAAAAAAAAAAAAAAAGAAAAAAAAAAACGTGCTCAACTGCCTGAATTCGGAATTAGGTTCTCGTGAAGCTGTCGTGTCACGTCATGACTGAGCCTTCACGAATCGCCCTCTTAATCCGGTCGGCCATCATTCTGTCTTTGCGGCCGATGAGCGAGGTGGCCTTGCCCACTTGACCGGCCCGAGCAGTGCGGCCCACACGATGCAAGTAGTCGACAACCGAGGTGGGGAAATCAAAGAGGACGACATGGTCAACAAAGGTGGTATCGATGCCTCGGGAAGCAATGTCGGTGCTGATCAGGATGTTGTCGCCACTTTCACGATTGGCAAATCGCTGGAGCACGTCTTTTCTTGACTCCGAGTCTTTTGACAGAGACAGCACCTTCACGTCCTTGGACAGCAGCCAATCATGCACCAGATCCACAGCCTTTTTCGTGTTGCAGAACACAAGCGTCTTGTCGTCCTTGATGTTTTTCTTCAGCACCTCCAGCAAGGCCATCTGGCGGTTGCCTTGGTAGCGTTGTAGGTCGACAAAGGATTGCTTGAGGTTTGGCAGTGCACGGTGTAGCGATGGGGTGGTGATCTTCACCATGTGCGGGAATAGTTTGTCGAGGGTGGCGTGGACCGAGCGTGGCAGGGTGGCAGACACCACAATGACTTGAGCGGCTTGTTTGGGTGGGGCAATGGCCGTCGATTTCTTTGAATCCTTTTTGCGTTGCACGGCCTCAAGCAGAGTTTGACAGTCGTTGGCCCAGCCAGCATCAAACAGAGAGTCGGCCTCGTCCATGACCAAATACCGGGTATCACTTAGAGACAGCACTCGGTCCTTGACGAGGTGTTGGAGCGTCGTTGGTGTCGCCACAAGTAGGTCAATGGGACCTGTGGCGAGCTGTTGGGTCAGTTTGGAGCGGAAGACGCGGTCGATGCCCAGGCACCGGAACTTGATAGTGTGCGACAGTTGCTTGGCGGTTTGGGCCACTTGCTGCACCAGCTCACGTGTAGGCACAAGCACAACGGCGCGAGGGTGGTCAAGACGCCGCTGCACTGTTTTTTCGTCGGCCTTGAGCTGATGTAGCACAGGCAGCAGGTACGCCAGAGTCTTGCCAGACCCGGTCTCGGCTGCACAAAGCGCCGACGGCGTCTTATTCCGGTTCAGTAACGTTGGGATCGCCAAGGCTTGAATTTCAGTCGGCCGTATAGGTGAGCCATCGGCAGGGGGTTGAAGGTATTTTTGTAATGCTTCGAGGGCAATGGGCTGTAGGCCGAGATCGTCAAAGGATTGTTGGGACAGGAAGGCGGAGAGCTCACGCACCTTGATCGTAGGCACTCCTTGCAAAGCCGGGGTCATGGGCACTTGCTCAAGACGTCGTTTGACAGGGACATAGGGGCTGTTCTTGGATTTTGGCTTGGTCGCCTTGAGATCTCGTCGCAGCTGTTCTCGGCGTTGCCGTCCATTCAAACCGTCTTGCTGCAAGTGTGGTTTCAAATGCTTGGTCAATGTTGAGATGTTGGGCTTTCGAAGCTGGGCACGTTTGGACAATGCGGCAGATGTGGTAGAGAATGCACAGCATTGCATCGATCGCAAGGCACCTGCACAGGGCTTAAGCATCATGTTGAGAAAAAAAAATGAAGCCCTGCGGAATCAAAGAAGTGGCTTGCACTTTTTTAAATGACTCCACATCAAAAAAAAAAAAAAAAAGGACCCCCGCCTTTTTTTTGTTTCGCTTCTTTTTTTCATTCAAAAATGTCGTCTCATTCCAAATACCAATCGCCTTTGGTGTCTCGTTATGCCTCCAAGGAAATGGCTTACACCTTTTCTGAAGACAAGCGTTACACGACTTGGCGCAAGCTTTGGCTCAACCTGGCTATTGCTGAACAACGTTTGGGCTTGACTGATATCACGGACGAGGCTATTGAACAAATGCGTGCCAACATTGATAACATTGACTATGAAGTGGCTGCCCAAGAAGAAAAGAAGCGTCGTCATGACGTCATGGCCCATGTCCATGCTTTTGGTTTGGTGGCTCCCAAGGCTGCTGGTGTCATTCACGTCGGTGCCACCTCTTGCTATGTCACTGGTAAAAAAAAAAAGGAAGCAGTAACAGGCTCATTTGAACTTCCTTGTTTATGATTTGGCGTAGACAATGGTGATTTGATTATTTTGCGCGATGCTTATGATATTGTCATTAACAAACTGGTCCATGTGATTGATATCTTGACCAAGTTTGCCAAAGCTTACCGTGACATGCCCACTCTTGGCTTCACTCATTTCCAGCCTGCCCAACTGGTCACTGTTGGCAAGCGTGCCACTCTTTGGATCCAAGAACTTTTGTGGGATCTGCGCAACTTTGAACGTGCTCGTGATGATCTCAAATTCCGCGGCGTCAAGGGCACTACCGGCACTCAAGCTTCCTTCATGGCCTTGTTCAACGGCGACCATGACAAGGTAACAGGAGGAAAGGAGGAGGCTGAGAAGGGACCTAACTTTTTTAAAAAAATAGATCGAAGAACTGGATCAACTGGTGACCGAATTGTCGGGCTTCAAGGAAGCCTACCCTGTGTGTGGCCAAACCTACTCTCGCAAGATTGACATTGACGTGCTGAACCCCTTGTCTGGCTTCGGTGCTACGGCTCACAAGATCGCTACCGACATCCGTTTGCTGGCCAACCTCAAGGAAGTAGAAGAACCTTTTGAAAAGGACCAAATCGGCAGCTCCGCCATGGCTTACAAGCGTAACCCCATGCGTTGCGAGCGTGTGTGCTCCTTGTCCCGTCATTTGATGGTCTTGGTCAATGATGCCCTCCAGACCAGCGCCGTCCAGTGGTTCGAGCGCACCTTGGACGACAGTGCCATCCGCCGTATCTCCTTGCCCGAAGCCTTCCTCACCACCGATATCTTGCTGACCACCATGCAAAACATCTTTGAAGGCATGGTCGTCTACCCCAAGGTCATTGAGCGCCGCATCCGTCAAGAACTGCCTTTCATGGCCACCGAAAACATCATCATGGCCATGGTCAAGAAGGGTGGTGATCGTCAAGAATGCCACGAACAAATCCGTGTCCTCTCCCATGAAGCTGCTCATGTCGTCAAGATGGAAGGTGGTGAAAACGACCTGATCGAGCGCATCAAGAAGACCGAATACTTCCGCCCTATTTGGGAAGAATTGCCTGCTCTGTTGGACCCCTCCACCTTTATTGGCCGTGCTCCCCAACAGGTTGACAGCTTTGTCACCAAGCATGTCGAACCTGCCTTGGCCCCTTACTCGGAAGTCCTCAAGGAATCCATCAAGGCCGAACTGTCCGTCTAAACACGCCTCTGTTCTTCTCATCTTTCCCATTTCCTTCATCCTCTTCAATAAATAATCATTGATTTTTGCTAGATTCCACGACAAAAAAAAAAAGGTGGGAGCTGTCGCTCACAAGCAGCTTTGTTCCGTGAAGACACAGCCTGCTTCTAAATGTAGGGGAGGGTCCAGCAAGTCATTTTTCAACGATCGCTTCGAGCTGCGAAAGCATACTTTTGAGTTGTCCTGGTAGCAGTAAAAAAAAAACGGAGAAGATAGGCGAGAGCTCAAATTTTGACAGGAATCGTAGGGGAGGGCTCTCCGATTCCATCTCCATCATGGCGCAAAGTAAGACAAATAAATGAATAAAAATAATAATAAGTCGTTCGTTTATCAAGCAATAAGGTCATCGAGATGCCTGAGCATAAAATCGAGCACATGAATCTTGCGGTTCATGTCTGTCAAGTCAACATGCTCATCGCGGTGACGTATCAGGGTTGGGCCAAACAGCATGGCCAGGTTCTTGGTGACCATGCGATTCTCGTCGCTGTGCTGTTGCACCCGATCCAGATGTGCAAGCACAAACCGGATGGTTGCGAGGTTTTCCACAGGCAGTGAATTCATTACCGCTTTCAGATTTTGGATAGCGCTCTCTGGCGTTTCTTGGGCTGCAGAAGAAAGGAAACAAGCCGTCAGTGGCCCGATTATAGCGTTTTGTACAGAATGGCGCCTTACATGTAGCATCCAACAACACATCATAGCTCTCAAACGGGAAGAGCGGGTTGGGTATCGATCTAAAATAGGATTTCAACACACTGGCAATGGCATGGATGTCCGGCCAAGCGTTTTGATCCATCAAGTCCAAGCGCTGCTGCTGATCAAGTGCCTGCTGCAGCGCTCTTGTCTCGGTGGCCCGCCCAGATTTTCGGTACAGTCCTTCACAGGTGAGACCTATGACCATCCATGATTCAGTCTCCGCCAGCCCTTCTTTCTGTTATTTTTCCCTCAAATTACCTCGATGATCAATGGCCTCAATACAGCTTTTCACAATCAATGGCACAAGCTGATGATCTAATTTGGCTTGTTCAGAAATGTCTCGGGAGAAAACCGAACCTTTTTTTTTAAAAAAAAAAAAAATGGGGGATGAGAGACTTCTTCCTGAGGATCCTTTTTCTCCTGTGACCTGCCTGTCGGTGAATGCGACATTCTTGGCGCATCCGTGGTCATTGGCGTGTTGCAGGGCTGGTCCAAATTGGGTATGCATTTGACATGGCATGGCAGCATGCAGACTGCATCAATTAAAAAAAAAAAAAGTGAATACAGTTCTTTCCCCCCCCCCTTTTTTTTTTTTTGCTGTTTGCTTAATATTACCTTGACACTTGACTTCATGAGATCGTTTGATGAATTTCTGACAGGCAGAGCAGGACTCGGAGGAGATTTTGGTTTCCACAAAAGTATGCGTTGGTTGACCAGGGTTGGGCATGAGAAATGGGTTGGTGGTGGCGGAAAGAGGCTGGGGTGATGAATGGGACGGTAGAGGAGGCGGGACAGTCAAGGTATGGATGGGAGATGGTTTGTCGATTTTGGAGTCAGAAGAGGGCTTACGTTTGTGCAGCTGCATAGGGTTGATGCTGGCTAGCACATTTCTTGAGCGTTGGAAAATCCGGCTGGAGGATTCCCCCGAGGATCGGGGTTGTTGGGTGTGGGTGTTTGACGTCGATGAGGAGGAGGAGGAAGAGGAGCGCTGGATGGACGAGGCAGGGGTGGTTGCCACGGGTGATGACAGACACTCCATGTGACCGGTGACAGACATCGACGTGCTGGAGGTGTCGGTCGAGTGGGAAGGTCGGATGAATTGTGTGCTTGCCATGAAGGCTTTGGCTTCTTTTTCCCGCTGAGCGACATGTCGAGTCAGGTCATTGTTCATCTCGTTCAGTTCGGCGTTTTTGGTATTTAGCAGGATCATTTCCTCCAGAGCATGGTCTCGAGCCTGGTTCAATTGCTCAATGTTGTGTTGGGCGTCTGTGACATCTTTTTGGAGCGAAGACAGCTGGATCTGAAATGAGTTTTTCATCACGGGGAATGCACTGAAGAAAAAAAAAAGCCGTCATTCCTCAGCTGGTCTGTGGCTTCTTTTTCCTTTTACCTGTCTTCAATATCACGCATCAACTGTTCTCTCTGATATCGTAAATCCATACAGGTTTGTTGTAGCCTGGATGCCATGTTTTCTGAATAAAAAATATTCAAGCCAAGCTGTTTCTTCATTTGCTCGACAAACAAAGTGGATTTGTCATTGTCTTGATTGGCAAGGGCCTGAAGGGGGGGAGAAGTGAGTGAGCATGAGTTGTGTAACGAAGAGTGCATGGATCAGCTTTTTGCCTTGTATTTTTCCAGCTTTATTTCCATTTCTTTTGACCTTGCTTTTTCTGCCACAAGCATCTGTTTCAGGTCAGAAACTGTTGTGGCATCGTTGATGAATGGGTTAGTTGACATGAGCTGCTGGGTCATATGCTCGACGTCGGTATATGAGACAAACGAAGACGTCGAATGAGAATCCGACTCATGGTCTCCCATCACAGCTTTGAATTAAAAAAAAAAAAAAAAGTTGGAAGAAAACAATGAGGGGAAAAGAGAGAAGAAAAGAAAAAAAAAGGCGTGAGACAAAAATGGTTATGATTTTTAATAACTGGTGAGGAGTCTCTAAAAGGAAAAAAGGAGGGGCCAGCAACGAGCACAGAAAAAAAAAAAAAAAGGGAGTGATCGAAGATCTCCTAAAATGCGAATCTCTATTAAAAAAGAAATTGGGACATGGCATCTCCACCTTTTTAAAAGAAAAGTAACACTTTCATCTCATTCTAACGGAGAGAGTAGGACAAAATGGGCCCATGCACCCATTTGGCCGCGGGATTTCCCGGTTCAAAGGCAGCGGCTCAATATGTCATTCTGGGGGTTGAAAGGATGTTCGTCTTTTGGTCTGGACTTCCCTGACCGAGAAAATAAAAATAGGAATCCCGGACCATCCTGTTAAAAAGGTTGTCAAAAGGATTTTGCCTCACTGATCTCCTGCATCCCAAACTGGGTTTGACTCTTTGCAAATGTCCTCGGTGTTTTATTTATTCATTAGCTCGCTTTGGGCCATGGCGTTGTTCCTGGAGGTAAATTACCTGGAGCAAGTCTTTGAAAATAGTAGCGTAACAACAGCAGAGCATGGTACAATACCGGTAGAACATCGGCAATGCTCTGAGCTTGGGGAGAACGGGCCACTTCAGAGACGTGGCATTCTACTTGCTCACACACGTGGCAAGGCATCTCGTGGCTGAGGCTGAGGTTGACACAGTATCCATGTCCTCTCTAATAATATCGCTTTTTTTTCCTTGTCATCAAGGCAGCCTCGATCACTCGATCAGTGGTTCTGATTGGTCGGCCAATTCTAACTGCAAGGGTTGAGGCTGGGTTTCCTGATTCATGCAAAAAAAGAAAAAAGCTTAACCTTGATTTTTTTTTTCCTTCTCTATTTCTGTTTTTTTTTTTCATTGCAACATGAGTTTTCACTACTCGAGCCATACCACTTATGATGATGGGTCAGTAGAATATACCCATGTCCAAGTACGAGAATTAGACGAAGGCGAGGTTGGCATTCTGCTGGCTGGAAACAACAGTATCTTTGACCCGTCACTGACGCCTCACATGCTTGACAGCCGAAGTGAGTACACTATCAGTGATGTCGAAAGCCTTGGTAGCACATCCGACCAAGAAGACGAAGCAGACCAAGAAGAGGATGACTCGGAATTGGAGGAGAGTTGGTTTCCATCGTTGCGACATATGTCAAGAATCGAGGAGATGGACGACGACGACGATTTCAACGCCAACCATCACCGGGACTCCGTCACCAGCACGGACATTGTCGAAAGAGAGGATGACTACGATAATGAACGCCGACGAAAGAAATCTCGACGCTCTTTGCACAATGATCAAATTGGCTACCAGTCATTTAGCCCCTTCCAGCTAGTGCCATTGGAAATTGTCTATTTGATTACTTCGTCACGCTAATCCCACCCCATTCGATAGGATAGGCCAATCTCCCCTCTCGAATTAAATCATCCTCGCATCTCTTTCTCGGGCACGGACCGTTTATCCAGCCTTCCACATCCACAACAATAAAAAAAACCCCAAATCCTTGGTGTTGTCAAGGGTTCCATCACCTTTGTTTAATAGCATTCCTCTGCCTTCCCTGGTTTGCCTCTATGGACCGTCTTTTTTTTTTTTTTTGGTCGTTTTTATTGTATTTGCAGTAGATGTTGTTGTAGTAGAGAGAGAAAAGAGTATGAACAATGGGAGAAGGATGTAAATCTAGCATCAAGAAAAAAAATGGGAAGAGTGGGAGAAAAAAAAAAACGTACATGTACAATAAGAGGGTAGTAGAGGGTGAGAAGGTGGCATTTTTTTTTTTTACATACGTTCCAAAGGACGGAGGCCCAAGAGACGCATGGCATTGCCGAGTGTGACACGGGCAGACCAGTACATCAGCAGACGAGCATCAGCAACGGCAGGATCAGCACCACGGACCCAGAGGGAATCAAAGACGGCAGAGATTTCGTGCGACAGCTTGAAGGCGTAGGTGACGACATTGCAGGGTTCGTAGGCGTTCATCAAGCTCTTGAGTAGATCAGGGAATTCAGCCACGATGCGGACAATGTTGATGGCACCTTCTTCAGTGAGCAACGAGGTATCGGCATTGGGATTGACTTGCATGTTGTTTTTGCGTTCGATGGAGCACAAACGAGCATGAGCGTATTGGATGTAAGGGCCGGTGTCACCTTCAAAGGAGAACATACGGTTGCGGTCGAATTCGTAGTTCTTGACACGACGGGCTGCATTGTCTTGGATACGCACACCAGAGATACCGATTTCGTCGGCGACAGCCATGGGGTTTTGGACTTCGGCATACTTGGCTTCGTTCTTGCGCATTTGTTCGTGCATGATGTCTTGGGCTTCGTTGATGATGTCTTCCAAGAAGACGACGGTACCCTTGCGGGTGGACATGCCTTGCACCATACCAAAGTTGACGTGTTCAACACGGTTGGCCCATTCAAAGCCCATGAGATCCAGGGTCTTGAAGAGCTGCTTCAAGTGCAGATCTTGTTGGGCAGCAACAACGTAGATCATCTTGTCAAAGTTGTATTTTTCGAAACGTTCCTTGGCAGCGCCAATATCACGGGTCAGGTAAAGGGTGGTGCCATCGCTCTTTTGCACCACAGCCACACCGAGCTTGTATTTTTCTAGGTTGATGACCTTGGCGCCTTGGGAATCTTCGAGTAGGCCGGTTTGGATCAGCATGGCCATGGCTTCGTCCATGCCCTTGGTGACTTGAGATTCACCCGAGTAGATGTCGAAATGGATGTTGAGGCGGGCATAGACGTCTTGGTACTTCACAATGGACAGATCACGGAATCGGCGCCACAGAGCAAGGGCTTGCTCGTCACCATCTTCCATCTTCTTGAAATAGGCACGGGCTTCGTCGTGGATGGTGGCGTCTTCAGCAGCATCCTTGTTGATTTCCACGTACACGTCGTACAAGTGCTTGATGGGATCTTCCTTCAATTTGGTTTCGTCACCATAACGGCCATAGCCCACAGCCAACAGACCTAAAGGAGGAAAGTAAAAAGACAATGTCAGCCTGAGCAAAATCTGATTTCCTTTTTTTTTTTTTTTTTTTACCATATTGCTTGCCCCAATCACCGAGGTAGTTCATGGCAAGGACATCCCAGCCGTTGGCTTTGTAGACGTTGCGGATAAAGGAGCCGATAATGGTGGAACGCAAGTGGCCGGCGTGGAAAGGCTTAGCGATGTTGGGTGAAGAGAATTCGACAATGGCTTTCTTGCCGTTACCCGAGGTATTGCAACCGTATTGTTCGCTGGCACTGGTGACCATCGCCAACGTTTGTTTGACCAAAAGGCCGGTGTTGATGCGGAAGTTCAAAAAGGGGCCGGTGGCGGTGGCGCTGAGGATGAGATCGTCGGGCACAAACGAAGCGGCCCAGTCCTTGGCGATTTGGGCAGGGTTGCCCTTGAGGCGGAGACGAGGCAAGGTCAAGGCAAAGTCACCGTTGTCCAATTGGCGAGGGATTTCAATAGCCTTGTACACAAGCGCAGGGTCCACATTACCCATGGCAGCAATCTTGGCGGCGATACGAAGACGGAAGGTGTCCAGGGGGTTGGTGGAAGCATCGGTGTCAGGGATGGTGATGGAAGGAGCGGTAGCCGATGATGATTCGGTAGACTGGCTCAAGGCAGTGACCTTTTCAACAACAGCAGTGGATTGCACAGCCGACACGTAATCAGACGATTGGCCAGCAAGGACAGCCCAAGCCAAGTAGTCGGCGATCGTAGGTTGGTCAGCGATGAGATAAGCATGTTCTTTTTGCTGCACCAATGCATTGGCAGTGTCCACATTGTTCAATAACAAAGCATCCACCACGGCAGCTTCACGCTGTTTGCTAGGTGCCAGTTCATCCACAAGTTTGGCCAGGCGGATTAAGTAACGGGTGACAGTGACGTCCCCTTTTAAGGACGTGGTGTCGTTGACTTTGAGAGTGGTTTCAGTACCGGTCTTCAATTGGACCTTGTCTTCCAATTGACCCAAAACAAGCGCACAAAGCACTTGTTTGGCGATGGAACTCTTGGCTAGTGTCAATTCCATGGTTTATAATTAATTTGTAAAAGTTGAAAAGGGAAGGAGAAAAAAAAATTGGCGTGCCCTATTTTTTTTTTTTTTTTTTACATGTTCTGAGTCATTCGCACTCAGTGCACAAGCCACTTGTAGCCGCTGCCACTAGGTATCACGAGGCGTAAAAAAAAAAGAAGCTTTATTTTTGTTTTAGTTATTTCAAGCAAATTTGGATCACCAAGATTCGTCGTACAAGCCGCGGATGATGGTGGCATCGCTGATATCAGCTTGGTAAGCACCTCGCGCAGGTTTAGACATAAAAACTGTTCGTTCTGTTCGTTCCTTGGATGATTGGATCAAAGGTAACGGGTTGGACTGGAGGCTAAAGTAGCTTGGTGGCTCTTCGTTTTGAGGAGGGCTGGAGATGGCCGCGGCCTGGATGGCATCACGCCACTGAGAGGAAGGAGGAGGTGGCGGACAATCCAGGTCGGGATCGAAGAATTCCGGGCATTCTTTGGATTGCTGATAAAACTGAATGGCAGTGAGTTCAGCAACTCGGTGGAGCTGATCAAATGGGAGGTTGGCGATGGTCAATGGAATGGCGAATTCGCAGACATGGTCGGTGCGGAAGATGTGACCGTGTTCCAGATGCACTTGGAACAAAAGGTCATAGTACACACGGGTATGGCGAGAAACAAACGAGGGCGAGACGAGACGGGTAGGAATGTCAAAGGCAACCGTCTCGGAGATGTTGGTGTGGCTGCTGCTGAGAGACACGGTGCCTTGCAGTACGTTACGGACGTATTCCTGGAAGGCAGTGCCTTGTTGCAGCAGGATCTTGCCTTCATGATGTTTTCGAAACATAAATTGGATCGACGTGATTTTGCTGTCCGAGAGAAGGCTGGTCATGTTCAATTGCATCGAAAAAGGTTCATCTATCCAGGTATAGAAAAAAAAGAGTTCAGCACAGCCTCCCATTTTTTCTCTCCATTTTTTGTTTTCCAAACCTGGACAATAACACTGTTTCACGAGCTTGGCCTGTGCTTCTACATAAGGTTTTTTGTCCTTCACAAGTGTGGATCGACAGGCCCATTCCTTGGCTAGTTCCAGAAGAAAACCCCGAGTTAGCTATCAGTCCCAATCCGGTTTGCATTGTTCATATACGCTCGGTTGCCAAAACAATCGGTCGATAGGGTGTAATGTATTCTCGACTTCGTAAACCAGACTGAAGCCCTGGCCCATCGATTTGTGCTGTCCAAATATAGCGAATACCGAATCCTGGCGGCTCTTCCATGGAAGGTGGGTAATTGACATTTGGAAACTAAGGCAAGAAAGAAAGCTGAGGTCCTTTCCGTTTTTTTTCATCTCTTTACCTTCATAGCAAATGGGAATTCGTAATGACCAGCATCCATCTCCTCCCAGTTGTGTTGAGAATAAGCTACAGACGATCGAGTCAGCAACGGATGAGAGTAACTAAAGTTGTGCTTACGGCTAGGCTCTGGCCCAAAAAGTGTGTATTCAGCTTCGAAAAATGTGGTGATCAATTGGTGGATCCAGTCGCCTTTGCCATCACTGGAGAGTTCTTCCACGCGGACAGCGCCATATTCTTCACCGCGAAACTATAAAAAATCAAAAAAAAAAAAAAAAAGGTTTTTGAGTTTGTATTAACGTTCATGCAGAAAAAATTCTCGTGCCGCATGCCGTTGTCGATCATCTTACTCGGATTCGTATCCTTGTGACATGTGTCTTTTCTGACAAATCCAAGCAGACCAGGCCTAATAAAAAAATAGGGTAAGATCGTGTGTGAATCTATATCAAAAAGGGTAAAATATCAAGCATAACATCTTTACCACGGACAACTCGGTTGGGGCGCACAATGATATGGGCGCCGCCTTCGAATTCAATCGTCATGGTGGAATGGGGTGGATCTACCACGCTGGTGCGATCACGTGTACTGGGAGTCAAGCTAGCCAAGAGAAGAGAAGGTGAGGCAGGTGCACTGGATGACAGATCTGGAAGGGATCGATTCGCAGCCACAGGGTCAATGGAGACGGAATGGCGGTAGTTTGTATGCTCTGGCGTCATGGGGGTTGGCAAAGCAGTGACATGGGAATGGGAGCGATGGCGTCCTCTCGTTCGATTAAGGCCAGCTAGCGATGTCATTGCAATGGAAAACAGCAAACCGATGCGCCAAAAGTAAAAATAGGAAATGTATAAAAAAGAAGAGCGAGTGGAAAAAAAAAAAAGCTGCTCTGGAGCAGAAAACCCATGACACAAAATGAAATCCCGCCAGCCATTGCTCTTTCTTTTTTGTTTTCCTACTTTGCCACATGGACATCATGACCGCGACGATTATTGACAAGACAACCAGCATGGTCAAAGAATACATGAGTGCATTTGATCCCTCGCACGATTTCTTACATGTCGACCGTGTCCGCAACTTGGGTAAACCCGCTTTTTATTGGTCATTGACATTGCTGATTTTTTTTTCTCTTGCGTATTAGCTCTGTTCCTGGCAAAGGAATGCATCAAGCAAGGCGATGTGGTTGATCTGGAAATTGTCGAGTTGGCCGGCTTATGTCACGATGTAGGCGATGCCAAGTATTACAAGGGCAAGCAAACCGGTGGCGACATTGTGCAGTCGTTTCTTATTGACCAAGGCTACCGTCCTGACCGCGCCGCCTTGGTGGCCCGCATTGTAAACCATATTGGTTTCCGAAAAGAATTGGCCTGGGACGACACCAAGGATGATGCTGCCTTGGTGGATTGGCGCAATCATTGCCGAGAACTTCATGTGTAAACCTCCAGCAACTTCCCACGCCCTCGCAGCTGACCATTTTTTCGATCTCTCAAGTGTGCAAGACGCTGACAAACTGGATGCAATCGGTGCTTTTGGTGAGAAAAAAAAAACAAGATGAAACGCCAATGCAAAAAGTCTTATGGCTCCTACTTTTTTTCTGTAGGCGTGATGCGGTGCGCAGCCTATAGTGGAGCCACACGGGTTGCATTATTTGATGCAACCATCGACCCCATGCGTAACATGACAAAGGACCAGTATGAAGCCCAATCGACAGCCAAGAATGGCTCTGCTATCAACCATTTCCATGGTAAGAAGTAGAAAAAGTCTGAGGAGAGATTGTGTTTTGACTGGCTACCTGTTTTAGAAAAACTCTTTCGACTCAAGGATATGCTTCGGACCGAAGCCGGCCGACGCATGGGTAAAGAACGTCATGAATTCATGGTGCAGTTCGTGGAACAGATCCGTAGAGAATACAACATGCAAACATGAAAATAAAAAAAAATACTCGATGGCAATTTTTTAATTGGTACGATGTGGTTATGTTATTAGAAATGAGATAAAGGGGAAAGTGATAAGAGAGGGGGATATCTAATGGGATGAATAAAAAAAAAATTCACCCATCCACAGACATGGGCTGGTATGGACGCATGGACTGTTGCCACGCTAATTCATCCACTTCGACGATTTCCGGAAGATGTGTGGTGGATTGACGAGAAAGAGTTTGACTAGAAACAAGCATACTGCTGCTATGAGGGAGGGCTGAGGACGAGGTCGAGGTGTTGACATCAAAACTGGAGAAGACCTCGTCTACACGATTGTCCGCATGGATGTCGGGCTGGGCATCGTCTTGGCGTCGCATCAAAAAATTGGGATAGGACAGGGGTCGAGGACGGTTGGACCGTTTTCGTTGGCGGGGCGTGACAGGCGAAGAGGATTTGCGTTTTTCGAAAAAGACCATTTTCAGCTTTTCGACAAAGCCCGAGGTGCTGGCGCGTCTTGGTTGTGGTTGATCTGGCCGAGGCACGCCCTCTGGTGCATCGTCACTCTCAGAGTGGGGGGGTTCATCCATGTGCGGGTGGATAGCCAAGGGTAGGGATGAGGTGGAGGTCGGGGGTGGCAACTGGTCGACGGCAGTGGGCATGTGCGTCGAGGAGGCTGGGGATAACGGGTCACGTGCGTCTATTTGGTCCAAGTCGTCATGCGTATAGGCGTGAACGACAGGAGGTACTAGATCCTGCTCAGACACAATAACGGTTCTCCGATCGCGCGCGGTTGCCTCATGCACTGAAAGAAAAAAATAGACGTCAGTGCCAAGATCAATATAACAATGATGCCCCACATTGGCTTTGCTCATGCGTTTCGCCGATCTGTCTCTTCTCCAAACAAAGCACTTACAAGGGGGCTGCTCGAGGTCAGTGACAACATGGCTGCATAACGATTGGGAAGTGGAAAGAGGTGCGGGTGCGTCGGTGGTTGGGTGGTTGATCAAGGTGGGGTGACGTTGGAGGCCATATTTTTCGATGACTTCCTCTGCTTCGAGGTTGGTATTAGCCTCTAGGTCAGAATAAGCACGGCAGATAGGACATTGGAAGCCAGGATAGCTTTCCAACAAAGGACGGATGCATTTATAATGGTAAGTGTGAGCGCAAGGTGAAACGAAGAGTGCTTGATTGGGTGCCAAAGCATACCTATTAAAAAAAAAAATCGATTGGTATCTCCTTTTTCCGTCCCAAAAAATAAAAAACACTTACAAACATATGCAGCATTCTTCCACTTGATCAATGCCTTGGCATGTTTCAGGCATGGTTTGGGCCGTCGAAGAGGGAACCAAAGATGAGGTCATGTGTTGCACCCTATTGAGGCTAGCGTCGTTTTGCTGGGCGGACCCATCCATTTCAGGGACAGGAGGTGGGTGCAAAGATGACGAGGTGGACAAGGAGGACGCGGTTTGGTCTTGAATCTGGCTTCCAGTGCTGGTCAAATTGCGGATATTCTGAAACGCTGTCATGTTGAAGGACAAGGGTCGTTGGCGTCTGGTTCGATTGACTTCAAACCGCATTTTGACCGATCGATAGATTTCTTCAATACCACCTTGATAATCCACTCCCAATTGAACGATATCACCATCCTTGATTTCTTGCGGCTGACTCTGTTGGCTGGGTGGACTGATACGGATATGATTCAAAAAGGTGCCAGAGGAGGAATTTGTGTCCCGTATAAACAACTGTTCAAAAAAAAAAAAAAATTAGAGTTAGTCTGTGTCACTCTCCCACCGTCATCGAATGACTTGCTCTTCTTGTTCCCACCTTGCCATTTTCCACCCAGAATTCGCAGTGTGATCTGGACACGACCTTGCTTTTGAAAGACATATGTGTAGGAGATTGTGTGCGATCGGTAAAGCGACCCACCTTGATATACACCCCAGGCTCCAGCTCTC
Source organism: Hesseltinella vesiculosa (assembly GCA_002104935.1). NCBI lineage: Eukaryota > Fungi > Mucoromycota > Mucoromycetes > Mucorales > Cunninghamellaceae > Hesseltinella > Hesseltinella vesiculosa. The sequence goes on along the minus strand of MCGT01000031.1, from coordinate 275,970 downwards.
GATCAAAAATGTCAAAGATCAGGCTGCGACTCGGATTCTCAATGTTTGGGACGATACGAATATGCAAGTTTTGAGCTCGAGGTAGCGACGGATCGACAGACGAAGAGGTGGCAAAGGTTGACCGTCGTCTGGGGTCGGCTGAGGGAAGGGAGGAGGGAGACGGTGTTTCTTGTGAAAAGGATCTTGACAGGCGGCGTAAATAATGGGCACCATGAGACAATCGTCGTAAGCTTGAAGAAGTGTTGGGTATAGATTCATCGGGTTGTGCATACATGGCTACACAAGATCCATCAGCCATGATTTAGAAATGAACAATTGGCTTTAATTCAAGGAGATTCAAAAAAATAAAAAGTGAAAAAGAAGAGAGTTAAAAGAAAGGAGGAGCCCAAAAATATTAAAAAAAGAATTGCGTCTGGTTTGAACCTCCGACAGTCTGGGAAAAATCACGCGATCTTTTTCCAAAAGGTTCACTGTGCACCAGACGAGAAAGCAAATCATCTGGAGTTTTATGCATTTCTCGTTCATCTATTTGGGCATCTACCTTGAGGTGAACATCTCTCAGCCTCTCTACTTTTGTCTACCTCTTTGATGCTCTGCACCATTCTCACGTGCCGGTTTCTTGCATGACACTTCCAAGCTGAGTTGAAAAACCAACAAAGCGTGTGAGCGAGTCAACGCTTGGAGGATAGACCCATTTTTGAGAAAAAGACAAATAGAAAAACTCTGTTTTTTGAAATGTTAAGCATTGACCAGGGGACGAGGGGTGACAGGAGACCACGAAATCGGGAGAACCTCTTATTAATAGCCAAGGAGGCCTTTTTTCAAAAATCTTTTCAAAATGCTCATTGAAAACACCTCTCTTGTGCTCTGATTTTTTACATTGTTTGGTCGCACGTGGACAAGTCGGTCCTTCTTGCTATAATACGATGATTCCACCGAGGAAGTTCGTTTTCTTGGCTTCGTTTCCATGAAAACCATCCCCTCCATCAAGCTTAAAAAAGAGAACCCTGTCATTGACATGGACCTCCTTTTTTTTGCCTCCGTTCTTTTTTTTTTTTAAATTTCCCAGAAGCCCTACCAGCCTTTTTTTTATCTTTGCAGGTGCCTCGTTATTATCCTCGGAGAGGTCTAGAAAAGAAACCAAGACTTAAGAAAGGAATGTTCTATGCAAACTCTTTTGCCAGTTGCTTTCGAACGAGAAAACGCCCTTCATCCTTACCAACTGCATATTCTCAACTCACGCCTTTTCGCTCCGTTTTTTTTAATGCCTCAAGAACGCCTTTTTCCTTGACTTTCTCTAGCAGGCGGAATGCATGCCTGTGGCATTTCGTGATCTGAAGAAATTAAAAAAAAACCAAGCTTGTAGAAAAAAAATGCATGCGGGGATTTAAAAACCAGGAGGATCTTCAATCAGGTGCTGGGGTAGTTTTTTTTTTGTTTTCTTGTAACCTTTTTTGGACAATTGTGACAGTGTCAAATGCAACATCATGCCTCTCCTTTTGTGCAACGCATCACCTGCTCCCTTTCATTCTCAATTGCATGCTCAACAGTTCCGAAAATGACGTTGTGGCAAATGCAAGTGAGGATGACATCTTTCCCTTCCTACTGCGTAGCGTCACTCACACGGGCGCGGATAGAAAAAAAATAGAAAGCCTAGCCATCCACGCATCTTTCTTTTATTTTTCATTGACGACTTTTTGAGAAGAAAAAATAAAAGCTTCTACTCATCTTGTATCACATAAGAGCGGCAGTGAATCTAGTGCATTGGCGTGCTTTGGTCAAAGACTGGGGCCATTTTTTTTAATTGCCTCCATTGCGATGCTTGCAAAAGATTCCATCCTCCTTTTTTTTTCCACGTTACAAAGCCCATCCATGAATCTCGGTTCTCATCAGCCTAGCCGTCGAACATTGTCTGGTGCAGCCTGCTCTGAGATAATTCACCTGAGAAGCTTGTAATTTCAACCTTGAAAACTAACGTTGAAGTGCATTTATTGCTTGGGCTAATTGAGTGAGATTAGAACTGACTTGGTTTTGTACGCAAGCCAATCAGCTGGCACCCTAACAGAGGCCAGACTTGCAAACTGCTATGCCGTCGACATTTGAAACGAAGAAAAAGTGGTTTTTTGACAAGGAGACTGAAACGGTCATCGTTAGCAGTGCTGGTTGGGAGGCATGTTCCTTGCCAAAAAGATGCTTATCTTTTAGGTAAAAAAAATCACCCTTAAAAATCACCCTATTGATATGCCTCAATCATTGTACACAAGTAACCCAGCATAAGAGGCAATTGTCATTCATGCAGTTTCTCTGCTAACTTCACTTGGTGCAATGCTGGAGATTGCACCTTTTGGTTTGAACGTAGGCCATGTCGGCGATTGAACCTAGCTGTTGGATTTTTCCTCTTTCCTTTTTTTATTTTTTTTTTGGCTGGACAGTCCACGATGTCGAAACTACGTTTGCTGATGGGTTTGGTTTTTTCTGCACCATCATCATTTATGATGTACTGCGCACGTATAAAATTTCACACCGATACACTGGCTCAAGACTGCCTCACATCGCTCACTCCTTATTTTTCAATCCGACCCTTTTCCCCTGGGTAGACTGCGGTGATCTGATAAAAAAAAATAAAGATCATCGGAATTAATTCGGCTCAAATTTGCACCCAAGTAATACATGATGATAGATGATCATACGAAGCAATGAGGTTTAGAATCGGCATGTACTCTAACACAGGCTTACGCCCGCCCCCCAATAAAAAAGGAAAATCGGCAATGAGAGACTGTCTTACATTTGCTTTTTTTTTTGTCCTGTTTTATTGAGCTAGCCCATGCTCCAACAAGCGCGATTACCATTTTGATGCAGTAATGGATCAACCTTGAGGAATGTAAACCAGATGGGGACCTGCGATGTTCAACAAATGGGATGATTAGGCTTTGCCGGGTGATATTAAGACTTAATTTGCCGCTAGAAGGTGAATTTAAAGTTGGCTGAGAATAGACGAGTCACTCTTTTTGTAGACTTTTTACTCGAGACCTTTACAGAGAGTTTGGTAATTTCGCACCTGCCCTGCATTCTCCAGATCCAGAGCAACCAATTTAGGCAGCAATGAAGCATCAAGATCTTCTCAATCTAGACCTTTTTCATGGTGCATTTAATTTACCGGCTGAGTTTTTCCGGTTGATCCGGGCTGGCCGACTTGAACAGTGAATGGGAACAGGACAGAGAGTGCCCACGACTTTATTGGTAGGAGAGAGAATGGTTCGATTCCTCAGTAATATATATGTAAGGTTTATGAGAATTTAGATACTGATTACATTGTATGGGGAGAAGGAGAAAGAAACGGCCAAGGATCACAAGAGACCAATGACAGCCTTAGCACAGACTTTGGCATCCAGTTTGGCACACACCTTGACAGCGACGTCAGCACAGAGCTTGACAATAGCATTGACTTTGACGGAGGCCGACACCTTGATATCAAGAAGGAGAGGGATGTTGATTTCCAAGTTCTTGATGCACAAGTCCACAGCAGCCTTGATGTCGGCCTTTAAACCCAGACAGATCTTGGGCAATTCCACTTTGAGCTTGGCGATCAATTTGGCTTCGAGCTTGGCGATAATGGTTTCCAAGTCCTTTTCACTACACGTCTTCTTGTTTCCCAAGAGGCGATCTAATTGAACATCGATGTCAGCATACGCACCAAGGCCAAGCTTGGCTTCAATCGACGCTTCGACGCTAGCTTTAGCACAAGAAAAAAAAAAGTCAGCTCACTAGCAGCGCCAATTTTTTTTTTTTTGTTATCTGATGAGCAGGACTTACCAGCAAGCTTTTTAAGTTGAGCATCTTCTTCAATAGACAGTTTTGCGTCGCCAATAGAAATGATGCCACCAAGGGCGCTGACCTTGACATCCAATGTGGCCTTGACTTGCTCGGAAACCTAAAGTTAATTTATGGAGAGGTGAATGGCCAGTCGAGATAAAAAAAGCACGAAAAGGGATTACGGAAGCAGAGATTTTGGCTAGGACGTTGGCCTTGATATCGGCCTTGATGGCAGCAGAGATATCAGCTTTAAGTTTGGCGTCCACAGTGACGGGGAAAGAGGTGCGCTTCATGAGGTCGCCAGCATATTCACGCTTGGCCATGTTGGTGGGGAGTGCCATTGTCACGGCAAAGAGGGCAAAAAGGCAGAGTAGGAAAGCAGAGGCACGCATAATAAGGAACGATTAGAATAATCACAGAGAACGGGATGTAGCAAGAGAAAGAATGGCTTTTATAAGGAAGGGATTGGGTAATTGGATGATAAAAAAAAATGACACGATCAAAAACCAAGGTCGTATTTATACTGAATTGACAGGATCGTGTCATGAAGAAAGTAAAAAAAAGAAGGATGAAAGGAATCAGTGCTATTGGTGACACGTTCCTTGGACAGAAGTAAAAAACGTGCACTGTTTCCTCGGTAAACCTTGACCATGGCTTGATCCCAAGGAGGTGCCCAAAAAAAAAAAGCGACGTCTTTTTCTTTTTGAGAACCTTGATGGTTTCACAGCAGGATTTATTTTAACTTGCTTTATCAATTTGGAGGAGAAAAAAAGGTCCCCTTCCCATTTGACATTCGCATACCGAGGATTCCTTCTCTTGGAAAGCATTTGACGAACTGTGCTGACCAGTGAAGTTACCCTTTTTTAGACAGCTCACTTCCCCACCCTTCCAAGACACTTTTTATTTTTCCTGACGGTGGTATCACACGTCCTGTTGCTTAAACGTGGCTTGCCCTGACTCCACATGATTTTCTTTTACCCCTTTAAAAAGCAGTATCAAAGCCTGTCAGCCGAAATGAAAAACAGTGCGATTTAAGGAGATGATTTCGATCACACATGATATTGTACAACACAGAAAAAGTGCCTAAAAATAATAATAAAAAAAAGCGTCTATCATTCATGCAGTCTTGCTGAGATCTGTCATATGAATATTTTAGTCCAAGGAGTTGACTGGGAAAAAACGTGGGTGCAACACCGGTGGGATCTCTCCTTGAATTGGTACTTTTTTTTCCAGCTCTGCTGCCCCTTGTCGACTGCCATGCGACTATCGGTGGCAACACATTACCTCCTCGGTGGCCAAAGGAAAAGAGACGCACAAGGATACTCTGGATTCACTCACGGATTGTTGGCACGCGTCATCGGATGGAAATGAAAGCATGTCATCCAAGATTATCTCGCTGTCAATCCCCCCCCCCTAAATCAAGCGGCTTGCCAATTTTTTTTTTTTTTCGCTGGTCACCAAGTCCCCTCATTGAGCAAGCCTCTCTTGTCGAGATAAAAATAGAGTGCTGGCGAACAAGGAGGTAGATCCTTTCAGGTTTTGCCATTGGGAAAAAGTGACAGTGATGATACTTTGGCCGATCGTTTTCCTAAATGCGGTGGTGACAACGCTTTTCCTTCTCATTGTCCCAACTTGACTGGTCTTTTTCATTGGCTGTTGGGTTTAAACATAGATCCTCCGCAACTATCTAAGCTCAAGCACCTGCCATGACAAACAGAAATTGTGCCGTGAAAGGCTTTTATGGCGAAAAACGTGGTACATACCGACTTTCTTTTTACGATCCGTCGACGACGTCAACTCCCTGAAACGGTGACATCTACATAGAATACCCGTGGTCATCGAGCACCTTGACGATGGGATCCTGTATGTTATGGGATCAGAAGGAGAAGGGGGGGGGGAGTTCTCAATCAGCTATCAGGAGTCGCTTCTTCTTTACCTCACTCTGTAACCAAACCTCAACCTTGCTCTTCACCTCCGTCATTCACGTCTGGCTGGTCCATCAGGCCATTGAATAATTTATTACTGAACGAACTGCTAGGGCCGCCTGAGTTTTTGCTGTTGGTATTTGACTTGCATGGCTTTGATTTGATCCAGATGCTCCAGCGGCTGCAATTGGTCGCCATGCTTTTCGAAGATATGCGTGATGATGCTCGTCATATTTCGCTGTCGACACGTGTCACAAGGGGAAGAAAAAGGTGAGTGGCCTTGGGGCTTTCATTAGCTGGCTTGGACACTTACGATAAGGATGAAGTCAAAGAATTCCACATATTCAGTATGAAAGGTACTACGAGAATCCTCTTGCACTTCCTGAGAGAGCCAGATAATATAGGAGAATACACGCTGGCTGATGAGAAGTCGGCCGAGGTCATTGTCACGCATTCCAATACATGCCCTAAATACACGTAACGCATCTGTTGCCGCACAAACCAAAAAAGGGATTTTCATCAGTCATGGTCTGGGTAATTTTCTTGTATAAAGCTTACGCAGCTTGACTTCCACATAGGGCGAGCGCAGCAGTTGGGCGATTTTCTCAAACAAGTGTGACCCATGCAGTACATGTTTCATCCGAGGTCCGTATTGTTCGAGTAATGTTTGAACCAACTGGCACAAATGGGTATAAAAAACAGCTCGGTCGTGCGTCGTTTCTAGGGGGACCGCTTGGTTGTCTGGCGTCAAAAAAGGCAAGAATGTCAGGCATTTTGGTCAGGCTGAGATGCAAGTCGAAATGGTTACCTTTGATGGGTTCAATGGGTAGATTGTCAATAGGTTGAACTACTATGGAGGCACACCGAGCAAAAAAATGTTTCAGCAGATTACCCGTAGCAGGATCATCGTCAAAAATAGACTAATGCGAGAGGCAACATAAGCAAACTTGGGGTGTGCCTTTTTTTTTTTTTTACCTGGATGGGAAGCACTTTGCCTTGTGCGATAGCCTGCCTCTTGCTGGAAGAGCGTGTCGAGGACCGCACGTCGGAAATCCCAATCAGGCGTTGAATGTGATCATATAGCTGGACTTCTATTTCTGGCTCTTGTTCATCGACCCATCGTTGTAACAACACCTGGAGTAGCGTTGAGTGAGAGGCCTGCTTGGGTTGGTCAGCCTGCTGAAGAATGGACTGCTGAATGTGGTCCAGATCCAGGCCAATCGCAATAGAAAACAAGGTGGAAGCTGATCGCCGGATTTCTGGTTCTTCGTCCATGATCAGCTGCTGGACCATGTCCAGAAATCCAATCCCGTCCATGATTCTAATCGCAAGAGAGCATTCGCACCCGTAAAAGCTGAGCAAACTGGACTGATTTCTTTTAGTGCTTGCGTGTACCTGAAGAAGGTGGCAGCGGCAAAGTCGGCCATGTCGTTCTGTGCATAGTTGAAGATACGGATCAGCAGCTGGGCAATGCTACAGCGCTGGGCGATGGGGGCGTCAGCGAATCGGAGGGACTGGAAAAGTTGTCGAGTCAGCAGAGCATCCTGCTGGAGGTCATTGACCATGTCGATATGTTTCCAGAGGGTCAGTTGCTCCAGAGTATCGACCAAGAACCGCTTCTTCTGTACCAGAGTAATGACGTTTTTCTTTAGAAAGTCCAAATGATCAATTTCGCCCAGGCTGGTTGCCAAAGAAGAATTCAGCGGAACCCCCTAACGAATGAAACAGGTGAGCTTCCTCTTCCATGACCTACACCCGTCTTTCCCGCACAAGCATGACACCTACCTCGTCCAGCTTTGGCATGTTGCTGAACAGCTCTCGGTATGAAGTTTTCTTCTTGGAGCCCACTTTAGTTTTGATCATCACGGAACAGTGGGGAGAGAGAAAACGAGATCAGCGTTATTCTTTCGTAAAGTTCAGTCTTACCATTGAGGACATCCAGAACACGTAAAAATAAGTCCTGCCGAATAAACACTTGTATGAATTGGACATTGGCTATGAGTACTATTAAAAAAAAAAAAAGGTGAGAAAGGGGTGCATAATGTAGTTCACGTTGAACACGATCCTTACAGAGGTAGCTGAAGATTTTGTATACAAGCCTGGCATTGACGTCATCGTTGTTTTCTTTGAAATCATCAAAAAGATTCACCAATTCAGATATATAATCCTAAAGAATCGCAACATGAGCTTTCTACCGTTGTTGCCAAGCATGTCACGCTTACGTGGATTGGCATCGACGCTTTCAGTTCATAGTTGGCATCGAGTTTCTTGGTGTTGACGTTCAATCGCTCCAACGTGTCTGATAAGGTGTCCAGGGATGGCTTAGGCAAGTCAATCACATGGACGATCTTATCTCTAACTAAACTGGGATTCCTAAAAGACATGGGACATGACAATCAGGAGCAAAACGGAATAAAAAAGCAAAAAGGACTCTGATTTCAGGTCGCGGCCAGAATTGGTGAATTTGATTAGATCACCTGGGGGGCAACCTCCTATTTTTCATTTTTTTTAGCTGAGGAATCGCCGGTGTCAAAACGAAACTGAACAAACGTTGGCTGGGGGAACTTCACCAATCGATTTGTTTTTTTCAGCATCACCATCATCCATGCATTTGCGCACCCTCTCAAAATTTCACATCGATATAATCACTCAAAAGTGCAGCGCAGCATTGGGTTTTTTTTTTTTTTTCAAGACGATGTGAGCCTGCTGAAAGTGGTCCGTTTCGGAGTTGAGAGAATAAAGCGGAGGAATCGGATCGACCAAGGTGAATGGGTATACACCAAGACAGGATGCGGTCAAAAAGGTGGGATCGGGAAGAGGAAGTGTTCAAGAGAGAGGATAGCTATGTAGGACCTGGGCTTGATGGGCAGCGTCCAGAAGAGCTAGGTCACCTAGTCGGCGAGGGGGGGGGGGCACACCGTGGCATAGGATATCGGTGGGGAGATGTGTTCGTTGACACAGGCGCTGGAGGCGAGAACAAAGCACAACCGGCAGAGGATGGTGGCGCAGAACATACCACAGTTTTGACATGATCAAAGTGTTCCAAAATTTGGGCCTAGAGTAGAGAGGTTCCTTAGTGTATGGCACACGCTCGCTCTACCTTGCCGACGAGGGAATCCAAGAATGTCATGGGTTGACAGTAGGTGAGTGGGGTTCCGAGGAAGATGCAGGCAGATGAACTAGAAGAGGTGGGTCAATATCTTGGCTAGCCAAAGCCGATTCCAGATGAGGAAAAAAAAAGAAGTTAATGGCCGGTTTCAGCCTCCGCTCGGCGCCTTCAGTGCCTGGCTGCTGAGGCTCGGTGATGCGAGATAAATCAACGATGACCAGCAGCACAGCTGTTTGCTGCGTGGCCATGCCCTGGCTCTATTTTGAAAGGTTTGCCGTCAAATTCACTGTGTTGGGGGAATGAAGTGACAATTTATTTTTCACAATTTACTGGTATTTTAGAACAGAGAGAAAGAGAGAGAACTGATTTGGTATAAGAAAAAAGTGAGAGAGAGAGAGAGAGCAGGAGATCAAGAAGTGTGTTCTGCGGCCAACTGCAGAGGGCGGGAGTGGCTGGGAGAGGGGCTTAATCGAACACGCTGTAATCGATGTGGACTTTTTTAACACGGTTTGTTTTTGGTGTAAAAAAAATATAGGGGCTTGAGGATGGCGATGGGGTGGCTGGATCACCGAGACTGGCAATGCTTGCGAGGCGCTTACGCTGGATGCTGCGCTGGACACTCTTCTTGATGATGTTAGCGTTGTTGACAAGCACTCTCTATCAACAAGCAGCGATTAGCACTAGTTTTGAGTCTTACTATAAATAAGAATAAGGTCATTTACCTTTAGCATGAAGAGGGCTTTCATCAGCACAACGGCATCTCCGATCATTGCGACATTTGTTGGAATATGCATGGAAGTGATGAGCGTAGCAAAAAACACTTTCTCACTTGGATCCCACGTCAATTGGTACAGATATCCAGAGTTGCCAATCCACTCCATTGCAAGGGTGTCGCAGACGCCACGATGAACAAGGTTGAGCAAAATCGACGCGTTTACCCGCAAATTCTTGGACTGCTGGGCCATGGCCACTATTTGGCTGGTGTCGCTCTTTTTCCACTCATTGGCGGCCAATTCAATGGTTATTTTGGCTTCGGTGCATTTGTAGAGCAAATCGATCTTGCGAGGGTACGTGGCAGCAAAGTCACCCGGGCAGAAGATGGCCGCGTTGAGATCCTTGGCTGCTTTCGATGCTGATGAGCCCGTCTCACCGCTACAACAAGGAGGATTTAGTTATGTTGAGGGAAAGGCAGTATTATATTCTTACTCGCAGAGCTTGATGTCCGTGCCAATGAAGATGTGGTCCAGAAGGCTTGCAAATCGTCGGTAAAAGGTCAATTCACTCTCTTTGTTGTCATTGTGCCACAGGCCAAAAGACTCCACACTACAAACATAATTTTGAGTAAAAAAAAAAAAAAAAGTCTCGGTTCTTACAGATGTTCCAAGCAAGAAAGCATGATATATGCGTCCGATGAGCGTTGCTTTGAATTAGCAAGCCCGGTTTTTTTGACAAATATTCGCGCCAGGATGACATCAGGGTCCTCGCCAACGGAAAGGATGTCGTCCAGCTGCTGTTGCACATCGGTGTCCAGTGGCATGAGCGATACTGGTTTGGTGTCTTGCAGGGTCTCACCGTAATACGGCTTAATCGTGGGATTGAGCAAGTTGACGATACTTGATAAGCACAATTTGATCACGCACTCGTCGGTGGGCGTCAGGCTCTCCTTGGCAAGCACTTCCGCAGCAATGCAAAGCAGGCCACCTTTTGCGGTGCCATCGTGGGCAACAGCAGAGAGCATTGCCATTTCCTTCAGCACTTACTCGCTGTAACGGGCACGGATAAACCAAAAAAAAAAAAAAAGGGACAAACAAGAGTTTTGGTAGGCACCCCATGGCGTGGTAAGATGCCAGCACCATGCGGGCAGGACGTAAGAAGATGACTTGTGACTTCAGCCTTTTAACGAAGCGAAGTGAAAGATGTTGGTAGGTCCAGAGTGGACAGGGTGGCAGGCAAGGTCGAGATTGCCAGTGTGTCAGCAGTGGTGGCAGGCAAGGTCAAGGTTGCCAGAGTAGCAGCAGTGACGGCGGGCAAGGTAGAGGTTGACGGTGTGGCAGGTAAGGTCGAGGTTGACGGCGTGGCAGGCAAGGTCGAGGTTGCCAGCGTGGCAGCAGTGATGGCTTGTTGGCTGTACACCACATTAATACCATCAATCTGAATAGGTTGCACGTGAACTACGCCGCCAAAGAGCTGCAAACCAAAGCTCTTGTACCCGTTGCAGAAAGATGAAGCTTCATCATGAGTTTTGAAGTGTGCATATGCACAGCTACGGAAAAATGTAAGCCCAAACCAATGTATACCATCGAGCTGTTTCTTTTCAATTGAACTTGCTTTTGATGTGCCAGCTTAGCGACATGGATCGCAGTGATTTTTTTTTGCATAATGGCCCCGTAAACGGTGTTGGCCGTTTTCCCTACTAAGCATGTCCCGTAAACTTTCACTTGCTTTTTACTCAATCGACAGCTATAGCAGAAAGATGGGTTAGCCATGGGGTATGAAATAAAAAAAAAAATAAAAAAAAGAGTATGGAAGAGACAAGAAAGGAACATCACAGTTCCTGAATCTATGAGTACCTGATAAGATGGAAAGGATACAATGCTGACGAAGATACTTGGCAAGTATTCGAGGATTTTGACAATGTAAATACAATCATCAGTTACTGGCGAAAGCTAGGAAAGAACATGTCCGAAGAAGAGAAACAACTGATAAATAACAAACGAAAAAGTAAAAATGAGGAACAAAGGAGCAGAAAGAAAAATAAAACGCGCAACCTAAAAAAAAAATAAACTCAGCTACATAACTGTAAAAGTAGACGTCAACAGACTGGGGTAAAAATCAAGCCTATATTAAGATACAGGGTCTATGTCACCGCAACATTAAACCCAATAAAAACCATAACTCATTCTCACTTATTTTTATCAACCCTATCCCTTTTATTTTCAACACAAAATATCTCATGCGAACCATACAAGGCAACCAAGCAAAACCACGGCGTCTCATTGGCTGCACATCTAGACTTTCTTAGAAGGTGTAGAGGAAAGAAAGAAGGTGTGTCGTGCGAAACCAGCCCTTCCTACGTGCATATCTACAAGACATGCCCAGCACCAATATGAACACTCGATCAATGCGACACTCAGTTTCAGTTCAATATAGCCAGCCACGAGAAAACGGTTTCAGCCGTTACCTACTTTTCAATGGCTCTCCAAGGCTAGTCCGGTATACTTCGTGCAAGCTTCCAGTTCTGGTCGGTTGCCGAGTGTCCAACAGCGCCCGCTTTTCCTCTAATTCTAAAGTAAATAGCGCAAAAAAAGCGTAAGATGCCTTGCTGGCAATACTTATGAGAGATCCTACCTCGTTCTTTGGTGGCGATCGTTTGGGCAAAGGTGTCGTTTTTCTTAGCGATGGCAACGCATTCTTGTTCCGGCTTCTCTTTTCGATCTTGCTTCTCTTTTTCCTCTTTTCGCAGCTGCTCTCGTCTTTCCAAGGCCTGAGGAAGCGCTGGGGACAAAGAAGAGGGAGCAGATGAGTTATCATGACAGGATCACCGCAGGACATGTGTTACATGATTCATAATGGACTATGATTTGCTCTTTTTTTGTATTGTCAAGGTTAAACACCGAACGGATTCGGTAGGTTGCTTGTTTAACATCTTTTCACTCTGTCTCAATTTACTCAATATCATTTTTACCATGAATAAAGGTGCCATTTATTACGTTTAGCAGTCAGATACACAAAAGTAGGAAAACGCTGAGGTGGAGTCACGCCGAGCTACACAGCAGGCCCATTGAAGGCATTTGACGAGCCTGTCGCAAGGTCATTGAGATGGTGCCGGCACGCCACGTTTCCCTTTCTCACATTATTATTTTTTCAAGAAAAAAAGAAGACCATGTCAATACTACTGTATGAACAGAGACGGGATAGGGACAGTCTAGAGCTGCCAGCGAAAAGTAAAAAAGACTGCGCGCTGTCTATTTTTTCTTTCTCTTTCTCAAGCTCATTCCCTTTTTTTTATTGTTTCAAACATCAACCGTCATCTACCACAACAACAGTTGCATGCCATCTTCTCCAGAAACAACATTGACCAAACGGAAGATACCTGAGCCATTTATGGAAGAACAAGGTAAAAAGGAGCCTGTCGGCGGGCGTGATCATAGATCATTGACGCGAATGGTTTTGCAGATGCATCGAACAAGAAGATAAATCCCACAGTGAACTGTACCGATGGGCTGTCGCAATCAGACAAGAAACGCATCGCCAAAGCCAAACGTAATGGCCAACGGTGGCAAGTGATGGATGGCAAAGCAGTAAGTGAAGGTCTCCCAAAATGACGATCAAAACTGAGCAGGATCTTTTTCTATTATTGTTAGGTTATCCACCCTTATATTCGTTTGAAACCTTATGCATCATACGCGACAATGAATGAAGTACGAGCCTTGATCACCAGTTTCAGCGATAAGTCAGTCAAAGCACCTTTGAAATGGGTGGATCTGTTTGGCACCATGCCGGCCAAAGTGGTCGTGGTCGACCTGCCATTAGCGGATCCTACGGCGCTGGCGATTGATCCTTGCAAACCAGACATGGGGAAAAAACAATGCCCCGATAACTATTGCAAGCTGAAGCAACTGGAAACACTCTATCAGCTGGTGGGGCGACCTGATTTGGAAGATGATCGGCCAGCTATCCTGTCCCAAACCACCTTTGATATCCGCTATGGCTTGATGGATCGCTTTAGCCAGCTGCTGCAATGCAAACTGTCCAAACAACAATCCAAAGACCGTAGACATGCTCGTATATCAGGTAAAAAGGAGAAACAGGCGTGAAAAAAGATATTCATGTCATTCCTTTGCCAAAGCTACGAATGTGCTTCAGCCTGAAGAACTGTTCTTGACGAAAAAGGAAATGGAGGTGGACAACTATCCCTTGCATAGCCTTCTGAATCCAACATCATCGTTACCAAATGGATGGGTGGAAACACGGCCTGGCAGTGGTAAATCCAAGCGCTTGGTTGCTGTGGATTGTGAAATGGTGAGACAAAAAAAAAAAGAAGACCAAGCATGTAGTCCAAAAAAGGAAAGAAGGCAAACTTTTTTTTTTTCTATTCTCCTAGTGCAAAAGTGGCAATATCTCTGTTCTTGTCAAAGTGGCGCTGGTGGATCAAGGTGAGTAGCATTTTCATTTTATTTTTAGCATGGATTCACTTTTCTATTGGGCATTTTTTTTAGATGGTCAAGTGTTGATGAATGAGTTGGTGCAGCCGGATTTGCCTATTACGGACTATGTGACTCAGTACAGTGGCGTCGACCAATACGATTTGGAAGGTGTGACAACCACACTGCATGACATTCAACAACAACTGCTCGAGCTGATTGACGGCGATACTGTGTTGGTGGGCCATGCCTTGTCCAACGATCTACGCGCGCTGTGCCTGCGGCATCCTTTTGTGATCGACACTTCGTGCTGCTTCCATCATGAAATGGGGCCTCCGTCCAAACCGTCCCTTCGGGCCTTGGCTGAGCGATTCCTCGGTAAAACGATCCAGCAGCCCAACACCGATTCCCCAGAAAAACAAGCCAAGGGCCACGATCCTTGTGAAGATGCCCAAGCATCGATGGATCTAGCCTTGCTGAAACTCAAGACCAGCTACGAATTTGGTTTCCACGAGGATTATGCAATGGAACCTTTGATGCAGCGTTTGTATGACCGTGCCCACCAAACATCTCTGGCCATTGATGCTGAACCCAACCACCTTCCACACTTCTCACGCTTACTTGATAAACAATCCGCCACCTCACCAAAGTCTTATTATGAAATCACCAACAACCAAGACGCTGTCCAGCTATTGTTGGCACAACAAACAAACCACCCGCTGCTTCTGCTGAAACTCAGCGCCTTGGACACGCAGGACCAACTTTTGGCTTATCTGCACCAGATTTACCAATCTTTAGAGCCACATTCAGCCTTGTTGATTACTTCAGGCCACCGATCCAACCCTGATCTGGACAAGTAAAAAAAAAAGAACAAAGAAAATGTAAACAAAATGATCAAGCTGACGATTTTTTTTTTTTTTGAAACAAGGCTGTGTAACAAATGGGCCAACTTCAAAATCAAGAAACGAGCTGTGCCCTTGGACGAGATCCCTGACGATGAGCGGTGGACAGAGCAGGACGAGGTACAACTCAAAGGCACTGCTGACCGTGCAAGTCGCTTTTTTATGTTTCCACTTGTCAAGACTTAATCCATCAAGGTATCGTTTTTTGAAAAAAAAAAAACAAAAAAATAAAAAACAAGGTTTTTGAAAGAGGGCTTTTATGCAGCTAGTAAAGTCAGAAAAAGGGAGGCATGCCATTTTCTTTAAAAAGAAAGAACAATCCTGCCAAAGGTAGTCCCGATGCATGTATAAAAACCAGGACATCCATCTCTTTTTTTTTAATTTTTTTTTCATTGAAAATTTCCAAATTCTTATAATACTAAACGGGACCATGAAAGCGAACTCAATGGCAAGACGAGAAAGAAAATGAGGAGACACATGACACGGAGTGCAGTGCAGCTAACTACTTTTTTTGCCCTCTCTAGGATGACAGCCAATTGACAGAAATGATCTTTACAATGGTAAGGGAGAGATCGACAAGAATGAGAACGATGGTGGCTGCCCCTGCGTCGATAAAAAATGGACGACTAAACAAAAAAAAAACTCTCCTAGTGTTCGCCCTTTCAGTACAAAGCCAAAGAATATAAACAACTCAGGCACCGTCTGTCAACCTATGGCAGCATGCTGGGCGACTTGCTTCAAATCAAACACAGCAAGTGTGCTGATCAAGTGACGTGGAGATGCATTCAAATGCATGATTTTTTAAATGCACTGATTCATGCATATCGAAAGGTACGACCCTCTTCCATAGCGCATCGTTGTGTCACAAGCTTCAACCCGTCTCGAGGGCAAAAAAGGGAGGATGACCAAAGCGGAATTGACCAATGCCCTCTTTTTTGACAGAAAAAGAAAATGCACCTCATTCGTGATTTTTGCACGCTTCAATCCTATTTACTGTCTCGGTACCAATGGCCCTTGCTGAAAGCTACAAAAGTATTTATAAGAAAGAAAGAAAAAAAAAAGGGAGATCACGCTGACGACTACCATTTTTAGGCATTACTCCTTCAGGCTATGCCACAAGAAGAAGACTACGGATGCCCAATCTGTCTATCGCTTTTAGAGAAACCAATGACGTTCCAGTCCTGTCGACACCGATTCTGTGGCCGTTGCACCGAAAAGCTGTTTGCTAGTCACTTGGGAGGTGTGATCAATAACAGTAGCAGCCTTTCCATCACGTCAGCTGACCATGGGCTGCCGTGTCCCATCTGTCGAGATTCTGTTGAAAAAGAAGACGTGGTGCTGGACCAATCACTAGCCAACTTTCTCAAAGCGTATTTTCCTCCTTGTCTGCCGTGGTGGAAAAAATTACTCAAGCTTGGCAAGCGCGTGTTACAAGCCATCCTCAAAGCCCTCAGCGCCTCGACAATGTATTACCCTGATTATGCAGATGAAGATGATATCCACCGCCACGCTGTGTTAATGGTGATGTATTAAAAGAACAGAACAAAAAAAAAAAACTGCGTCAAGTGATCAAGGGCTTTTTGTTCAACCAAATGGGCTTTGCCAAGCTGCAGAAGTTTTCGCCCTGGATGTTGCAAAAAGGGAAACCATGCTCATCCATTGTGCGACCTCGCAGCCAAATGCTATAAAAAATCGAAGGCCGGCTTTTTTTTTTTTTTTTTGCTTCTTTATTTTCCTCCGTGCTTGTTCATTTATTTATTAAATTCATTCCATCATGTTGACTCTCAAAGGAAACACTGTGCCCACTAACAACGAGGTAAGCTGAGACGCGTGCATGTCCTTTGAACATGTCATTAACAAACTGGTTTTTTTGACAGAAACGTGGCCTGTTCAGTAACGAAGAACGGTTCAAGATATCTCGCTATATCTCTGATATTGAAACAGAATCTGGTTTGGATGGTTTAATCAACACTCTAAAGGATCTGACTGTGCATTTCCGTCAAGGCAAGAGCGATAAGGCTGGCAAGAAGAAACGCAACACGTTTTTCCATCTGGCCCCTACGCCTTCCAGTGAACCAACCGGCCTTGCTTGGACTGCCCAAGCCTTTGTCAAGAACATTGAAGCTCTGTTTGGCATCACTCCTGAAAGAACCTCAGCCATGAAGGAAGTCCTGACCTTGCCTCTCAAGCAACAGGAAGTTTTATTTGGCGCCTTGGTTGAAAGGTAAAGAATGGAAAAAAAAAAAAAGGAGGTGGGCGTCTGCACCAGGGGACTCATTCTGTCTCTTTCTGCAGATTGTTGAGCAAAAATGCGCCTACCAATGACCGCAACAATACCTTTGAAGCCGTCATGAACATTCTAGGAAACTTGGGGCCTGAAAAAAAAGATCTTGTGGCTGCCGTCACCATGCCTTTGATCCAAAACTTTTATGCAAGTTTCTTTTTTTTTAATAAGGCACATGAGCTAACTATATTTTTTTTTATTAGGATGACATCAAAAAACCCTACATTAACTATGTTGGCAAACAATTCCGATCGGCCGATGGAAGTGGAAACAGCGTGGCCATCCCAAATGTGGTAAGCCCCTCGAAGGCTGCACAAGCTTTTTTAATTTAATTCTTTTTTTCCTTCCTTCTGTGACACAGGGCAAGGCTGGCAACAATTATGTGCGCACTGTTTCTTCCACAGAGCTTGTCAATGAAAATCTGCCTACTCCTCAACAAGTCTTTGATCGCCTACTCAAGCGTCCTGACAATGAATTTGTCCCTCACCAGAACGGCATCAACATGTTTCTCTTCTACCTGGCCATCATCATCACCCATGACCTCTTCTACACCGACGGCAAAGACTCTCAGCGCAATTTGACAACCTCCTACTTGGATTTGTAAGCATAGCCTAGGTCAACAGGAGGCGGATGACTGATCACCTTTGTAGGTCGTTGCTCTATGGGTTCAACCGCGAGGATCAAGAATCAGTGCGTCAGATGAAGCAAGGGCTGCTGAACCCTGATCAATGGTTTGATAAACGTTTGGTCGTCCAACCTCCAGGTGTCGCCACCTTGCTGATCTTGTTCTCCCGCAACCACAACTACATTGCCAAAAACTTGTTGGAAAAGAACGAAAACGAACGCTTCTCCTTTGGGCCCGACAGACGCCTGAAGACCGAAAAGGACCAAGACGAAGAGCTTTTCCAAACCGCTCGCTTGGTAAACAACGCCTGGTAAGTAAAGGAGAATAAGAAACCAGCGTCATAGCACTCACACCCCATTAGTTATGTCAACGTGATCATCCACGATTATGTACGCACCATTCTTGGCACCACGCAAGACTCCGACTTTGTCCTGGATCCCTTCAGCATTCCTTCTTTCCCTGTCAATGGCAACGAAGTGTCCATTGAATTCAACATCATTTACCGCTGGCACGCAGCTCTGGGTCAAAAGGATGCCGACTGGCTCGCCAACGTCATGCAAACCCTCGGTGAAGCTCTCAAATACAAGGCCAGCTCTACCGACGCTTCGGCCCAACAGCAGCCTGCCAAGGAACCCTCTGCTGGCACTGACCAAGGCATCTTTTCCACCCTTCTCCCTGCCTACAACGATCACTTTACAAAGGCCACACCTGAAGAATTGGCCAAGGGCTTGCCTCTGTTTGGTGCTCACCGCAACACCGACACTGGCGCCTTTTCCGATCACGATCTGGCAACCATCTTGCGCGATGGCTATCAACAGGTTGCTAGTGAAATTGGGTAAGACAGTGATGGACCCATGATGGACACTTTGTTTATGTTATTTTATTTTAGCAACGGATTGGCTACACCTGCAGCTTTTGCCCATATCGAATATGCTGGAATCAAGCAAGCCCGTGATCTGGGCGTGTGCTACTTTAATGAATTTAGAAAATATCTCCATCTGTTGCCATTGACGTCCTTTGAAGACTTCTCAGAAAAACCCGAAGTGCAACAGGCATTGAAGGATCTCTACGGTACACCTGACAAAGTGGAATTGTATGCCGGTGCCATGGTCGAGCGGTCCAAGGTCACTGGCCTTCGCTTACCCTATACGATGGGCCGTGCCATCTTGAGTGATGCTGTCAACTTGCTACGAAACGGTAAAAAGAACCACGCATAAAAAAAACAATAACAAAAAAAAGGCTAGAACACCCCTGCTCATGTTTTTCTCTCTTTCCAGATCGTATCTTGACACAAGAACTGCGCCCTGCCAATCTGACCAACTGGGGTTACCAATACAGCCAAGGTGAAGCCAGCCAACATGGACGCATCTTACCTCGAATGATCCAAACACTCTTACCTAATGCCAACCCTGACGGCTCACCTGCCTTTACCAACGACGAACTGAAAAACCTTTTTGTCGTACCCTCTTAATCAAAAAGCTCAATTCCTAACCCATATTTTTATCATTTAGCCCATACCTACCCCCTCCCCTATAATAATAAAAAAAGATATACTTCATCAAAGTAAAAATAAATGAGATGGCTATTTGAGACCAAAGGCAAGCGAATACCGGTCCGTGGACATGTTTTACCGAGGAGGATTTCTTGAGAACTCCCCTGTAGTCGGATCTGTGATGGGTAGCAGAGGCTCCCAGGCTCTCGTTTTTTTTTTCTTTTGTTTGTTTTCACTGCGCGTTTGTTTGCGATTACCATTGATGCTATAGCCCAAACAAACAATGAGAATGACTCCTATTGTATCGTTTGGCTTGACAACCGTCATCATTTTATGGCTATTGCTAGGCGCTGTCACCTTGCCCAATGCGTCGCGATGGTTCAATGGTGTCCCAGCAACCATTCACCAAGGTAAACCAGTAAAATAATCTCACGTTGAGCATGTTTCCTTATAGTTTTTCCCTTGGTAGATACCGTGATTCAAAGTAAAAATGCCTCTTCCTCTTCTGACAACACCACCATCGCCTTTGAAGAAAAAAAATACTCTAAACACGTCATTCTGTTAAAAAACACCCCGTCTCCGACCGAAACTGGCTTACAGGTAGCTCACTTTTTAACTCCTCCACCACCACGACTAAAATCCCCTTGATACGCTCTATTCCTTTTTCATAGGGCGAACTGTTCAATGTGGGCATGGCCTGCCTTGTCGACACCCTCCCTTCGTTGCCGCCCACATTGAACCGGTCCACTCCCAAACCAAACCGAGTCATCCTTGCCCAAATTGGCATATGCGACCTTGTTGAAAGAATCAAGTACATGCAACAAGAAGGAGCTACCGCCGTCATTCTCCATAGCAACCAATCCAGCCGGGATTATATAGCAAGTGTTCAACTTCCGCCTCACCGGCCGCCCTTACCTTTTTTTTTTTTTTTTTCGTCAGGTCCTCCAACCCGGAGCAGTGACCATTCCTGTCTACTTTGTCAATTCTGTCACAGGACATGAGCTTCTGGAGAGCTTGAGGAATCAAACCCGTGATTTCCTGGCCCATAGTTTGGCCCGAAACGCAAGTATCTCATTGGGCAATGACAAGCAGCTGCTGGTTCGAGTCACCCTGTTCCCGCCTAGGCCGCCCATGTTCGAACCATGGCAATTTGCTCTGATTGTTGTCGGTGGGGTAGTGGCAACCACCATGATGCTTACCCTTGCCACCCATTGTTACGCTTCTCGTATGCAATATCATCAAGGCAGCTCTGGCCAAGTCCGTCACGCAGAATACGATCCTTTTTGGTACCCATTTCTGCACACCGCAGACTCACACGAGCGGCATCTCTGGCTACAACAACAAAGACGCCAGCGTCGCCGTGGACCTGTCCGACAAGGCCTGCCTATGTCGGTCGTGAATCTTCTGCCAACACATGTTTGGACGATCGATCCCCCTAGCCGCTCTACACTAAATGACTCGGACGATGCTGAAAAGCGCGCTGCCGATTGCTCCTGTGTCATCTGCTTGGATATCTACAATGGTCAAGACGTCATACGCACACTGCCTTGTGGTCATGAATTTCATAGAGATTGCATTGGTAGGGGAAAAATTTCCCAACAAAGCGCCATCTCACCGTTTCCCTCGTAGATCTATGGCTGACGAAAAAGAGTGATACCTGCCCATTGTGCCAGCAGAAAGTCATCCAGTCACTCACTGTACCTTCTCCTGTGTATGACCAAGCAAACGTCTCCGAAGCATATTCTCTATTCCAACCCCCTTCCCAGGAAGCCGAAGCCATGCGCCAGCTTTGGACCTACCGACGGGCTGCCTCAGAAAGTTTCATTCTACATCGAAGGGGGAGCCCATCCCCGGAAACAAATACATCATGAATCGATATTTTTTTTTACTAAATGTACACTGAAATAAATATGAAATAATTAAAATAATAGATACAAAGCATAACCATTAATGCCCTGTGGGCCCATCCTGTACAGGACGGTGCTCTAGCTGGGAAGGTGTTGCTGGCAAAGAGGGATCGGAAGACAGGGTGTGATCCGCCGACTGAGTTTCTGCCGGTTGGGATTTTGCCGGTTGGGCTTCTGCGGTCAAGGGTGGTGTGGAGGCACTGGATCGGTGTGATGGGGCCGGCGATGATGACGCAACAGGCGGGGCTGTTGTTGAGGACGTGGATGGGTGGATGGCCATGGTACCAAGGTCATCTTCGTCGTCGACCTTCTTCTCATCTGTTTCCTCTTGCTCGTTGTAGTCGTGTTTACACACAGGACACCAGCTGGATTTTTTAGTCAGCCACACATCTGAGTTCAGCAAAAAAAGAAAAAAGGGAAGAGGGGTTAGAAAGGCATGATCAAACGCACCATCGTGTCCTTACCAATGCAGTCAACGCAAAAGCCATGATGGCAGGGCAGCACACGGACGTTGTTGGTAGGCTGGAATTCCTCTAGGCAGATGAAGCACATGGTATTCTTCATCGTTGTGATCACTTGATCGGCAGGTTGCACAGGAGCCATGGCATTTAGTTTTTCCAGAGTCAACAGAGGGGTTTCCGGTTGATCCATGTGTACCGGTCGCAGGCTCATACCATTTTCAATGTCAACACTCGAACGTTGTCGTCCAAACATGCTTGGGTTGCGACACCACCGCAAGGCAATGATGGCTATCCGTAAAAAAAAAAAAATAGTAATAAATAAACCCTCCTCTCACGTTTTGGATTTTCTCGTACCAAACACAATGGCTGCGCCAGCAGCCACCAGGTAAGCAATGTAGCCTCGGTTGCCAACAAAGGTATCAAAGAGACTGCCGCCACCGTCACTGGAGCTACCGTTGCTGCTGGAGGTTGGTGACGGGTTGTCAGTCATGGCCTGCTCTTGAAAATAGGTGGCCATCTGAACGTATTGTTGCTGGGCAATGGAAACAGTGGGGCCAAAGCTGTAGGCATTCAGTTTGCCGAGCATGGCTGTGCCGAATTCGTTGGGCGCAAAATAGACTGCCAGGTAAGAAGAGTAGTTCCGCAGGTCATTGTCAAGCATGAGGGAGATGTTACGCTGGGGCGGATCAAAGGAAGATGGCCAAGTGGGGGTGTTTGTGGTGCTTGGGTTGTGTTGGATCAATTGCGATTGTGGGTAGGTAACATTGTCGTAGAGAAGAACGCCTGTCAGCTGAAAGAACTGGCCCAGGCTTTGGATGTTGTTAAGCTTCACCTGCCATGAATCGCATCCGCCACGGGATACCAGGCCCATCAAGTTTTGCGACACCGTAAATTGCTGGATGCTGAAGTTGTTGAGAGCTTGGACGTCGTTGTAGTTTTTGATATTACATGCATCGCCAAGGTTGATCAACACTCTCTACCAAAATAGGACAATCATCTGGTTACTTTTCGATCTCTTTAGCCTCCTTAAATTCCCTTTTTCCGCCACCCCCACGCAAGAAATACAGGCACTCTCCACTGTCTTGCATCAAACTTTTTTTTTTTTACTCATGTTACCTCGTTGTGGCCAAAGTTGTCATTGCTCATATAAACCGTTTGGAAATCCTGTGAATAATATTTCAACGTCGCATTGTGAGAGTAAATGTAGCCAGTGTTATAAGGTTGTGGGGTAACAAGCGATTGCCTAGAGGAAAGGATAATGGTGAGAATGTGCCTGGAAAGAAGCCAAGGAAAAAGTGAGAGTGCATTACCATAGAAACGTGGGAGGTGCGTATTGTTGACCAGCAACCATTCCTAGACACCACAAAACGCATAGGCAAACCGTATATAGTTTCATGTTGGCCAATGCTCCGTTATGTTAAAAAATAAAATAACAAAAAAAGAAAAAAGGCAATGAGAAGAATGTGAGTTTAAAAAAAGAGGAAGTATTGCGTTGATTGCTCAAAAAGGCAGGTGGATCAAATGACGCTATTTTTCAAACGACGACTAGAAAAAACAAAAATACCACGAATGGTGCGGTGGTGTCGTGCCCTGGATCTGCTTGGATGCTGGTGGAAGAAAAGACAGGTTTCTTCCGGAGACTTTGAGGGCGGATGAGTGGACGAATGGACATTCCGCAACTGCTGACCAATGAACAACGATGATTGCCATTGCACCCCGCCGGTCAAGGAACAACTTTTCCCCTTGGCATTTTTTTTTCCAATGGTCGATCCTTGGGCCCACTAGCAGTCCTATCAGAAAATGGCTTTATTTGAATCGGACAGAGGAGGAGAGAACAGTGAGACAAGACTGCGGGACTCGATTGGTAGATGTGTTTAATAGGAGGTCAGTCATGATGAGACCAGAGATCGGGCCCAGGAGGATACCCCAGACTGAGTGGCCGGTGGAGATATAGAGGTGTTTGTAGGCAGGATGCTTGCCAATCAGTGGATTTTGATCCCTCGAGTTTGGTAGGTAACATGCTTGCTGGGTAACAAGGTGGTCCTGTGAGGCGTCCAGATGCAAAGAGAATTCCTTTGCAAGATGGCAGAGGGTATCGATGGCAGCAGGATCCATTTTAACTTGGTCGGCGCTTTTTGGCAAAGGTTCAGAAACGTCCTGCTCACCACAGATGTACACCGTGCCATTAGGGCGAGGGTAAATCTCTGGGTGCTGCATTTTACCATCGTTGTCCTTGATTTCGGTGAAGAGCGCATGAGCGCCGATGGGAGCATCGTCATCGACCTTGAGCACGATCGAATGGGCGCGGGTGGCATTGACGGGTAGGTAGTGGACAGCTGAAGACAGTGCCTTGTTGCCGAGAGCAAACTGGCCTGACCACGGTCCCATGCAGATAATAACACGGTCGCCATCGATAGTTGTTCCATCGTCCAAGAGCACACCTGTCACCAGTGTTGGATCTTGCGACGAATAGATCAGCTCGGTGACGCCGTGGCCAATCTTGACTTTTGTCTTGCCAGTGGCAATGGCTTCGTCTAGGATTGTTTGGGTGAATAGTTTTGGGTGGACTTGTGCAGTATCCTTTTGTGTTCCAAGTTCGTCACAGTACACAACTTTCTCTTGGTACAGCCAAGGTGGCACAGTATCGTTGGTGCCATTGTTTTGCGCGGTGTTCGACACAGTGACGGAGTAAGTGGTCATGGCACGGTATCCGTAGCGTTCTTTTCCATTCAATGACTGGGCCAGCTCACGATGTAAACGAAAAGACGCTCTAGAAAAGTCACCATCGCCCTCGCTCCTAATAAAAAAGGTCAATGAGAAGCTGCCATTTGTTGACAGGGGTATTTTTTTTTCTTCGTTTATTCTCATTACCAGAGGAAACCACCTGCCTTGCCGCTGCTTGCGCAAGCTACCTGGGTTTTTTCGATGACTGTGATTTCGACGTTATCGTTTTGTGATTGGTAATAGGCAGTACATGAGCCAATGACACCGGCACCAATGATACTGTAATAACATGCATCTGGTAGTAATGAAAAAGGTAGGGAGAAAAAAAAAAGGATGCATGAAATGGAACCCCCTAGAAGCAGCACAGCCAGTCATAAAGTCGGATACCAATATACTTACTAAATTTAACATTCTCCCATGAACTAAAGAAAGCAGTAACCAGGCCCGTTCTGCCACTGAAGCCCTCTATACCCACACTGTACATCATACCGGTATACGGCAGATTCATTCGTCCATAAGCACTTCAAATCCCATATTTCAAGCAGATAATCTGCTGACACGATAATGCCAATGTCCCTGCACAATGCTGGCTCTTAAAAAAAAAGTTTGGAACAAACCCGCCGGGGTTGATACCAGCCAAAGTGTTTTTTGTGCCTGTGAACCCTTTATGCTGGTAACACCTGTTACCCAGCTTTAGCGCCTCTTTCTCTTTTACTTCATTCGTCCATAAGCACTTCAAATCCCACATTGCCAGCAAATAATCTGCTGACATGATAATGCCAACGTCCCAGCACAATTCTCGCTCTAAAAAAAAAAAGTTTGGTAACAAAACCGCCGGGGTTGATACCAGCCAAAGTGTTTTTTGTGCCTGTGAACCCTTTATGCTGGTAACACCTGTTACCAAGCTTTAGCGCCTCTTTCTTTTTTTAATTCATTCGTCCATAAGCACTTCAAATCCCACATTGCCAGCAAATAATCTGCTGACACGATAATGCCAACGTCCCAGCACAATTCTCGCTCTAAAAAAAAAAAAGTTTGGTAACAAAACCGCCGGGGTTGATACCAGCCAAAGTGTTTTTTGTGCCTGTGAACCCTTTATGCTGGTAACACCTGTTACCAAGCTTTAGCGCCTCTTTCTCTTTTACTTCATTCGTCCATAAGCACTTCAAATCCCATATTTCAAGCAGATAATCTGCTGACACGATAATGCCAACGTCCCAGCACAATTTTCGCTCTAAAAAAAAAAAAGTTTGGAACAAAACCGCCGGGGTTGATACCAGCCAAAGTGTTTTTTGTGCCTGTGAACCCTTTATGCTGGTAACACCTGTTACCAAGCTTTAGCGCCTCTTTCTCTTTTACTTCATTCGTCCATAAGCACTTCAAATCCCATATTTCAAGCAGATAATCTGCTGACACGATAATGCCAACGTCCCAGCACAATTTTCGCTCTAAAAAAAAAAAAGTTTGGAACAAAACCGCCGGGGTTGATACCAGCCAAAGTGTTTTTTGTGCCTGTGAACCCTTTATGCTGGTAACACCTGTTACCAAGCTTTAGCGCCTCTTTCTCTTTTACTTCATTCGTCCATAAGCACTTCAAATCCCATATTTCAAGCAGATAATCTGCTGACACGATAATGCCAACGTCCCAGCACAATTTTCGCTCTAAAAAAAAAAAAGTTTGGAACAAAACCGCCGGGGTTGATACCAGCCAAAGTGTTTTTTGTGCCTGTGAACCCTTTATGCTGGTAACACCTGTTACCAAGCTTTAGCGCCTCTTTCTTTTTTTAATTCATTCGTCCATAAGCACTTCAAATCCCACATTGCCAGCAAATAATCTGCTGACACGATAATGCCAACGTCCCAGCACAATTCTCGCTCTAAAAAAAAAAAAGTTTGGTAACAAAACCGCCGGGGTTGATACCTGCCAAAGTGTTTTTTGTGCCTGTGAACCCTTTATGCTGGTAACACCTGTTACCCAGCTTTAGCGCCTCTTTCTCTTTTACTTCATTCGTCCATAAGCACTTCAAATCCCACATTGCCAGCAAATAATCTGCTGACATGATAATGCCAACGTCCCAGCACAATTCTCGCTCTAAAAAAAAAAAGTTTGGTAACAAAACCGCCGGGGTTGATACCAGCCAAAGTGTTTTTTGTGCCTGTGAACCCTTTATGCTGGTAACACCTGTTACCCAGCTTTAGCGCCTCTTTCTTTTTTTAATTCATTCGTCCATAAGCACTTCAAATCCCACATTGCCAGCAAATAATCTGCTGACACGATAATGCCAACGTCCCAGCACAATTCTCGCTCTAAAAAAAAAAAAGTTTGGTAACAAAACCGCCGGGGTTGATACCTGCCAAAGTGTTTTTTGTGCCTGTGAACCCTTTATGCTGGTAACACCTGTTACCCAGCTTTAGCGCCTCTTTCTCTTTTACTTCATTCGTCCATAAGCACTTCAAATCCCACATTGCCAGCAAATAATCTGCTGACATGATAATGCCAACGTCCCAGCACAATTCTCGCTCTAAAAAAAAAAAGTTTGGTAACAAAACCGCCGGGGTTGATACCTGCCAAAGTGTTTTTTGTGCCTGTGAACCCTTTATGCTGGTAACACCTGTTACCCAGCTTTAGCGCCTCTTTCTCTTTTACTTCATTCGTCCATAAGCACTTCAAATCCCACATTGCCAGCAAATAATCTGCTGACATGATAATGCCAACGTCCCAGCACAATTCTCGCTCTAAAAAAAAAAAGTTTGGTAACAAAACCGCCGGGGTTGATACCAGCCAAAGTGTTTTTTGTGCCTGTGAACCCTTTATGCTGGTAACACCTGTTACCAAGCTTTAGCGCCTCTTTCTTTTTTTAATTCATTCGTCCATAAGCACTTCAAATCCCACATTGCCAGCAAATAATCTGCTGACACGATAATGCCAACGTCCCAGCACAATTCTCGCTCTAAAAAAAAAAAAGTTTGGTAACAAAACCGCCGGGGTTGATACCAGCCAAAGTGTTTTTTGTGCCTGTGAACCCTTTATGCTGGTAACACCTGTTACCAAGCTTTAGCGCCTCTTTCTCTTTTACTTCATTCGTCCATAAGCACTTCAAATCCCATATTTCAAGCAGATAATCTGCTGACACGATAATGCCAACGTCCCAGCACAATTTTCGCTCTAAAAAAAAAAAGTTTGGAACAAAACCGCCGGGGTTGATACCAGCCAAAGTGTTTTTTGTGCCTGTGAACCCTTTATGCTGGTAACACCTGTTACCAAGCTTTAGCGCCTCTTTCTCTTTTACTTCATTCGTCCATAAGCACTTCAAATCCCATATTTCAAGCAGATAATCTGCTGACACGATAATGCCAACGTCCCAGCACAATTCTCGCTCTAAAAAAAAAAGTTTGGTAACAAAACCGCCGGGGTTGATACCTGCCAAAGTGTTTTTTGTGCCTGTGAACCCTTTATGCTGGTAACACCTGTTACCCAGCTTTAGCGCCTCTTTCTCTTTTACTTCATTCGTCCATAAGCACTTCAAATCCCACATTGCCAGCAAATAATCTGCTGACATGATAATGCCAACGTCCCAGCACAATTCTCGCTCTAAAAAAAAAAAGTTTGGTAACAAAACCGCCGGGGTTGATACCAGCCAAAGTGTTTTTTGTGCCTGTGAACCCTTTATGCTGGTAACACCTGTTACCAAGCTTTAGCGCCTCTTTCTTTTTTTAATTCATTCGTCCATAAGCACTTCAAATCCCACATTGCCAGCAAATAATCTGCTGACACGATAATGCCAACGTCCCAGCACAATTCTCGCTCTAAAAAAAAAAAAGTTTGGTAACAAAACCGCCGGGGTTGATACCTGCCAAAGTGTTTTTTGTGCCTGTGAACCCTTTATGCTGGTAACACCTGTTACCAAGCTTTAGCGCCTCTTTCTTTTTTTAATTCATTCGTCCATAAGCACTTCAAATCCCACATTGCCAGCAAATAATCTGCTGACACGATAATGCCAACGTCCCAGCACAATTCTCGCTCTAAAAAAAAAAAAGTTTGGTAACAAAACCGCCGGGGTTGATACCTGCCAAAGTGTTTTTTGTGCCTGTGAACCCTTTATGCTGGTAACACCTGTTACCCAGCTTTAGCGCCTCTTTCTCTTTTACTTCATTCGTCCATAAGCACTTCAAATCCCACATTGCCAGCAAATAATCTGCTGACATGATAATGCCAACGTCCCAGCACAATTCTCGCTCTAAAAAAAAAAAGTTTGGTAACAAAACCGCCGGGGTTGATACCAGCCAAAGTGTTTTTTGTGCCTGTGAACCCTTTATGCTGGTAACACCTGTTACCAAGCTTTAGCGCCTCTTTCTTTTTTTAATTCATTCGTCCATAAGCACTTCAAATCCCACATTGCCAGCAAATAATCTGCTGACACGATAATGCCAACGTCCCAGCACAATTCTCGCTCTAAAAAAAAAAAAGTTTGGTAACAAAACCGCCGGGGTTGATACCTGCCAAAGTGTTTTTTGTGCCTGTGAACCCTTTATGCTGGTAACACCTGTTACCAAGCTTTAGCGCCTCTTTCTCTTTTACTTCATTCGTCCATAAGCACTTCAAATCCCATATTTCAAGCAGATAATCTGCTGACACGATAATGCCAACGTCCCAGCACAATTCTCGCTCTAAAAAAAAAAGTTTGGTAACAAAACCGCCGGGGTTGATACCTGCCAAAGTGTTTTTTGTGCCTGTGAACCCTTTATGCTGGTAACAACTGTTACCCAGCTTTAGCGCCTCTTTCTCTTTTACTTCATTCGTCCATAAGCACTTCAAATCCCACATTGCCAGCAAATAATCTGCTGACATGATAATGCCAACGTCCCAGCACAATTCTCGCTCTAAAAAAAAAAGTTTGGAACAAAACCGCCGGGGTTGATACCAGCCAAAGTGTTTTTTGTGCCTGTGAACCCTTTATGCTGGTAACACCTGTTACCCAGCTTTAGCGCCTCTTTCTCTTTTACTTCATTCGTCCATAAGCACTTCAAATCCCACATTGCCAGCAAATAATCTGCTGACACGATAATGCCAACGTCCCAGCACAATTCTCGCTCTAAAAAAAAAAAAGTTTGGTAACAAAACCGCCGGGGTTGATACGATACCATCTAAAGCGCTACGTTTATTTCAAGCTTTGTACTGCAAGATAGCATAAATAAATAAATAAATACCGGTAAGTAGTTGTCAGTGTTCTGTCCGTGGTTGCCTTTATGGCAATGTTGGTTGCCAAGGCGTGACCTCTGAAGAATCCTGGATCCATACCCAGCCTTTTTTATTTTGTGGATCCAGAGGGAAACTGGCAATTTTTTTTATGGTTTCGCGTAGTATAAACACGCATACACACACACACTTCGCCAGGGTTGTTACCAACTGAAGTGGTTTTTGTTGTGTGCTGCCAAATTTGAAATCGCACGGCGGAGACCGATGTTGGCTTGCTTTTGGCATTTTTTCTTTTTTTCACACTTTTTTGGTTTGGCAACCTTCCTCAATCGACGTGAAAATTTCACTATCATTAGCCTTTGCTAATTCCTGTACCCATAGAAAATTGGAAT
The DNA here is from genome assembly GCA_002104935.1 of Hesseltinella vesiculosa. Classification (NCBI taxonomy): domain Eukaryota; kingdom Fungi; phylum Mucoromycota; class Mucoromycetes; order Mucorales; family Cunninghamellaceae; genus Hesseltinella; species Hesseltinella vesiculosa. The sequence goes on along the minus strand of MCGT01000031.1, from coordinate 245,995 downwards.
TGGATCCATCTTTTCAAAACTGATCTACGGCGTGCTTTCTATTTTTCAAAATCACTGTAGTCTCCCTTTCCATTTTTGAAGAAGTAGTGCCCTCACTTAAGCATCGGGCCTACATCAGAACAAAAGAGGTCTGCTCACTTGGGTCTACTCTTTCTTTCTACCTTTTCTTCATTGAGGCAGAATTAACTTGAAAGCTGAGGAGGGATGGTGACCAAATAACGTAGCAGTCCTCATGTGTTCTGATGTAGGCCCGACGCTTAAGCGAGGGCACTACTTCTTCAAAACATAGGATGCCTAGAACATTAGCGAAATGTCGCCTTTCCACCGATCCTCACCAAATATTCCATGGCAGCTGTATATGTCCTAACTCATTCATGGGTAAGCTCTCAGACCTCTAATATTAATTCCTGCTGGCCTACTCTTACATCATGCACCCGCAGCCAAAATCTGGCTGGAGGGGAGGGAATGTGGCAACCTAGGCCAAACACTGGCTCTTCTGATTGACTTTTAATTTTGCATGGGAGTAGTAGATGACGGGTGATAATGATGGGCATCACAAATTGAGCTAGAAATACTGCAAGATGCACGCTTGCCTGTCAAACTGATCCAAATTTTGGCTGGGGAAGGATGCAAAATAAAAAGTACGCTGCCATAACAATCATACTCAGTTTTTTTTTTCTCTTGTTGCGAAAATGGCATTTTAGTGCCATGTGTTGTGCCTGAATCAATGATACAATTCAATTGAGCAATGCGAATATCGAAGAATTTATTTCTTTTGAAGACGAGAGAAAAAAAAAAAAGAATCAGGCTCTGCGCTTCATCCATCGGTAATATGCAGCCTTCATGGTTTTCCAATTAGAATACGTGGAGAACAGTTGCTTCTTCTTGCCGTCATCATATATGCGTTGCCAAGGGATGGGTTGATCCGGAGCAGAATTTTCTATAAAGTCGGTCACAAATGCCCAGTTGTCGTTGACATTAATTCGAGGGACCTTGGCAGGCGGGGCCGAAGAGCTGGACGAAGAAGACGAGGGAGGCGAAGGCGAGGAAGAAATTGGTCCTGCTGATTGGTGATATTTGGCTTTGTAGGAACCCAACAGCTGGATCGTGGCATGGAGAGAGTCAGTCACTTGAGAAGAGGAGGAGGAGTCACTGCCCAGGAGATCAAGAGCACGTTGAATGCTGGCTGAAGCATCATCACACAATGAAACAAGATCTTTCCCTGCGTCTTCTTGTGGTGTGATTTGGTCATGGAACAAGCGAGCGGCAACACCATACAACAACTGCATGGTGGGGTCGGATGGGAAATCAGTGGCAGAGAGGGACGTATGTTGACCAGTGAGAAATACTGACAACGACACAAAAGGATCCAGTGGCTGCTTCAAGTCATTTGCCAGTGTCATTTTATCCACGAAAAGACATTCTCGAGCCCAAGGTTGACAGGGATATTTCAACAAATATGGCTTGGACTTGTTGCGGGATGTTTTCTTTTGCACTTCATATTTCAATGGATGAACAGCAAAAGTGAGAATGATGGGCGGTGCTCGATATTGCCGGATCACCGAGAGGGCATAGGACATCACGCGCAAAACAAAATCGTTGTCCACAGTGTGCTGTACTTCTACAAGTACTGGAGGGAGATGGCGGTTGTCAGGGGTATGTACAGGGATAAACAACACATCAGAGATCTTGCCATCAGCAAACTGGGTTGGCCATGGGGTATATTTGTTTCGTGCAGTCTCACCAAGTAACTTTTCAAGCACAATATTCATAACATCAGCTTCCAAAAGTACAAGTCTGGACATGCGATCTGTTCCTGGTCGATGGCGGTGTGGCAAGGAGATAAAAGGCTGAAGCGCCTCCGTTCTGGGTTCGGTCATGTCCAGTAGCAAGATGATACCTGAAAAGATTAGCAAATGCGCAAAAGAAAGTGTTACTAGATAACACTTTTTTGCTTTGATTTTTTTGTTTTGGCACTTTTGCCCGCAAAAAAAAAAGTTGGTGATTGGACTGCCAAAAAAATGAAAAAAAACCGGTGTTATCAGCAACATTCTTCTTCTGCGCTCTCACTAATTTAATTAGTATCACTTTGCTACTTGATTTTTACTGTACCCAGAATAGGCATCATGTCCAGACTTGTACTTTTGAAAGCTGATGTTATGAATATTGTGCTTGAAAAGTTACTTGGTGAGACTGCACGAAACAAATATACCCCATGGCCAACCCAGTTTGCTGATGGCAAGATCTCTGATGTGTTGTTTATCCCTCTACCTACCTCTGTCAGCTGCCATCTCCCTCCAGTACTTGTAGTAGTACAGCACACTGTGGACAACGTTTTTGTTTTGCGTCTGATGTCCTATGCCCTCTCGATGATCGACCAATATCGAGCACCGCCCATCATTCTCACTTTTGCTGTTCATCCATTGAAATATGAAGTGCAAAAGAAAACATCCCGCAACAAGTCCAAGCCATATTTGTTGAAATATCCCTGTCAACCTTGGGCTCGAGAATGTCTTTTCGTGGATAAAATGACACTGGCAAATGACTTGAAGCAGCCACTGGATCCTTTTGTGTCGTTGTCAGTATTTCTCACTGGTCAACATACGTCCCTCTCTGCCACTGATTTCCCATCCGACCCCACCATGCAGTTGTTGTATGGTGTTGCCGCTCGCTTGTTCCATGACCAAATCACACCACAAGAAGACGCAGGGGAAGATCTTGTTTCATTGTGTGATGATGCTTCAGCCAGCATTCAACGTGCTCTTGATCTCCTGGGCGGTGACTCCTCCTCCTCTTCTCAAGTGACTGACTCTCTCCATGCCACGATCCAGCTGTTGGGCTCCTACAAAGCCAAATACCACAAATCAGCAGGACCAATTTCTTCCTCGCCTTCGCCTCCCTCGTCTTCTTCGTCCAGCTCTTCGGCCCCGCCTGCCAAGGTCCCTCGAATTAATGTCAACGACAACTGGGCATTTGTGGTCGACTTTATAGAAAATTCTATTCCCGATCAGCCCATCCCTTGGCAACGCATTTATGATGACGGCAAGAAGAAGCAACTGTTCTCCACGTATTCTAATTGGAAAACCATGAAGGCTGCATATTACCGGTGGATGAAGCGCAGAGCCTGATTCTTTATTTTTTTTCAAATAAACTTCCTTTTCGCAATTCAGAGAGACACCTTGGTACCATGACAAGGAGCATTGTCAGAGACATAAGAACCTTCGCAGCCAGGCACAAGCAAGAGGAAAAGGTAACCAAAATCATGATAGAGAGCTGTGCTATGCTGATGGGATTTCGACCCAACCTGCACAACAGGTGTATTGATGTCCGCATTGCTGGGCTTGTCGGAAGAAAAAAAAAAAAAGCAAGGTCTGAGACTGCAGTGGCTCGCCACCTTACCCTTTTTCATTTTTTTTTAAAAAAAAATAGAGGGGATCAGTCCAATAGCGTGAACAAGATGGGAAAAAGGGGAGAGATTAGTAAATGAATTGCACAAATCAAAGTTGTGAGCAAAACAGTCTAGAGCTGCAGCGAAAAATAAAAAAGACTGCGCGCCGACTATTTCTTTCTCTCAAGCTCATTCCCTTTTTTTTTATTGTTTCAAACTTCAACCATCATCCACCACAGCAACAGTTGCATGTCCACTTATCCAGAAACTATATTAGCTAAACGGAAGATACCTGAGCCATTTATGGTGGAACAAGGTAAAAAGGAGAGTGCGTGTCCGTCGGCATGAAAGATCATTGATGCGAAAGGTTTTGCAGATGCATCGAACAATAAGATAAATCCCACAGTGAACTGTACCGCATTGCAAAAGCCAAACGTAATGGCCTACGGTGGCAAGTGATGGCAAAGCAGTAAGTGAAAGTCCCCCAAAAAGACGGTCAAAACTAAACAGGATCTCTCTTCTATGATTGCTAGGCTATGCACCTTTATATTCGTTTGAAATCTTATGCATCCGACGCGACAGTGAATGATGTGCGAGCCTTTTTTGTTCAACCAAATGGGCTTTGCCAAACTGCAGAAGTTTTCGCCCTGGATGTTGCAAAAAGGGAAACCATGCTCATCCTTTGTGGGACCTCCCAGCAAAATGCTTTAAAAAATCGAAGGCTGGCTTTTTTTTTTTTTTTTGCTTCTTTATTTTTCCTCCGTTCTTGTTCATTTATTCATTAAATCCATTCCATCATTTGACTCTCAAAGGAAACACTGTGCCCACTAACAACGAGGTAAGCAAAGACGCGTGCATGTCTTTGAACTTTGTGTAACCTCCATGTCCGTGAATTCCAGAAAGCATCAAGTTTTTTTCCTGGATCTGCTTGGATGCCGGAAGTAAAAGACAGGTTTTCTTCCTGCGACTTCGAGGGTGGATGAGTGGACAAATGGACATTCCGCAACTGCTGACCAATGAACAACGATGATTGCCATTGCACCCCGCCGGTCAAGGAACAACTTTTCCCCTTGGCGTTTTTTTTTCCACTGGTCGATCCTTGGGCCCACTAGCAGTCCTATCAGAAAATGGCTTTATTTGAATCGGACAGAGGAGGAGAGAACAGTGAGACAAGACTGCGGGACTCGATTGGTAGATGTGTTTAATAGGAGGTCAGTCATGATGAGACCAGAGATCGGGCCCAGGAGGATACCCCAGACTGAGTGGCCGGTGGAGATATAGAGGTGTTTGTAGGCAGGATGCTTGCCAATCAGTGGATTTTGATCCCTCGAGTTTGGTAGGTAACATGCTTGCTGGGTAACAAGGTGGTCCTGTGAGGCGTCCAGATGCAAAGAGAATTCCTTTGCAAGATGGCAGAGGGTATCGATGGCAGCAGGATCCATTTTAACTTGGTCGGCGCTTTTTGGCAAAGGTTCAGAAACGTCCTGCTCACCACAGATGTACACCGTGCCATTAGGGCGAGGGTAAATCTCTGGGTGCTGCATTTTACCATCGTTGTCCTTGATTTCGGTGAAGAGCGCATGAGCGCCGATGGGAGCATCGTCATCGACCTTGAGCACGATCGAATGGGCGCGGGTGGCATTGACGGGTAGGTAGTGGACAGCTGAAGACAGTGCCTTGTTGCCGAGAGCAAACTGGCCTGACCACGGTCCCATGCAGATAATAACACGGTCGCCATCGATAGTTGTTCCATCGTCCAAGAGCACACCTGTCACCAGTGTTGGATCTTGCGACGAATAGATCAGCTCGGTGACGCCGTGGCCAATCTTGACTTTTGTCTTGCCAGTGGCAATGGCTTCGTCTAGGATTGTTTGGGTGAATAGTTTTGGGTGGACTTGTGCAGTATCCTTTTGTGTTCCAAGTTCGTCACAGTACACAACTTTCTCTTGGTACAGCCAAGGTGGCACAGTATCGTTGGTGCCATTGTTTTGCGCGGTGTTCGACACAGTGACGGAGTAAGTGGTCATGGCACGGTATCCGTAGCGTTCTTTTCCATTCAATGACTGGGCCAGCTCACGATGTAAACGAAAAGACGCTCTAGAAAAGTCACCATCGCCCTCGCTCCTAATAAAAAAGGTCAATGACAAGCTGCCATTTGTTGACAGGGGTATTTTTTTTTTCTTCATTTATTCTCATTACCAGAGGAAACCACCTGCCTTGCCGCTGCTTGCGCAAGCTACCTGGGTTTTTTCAATGACTGTGATTTCGACGTTATCGTTTTGTGATAGGTAATAGGCAGTACATGAGCCAATGACACCGGCACCAATGATAATAACATGCATCTGGTAGTAATGAAAAAGGTAGGGAGAAAAAAAAAAAAAAAAAAAAAGGACGCATGAAATGGATAAAAAGGCCGAACCCCCTAGAAGCAGCACAGCTAGTCATAAAGTCGGATGGCAATATACTACTAAATGCACAAATTTTCAATGCACCGAAAAAAAAGCAGTAGCCAGACCCTCTCTGCCACTGAAGCTCTCTATACATATCAAATTAAGGATAAGCGCTTTTCTTTTTTTTACCGAAGATTAAAATTACAGATGAGACTAGAATTGGAGACTTTAAAAAATTGGTGCTTCGATGCTTGTCGGCAAAGGGACTGAAGAGCCAAAAACGCTTGGTTGGTACTCGCTGCAAACGCAAGAGTGCCAATCTCACTGGTAAGAAGGAGCCTACGTTCTTCGTGAATTTAGTGTCACTATGTGCAAGCCTTGATTGGTTGCGGCGTTTACTTTTTTTGCCATAGTGGCATCAGGCTTGGAAAATTGTGACGTCTTTTCTGATTGGCCCTTTTTTGGATTCGTTTTTTTTTTCTTCTGGTCTGTTCTTCCTCTTCTTTTGTTTATAAAGCCTTTTCCGAGTGAAAAGTTGATTGGATACCTATTCGTTTAGCTCTCCTTTATTTTATCTTTTTTAACACATTTTCCTATCATAAAACATGGGTCGCTCTCAAGATCATAGCCGAGATCCCTGGTAAGATGTTTATTTTGGAAGTCTTAAAATCTCATTGCTATTTTTTTATTAGTCCTTGGGTTATTTTGAACGATTTGGGTGGTGCTTTTGTCATGGGTGCTGTTGGTGGTGGTATCTGGCATTCGGTCAAAGGAGCCAAGAATTCCCCAAGGGTAAAAAATGAATGGCGCTAAATGGAAAGTAGCTTATTTTTGGATTTAGGGCGAACGTTTGACAGGTGCTGTATCAGCCATGAAAGCCCGTGCTCCTGTGCTTGGCGGTAACTTTGCTGTATGGGGTGGTATGTTTTCGACCTTTGACTGTGCCTTGAAGGGTATCCGACAAAAGGAGGATCCCTGGAACTCTATTTTATCTGGTGCTTTGACGGGTGGTTGTTTGGCAGCCCGTGGTGGTGCCAAGGCTGCTGGTGTTTCAGCTGTTGTTGGTGGTGGTTTGTTGGCTTTGATTGAAGGTATTGGTATTGCCATCTCTCGTATGACTGCCGAACAAAATAGACCCGTCATGCCTCAAGTAAGCTTTTAAAACTGATCTGACGGCCGTGACTCACTTTTTTGTCTTCTTTTTTTTTTACAGTTGTAAAATGTTCTTCCCTCTTCTCCCACTCTCTTGTACATTTCTCCCCTATAGACGATAGGCTGCATAAGCTGACGCATTTGTCAATGTCATTTTTTTTTCTTTTATTTTGTTCTTTCCCATGCCCACCACTTCACTACACTTTTTCTTCTCCGCTCTCCATCACAACAAATGGCTTCGTTTGCCTGGTCGCCTTTTTTTAATTTGTTTTTGCAACCATAGATTATTCTCTTATTTTTTGTACATCCTTTTGCAAAAAAAAAAAAAAAATATCCAACCTCTCTCTCAACACAATTGCGAATAAATATCACTGGCTAAAAGATCAAAAAAATTTAAGGTTTTTCCAGGTTGTTCCGAGTTGGCGGAGCGAGTGAACCCGGCATTTCGACAACCGTGTCATTTTCCTCTACTTCTTTCTTCTGCTTTTCCTGTTTTTTTTTTTTTTCTCCATTTTTCAATTCATTAATCATGTCTACTGCTGGTCAAGTAATGTAGTCATTATTTTCGTGTCCGTCCATCCTCACCTGAAGCATCGTTTCTTTTAGTCTATCCAATGCCGTGCTGCCATTGCTTGGGAAGCTGGCAAGCCTCTTTGTAAGTGCCCAAGCATGCAAGACACGTCTATTGTTTTGCTCATCAACATTTGTTCGTAGCCATTGAACAAGTGGAAGTGGCTCCCCCAAAGGCTCATGAAGTGCGTGTCAAGATCCTTTACACTGGCGTGTAAGTCACAAGATTGTTTAGGTGGGCAACAAAACGCTGACCTGTCATATTTTTAGCTGCCACACCGATGCTTACTCTCTCTCGGGCACAGGCAAGGCGCTTCAAAAGGAACAAATGAGCTCCTATTTACCACTGTTTTTTTTTTCACGTTTATTTGCCGCAATAGATCCTGAAGGCGTGTTCCCCTCTATCTTGGGTCACGAAGGTGGTGGCGTCGTTGAGTCTGTTGGTGAAGGCGTGACTGAATTCGCCGTGGGCGACCATGTGATCCCTCTCTACACAGCCGAATGTCGCAAGTGTAAATTCTGCACCAGTGGCAAGACCAACCTTTGCCAATCTGTGCGCGCTACTCAAGTACGTTGCTACCAATTTGTCGTCTTATTTTGGCACTGATCCCTCTCTTTGTTTTCTATCGATAGGGCCGTGGTTTGATGCCTGATGAAACCACCCGCTTCACTTGCAATGGTAAACCCATCTACCATTACATGGGCTGCTCCACGTTTTCCGAATACACCGGTAAGTATAGGTTACAAAAATTGGCCTAGTCTATTCACATTCTTGCTTTAATGCCATGCCTAGTCGTTGCCGACGTGTCGCTGGTCAAGGTAGATCCCAAGGCTGGTTTGGATAAGGTGTGCCTTTTGGGCTGCGGGATCACCACTGGGTTCGGTGCTGCTACGCGTACTGCAAAGGTCACCAAAGGTTCTTCGGTAAGTGACGCTAAAAACACCACCGATCTCGGACTGATGACCCTATTCTAGGTTGCTGTCTTTGGTATGGGATGTGTCGGTTTGAGTGTGGTCCAAGGTGCCGTTTTCAACCAAGCCAGGTAAATTGTCAAAAGTGGTGGAAAGCAAACATGATGGGCTTACCCTTTTTTTTCTCAATAGCCGCATCATTGCCATTGATATCAACCCTGGCAAGGAAAAGGTCTCTCGTGAATTTGGTGCCACGGATTTCATCAATCCTAAAGATTACGACCGCCCTATTCAAGAAGTGCTGGTGGAAATGACCGACGGCGGCTTGGACTACACCTTTGACTGCACCGGCAACGTCGAGGTCATGCGTTCCGCTTTGGAAGCCTGTCACAAAGGCTGGGGTGAATCAACCATCATTGGTGTTGCTGCTGCTGGTAAGGAAATCGCCACCCGACCCTTCCAACTTGTCACCGGCCGTGTCTGGCGCGGTTCAGCCTTTGGCGGTGTCAAGGGCAAGACCGAAATGGGTGGCCTCGTCCAACAATACCTCGACGGCACATTAAAGGTAGATGAATTTGTCACCCATTCCTTCAACCTGGAGGAAATCAACAAGGCCTTTGATGTTATGCATGACGGTACTTGGTAAGTCAATGACAGCTCCCCCACTTCATGGCACTTGCTCATCCCGTTTTCCTTTCATATAGTATCCGTGCTGTCTTGGATGTTCAGCATTAAAGCTACTGCCTGCCTCTCTGATCCTACTATTTTGAATAAAAAGCTGATTTTTGCATGACAAAGAAAATACGCTCTACCTTGGAACCTGCTATCTATCGCCAAGTAAAATCGAGTGCATGCGAACCCGTTTCTTGTGTATGCAAGACAAACAGCCTAGTGGGAAAAAAAAGTTGCCACATGCTTTTGTCAAGCCCAAGTTGAGGAGAGTGACATTGAAACAGGCACGATATCGAAATGAGAGATGGCCGCAGCTTGGCTGCATGTCCGCGTGTCATTGTGCGGAAATTGAATTTGTCCACCAAATACCTTTTTACTTCATATTCAAAAAAAAAAAAAAAAAAAGCTGATGCTGCACAGCACTTTTGAGTGATCCTATCGACCTGATATTTTGTAAGGGTATTCAAATGCATGAGTAATGATGGCACTGAAATAATTGGGTCGTTTGGTGAAGGTCACCCAGCCAGCTTTTGATAAGTTTCGTTTTGACACCCCCAATTCCCAAGCTAAAAAAAAATGAAAAATTGGCCATTTTCCACATGGGACCCCCAGGCATTCTGATCAAAAAACACAGTGCGCTAAATAAACATTTGCATACGCGTTCAAAAGGGCAAGAACGGACTCTGACACCTGCCAAAGGACAGTGGAAATCCTGTACCGTACTGTAGACCTGCTGGCTCAGCTCCTCTCTGTAAACATCCTGTCAAATCTCGTTTATCTTCCTCAGACACTGTGACGCTCACTGTCTTTTATTTTGTTTTTTTTGCCCTGCTCTTGACAATCGCTCTCCTTCATCTCTACTCAAATGCTATTCCCTATATCAGTCTGCCAGGCTGGGCTCAAGCTCCTCGTGCTGTTAGTTCTGGGTGAGTGAATACCATAGTTGCATACACACAGCTCTCCAGCAGAGCCTTGCCAACATGAGTACCTTGGTCGGTTCCAAACTCAGCAGTCTGCTGGTGGCAGCGCTTGTTGAGCTGTCACTACGGTTAACAAAGACAAGGGATCGATCGGAAAGGATTGGGTGTTGACATGGTTGAGGGCCGAATGGTAGGACGATGCGTCTTGATTTGTGCTAGCTCACGCCTTGCCATTCGTCGATGTCTGCTGTGCAGATCCCCCCAAGCTTTTTTTTTATTTCTGTTTGATCCGAGACAACGGTGGAGACAAGCTTCCATATGGAGTAAGCATACATGGGAACAAAAAGTTGTCATGCATGTTTCCTAATGTTCCCTTTTTAGAGACGCTAAACTTTTTTTTTGAACAGGAGAACCTCCAGTAACCGAATTCCGGCTCCATTTCGTCGCTACTGAAATGGGAACTGAAACCATACATCATCGATCACTACCAAAGTCAAAGTTCACACGATAAATAAAGCATAGCCTGGTTTTCGCTCTGCCATTCCCAAAAAAAAGAAAAAAAACAGAAATCCTCCCTTGCCAGTTGTAAAGCCAATAGGAGGACTACCTTTTTTTGTATTGTCTGCCGCGAAACAAAAGGGGATGAGCTGAGAAACTGACCTAACATCAAGCTTTCTTGAAAGAATTAAAATAAGGTGTTTGATTTTTAAAATTTGGATCTGCAAGAAAAATTAGCCCACCTTTGTCAAAGTGACGGGGGCAAAGCCCGTCCGCAGGCATGACTTGCAACAAAGTTGTTTGTGCTACCCATTTTTTTTTTAGTTTTCATTTGCGGTAAGACTTTGTGACATTTGGAATGCATAGTTCATGAATGCATTTTTTCTGACGTTAGCATGTGCCACCGAGCATGAGGACACCGGATGTCCTTCCAGCTCCAGCTTCGGTCAAGCAGGCCAAACCATAACATAAAAACATGTGGGTAATGTGTCTCTCTCACTTTAAGCAGCGTTTCATCGGCACGTATCATATGAACCAGTATTCCATTTGCATTTCGAGGTAGCAACTTGAAAAAAAAAAAAAAGAGTGCCTGTCAAAAGGCGTAAACTGGGTACACTTCGGAGTAGGAATGCTTCACGTGGATGATGAAAAAAAAAACATGCGTCCGGTGTTTTCTCATGCTCCAAAAAGTCCAAAAAAAATTACAGCTTTATAAAGTTAGCATTTGATTGATTTCGGACAGCTTGATGGGATCTAAGTTGTCTTGATGAACAAATGACCACGTTAGCGATTGAGTTTGCCGTCGTTTTTTAACTCAGCAGGAGGGAGTACCTTTGTGGACGGCAGGACCGTCAACACCATACATGCGCCTGATATAGCAAAAGAGGGGGATGGACACAACGATGAAGTGCGTGTGGAATTTCAAGTGAGGCCGCAAAGTGGAATCAAGCGGGTGAAAGAAGTGATGATGCTGAGGTGATGTAGAGGGAGGTGCAGCCTCTTCGTTCGAAAGATAGTGAATCCACCTGTAAAACCAATAGCTGTCCAACAGCAAGCAGGGTGTCTGGATCGTAGCGCGTAATAATTGCCATTCCCAATCCCGGCGTTGTGGGAATGGCATAGCCCATGTCAGCCACTGTAACCATTGTCGCACGCCATACTTCTCATGAATAGACAAGATATCATTCTTTCGATCGTCTGTCCCCCAAAATCCAAGCTGAAGAAAATAAAAGGGCGTTGAGGTAGGAAACTTTTGTAAAAAAAAAAATTACCGGTCGATTGCAAGCGTAACACCACAATTCTAGGAAATGAAGTCCTGAGAGTCGGAGGACAACGGCGTGTGCCGTTCCTTGATAGTGCTGATAAAGATGTCCTGGGTGTTTTTGAGGATGAAAAAATATGTCCCCACAGCCTTATAAAAACAATGAGTGGGTGAGCACCTTTTTTTTTTTTTTTTTTTTTTTGTACCCAAGAAATAACAGTTTTTGGAGATACACATGCCAAAAGACAAACCAGGGCAGCATGGTGCTCGATAGTTGGAGCCAAGACGTGCTAATAATGAGTGGATGTGTGCATGATCATGCTCCCATGGCGTGGATAAATGAGGACAGGTCCGTTCGAGCTCCTTCGCGGAAGTGGCTAAATCCAGCCAGCTCCTTGTTGGATGGCGGTAAACAATGCCATGTTTTTTTTTTACTACGACTTGCCAAAATCCCTCGTTGAACTGTAATTGATGGAACCGTTTGCAGGTCGCCATGAACTCCCGTAGATCATCAGCATGAATGTGGTGTAACAACAAAAACACCAGTTCCAACGAAAGCTGTTCTAGTCCATTTCCGCACATCCACTATTTTTTTAATCCAAGGGTAAACAAATAAACAAACTAGAAAATAAGTTACGCAAGTGGATCTTATTTTGCCAGTTGCAATCGAAAACCCTTGAAGTCACTTGTGTCGTAACTTTTTTTATTTCTCCTCGGGAGAGAATAGCAACATGACAAAAAAAAAAGTGGAGTTTTAACTTTGTCTCTCCGCTCTAGATTGTCAAAGTGGCCATGGCCTGTCCCCTCCCTCCCCCCCATCTCCTATGTCTTTTTTGCTCATCACGTTACTGAAAAAGATAAACATAGAAACATGATGTGTCCCTCTTATCATTTCTTTATGTGACACCTAAACTGGTGCCATTCTTTGCATTCTTTCTGATCTTCCAGCCAAGATTTTGGATGAAAAAAGAAAGAGAGGAAACGAAGTCGTTTCTTTTTTTCTAAACGCCACAAAGTTTGATGATGAAGGATCACGTTTATTTTGACAGAGAAAGATAAAGTGTAAATGAACGGGCCGCTTTTTTTTTTTTTTTTTTTTGGTGCCTGAGAAGGTCCCACGCCCATTTAACTTTTTTTTGGGGGGTGGAGGAAAAAAAGGTGGGTGGGTTAGCATGCAAAAAAGAACTATCATCCCATTTACCAAAATGGGAGATTCGGGTGAATGACAAGTTTGTATAAAAAAAAGGCGTGGGGCCATTCATCTCTCTTTCCTTCCGCCTTTTCTTTACCATGCCTGCTGGAACAGCCAAGAAACCTCGATCTGCCAAATCATTTCAATGCTCTGGATTTGGCAACTGTGCTATGGTGTTCACCCGAGGGGAGCATCTTGCTCGACATATGAGGTGAGCATCGTTCAATTGAAACCGAGAAACTCATTTATATTCTCCACGATAGAAAACACACGGGTGAGGTAAGCAGACCACCATGAAACCAAAAGCATGACCAACGCCATATTTTTCTGTAGAAACCTTTTCCATGCGTCTTCCCTGGATGCACCAAAGCATTTTCTCGGTTTGATAATATGATGCAGCATACCCAAACACACCGCAACCATCAGTTAACCACCCCCATCTCCATGTATGATCGTACAGCATTTCATTATCAAAAGGACAAAGTGATCCTCCATCGGCCTGCGTCGCCCGTGCTGCTGTTGTCACCCACCTCGTCATTGGACTCGTCCTCGGAAGACGAGGAAGAATGGATGGACTACCGTCGCCTGTCCATTGCTGATTTATGTAATCCCATCGACCAATCACCTAAAAAACCCTCTCTCACCCATGAAGAAATTGAAGTTATCCAGGCCTTTAGCAAGCTTCGCCAAACCAAACTGGATTGAAAAAAAAGCTCGAGCGTTTTCCCACTCCATCTCACTTTTTCGCATTGTAAATAGCCCCCATTTTGTATTATTTGTTTACCCATAGGCACACTGACCTTTGCGCCCCTCATCGGATAGGGAAAAAAAACACAAAATAAAAAAAAAAATAGCCAAGCCCAATGAATGCCACCGCAAAAAGCTTTTTTTTTTCTCATGAACGACGGCGATCTCTGCCTTTTGGTAAAAAAAAAAAAAAAAAAAAAAACTGTTGAACAGTCATTTGATTCAGAAGCAATGCCAACGGGTGGCACGTCGTACAGATGTGCCATATTTAGTCTGTTCCCCTGAATCTGTACAACTTTAACCAGGTCTGGGAAGTCACTATCAATATCTTCAAACAGGCACCTTGCCACTCTGGCAAATAGACTCCTCGCTCCAGCCTCATTCGTCTATCCCACCGAGTGAAACGATTGTCTCCCTGAAGGTAAATCATCAAACGAGTCTGGAAGGTGGAACTGCCTCCGGCACATCGGGTAAGCCGGGTTGGTTCAAATCATCCAACGTCAGAAGGATGTCAGACTGGGGTCCAAATTTGGCGGGTGCCGGGCTTTCAATATAATTTTGCCTGCCCCCCCCTGCAAAATAAAAAAATCAGGAAATTTCACCTCGCGCTCTCTCTTTTTCTTTTTTTTTTTATACATAAAAAAATACGTAAGATTTTAAAAGGATGGGCAATGGAGGACATTTATTCACTTTTTATGAACATATCATAGATACATAGATATTAAAATGGTTCGCAAATTCTTTATCGGTGGTAACTGGAAAATGAATGGCTCCGTCGCTCAAGTCAAGAGCCTTGTTGAAGGTCTCAATGGTGTTGACATCCCTTCTAGCACTGGTAAGTAAGATGGAGATGGAGGGCCTCATTTGAACAAAAAGTGGATTGATGGATGGACATGTCAATGAGTGAAGTTGTTGGGCCAATTTTTTTTGTTGGGGTGATCACTCACTTTTATTATTTTTATTTGAAAGATGTTGTTGTTGCTCCTCCTTTTATCTATGTTGACCGTGTTCGCACTCACTTGAAGAGAGAAATTGGTGTTGCTGCTCAAAACTCCTACGTCAAGGCTAGCGGTGCCTACACTGGTGAAATCAGGTGAGTAAGAATATCAGCATTGCAATGGAAACCTGACGTTTTTTTTTAGCCCTGAACAACTGAAGGACCTCGACATCGACTGGGTGATTCTCGGCCACTCTGAACGTCGTGAATACTTCACCGAATCCGATGACGTAAGAATCCGGGGGAGTGGAGACAACGCTAGTGGCATCGGCTCACCAATTTTTGAATTTTAGTTCGTCGGTGAAAAGACTGCTCATGCTTTGGCTGCTGGTGTTAGCGTGATTGCTTGCGTCGGTGAAAAGCTCGAAGAACGCGAAGCCGGCACCACTGCCCAAGTTGTCACTCGTCAATTGAAGGGTGTTGCTGATAAGATCAAGGACTGGACCAACGTTGTTGTTGCCTATGAACCCGTTTGGGCCATGTAAGTGCTGTCACAATGAACTTTTTTTGCAGACGATGATATTTTCTTATTTCAACAGCGGCACTGGCAAGGTTGCCACCCCTGATCAAGCTGAAGAAGTCCATGTGACTCTTCGCAAATGGCTGGCTGACAACGTCAGCAAGGAAGTTGCTGATGCCACTCGTATCATCTATGGTGGTTCCGTCAATGCTGGTAACGCTGCTGATCTTGGTAAGGGGAAAGAACGTGGCCATCGACCGACAATGCTGACGGTTTTTTTTTTCTGTAGCTACCAAGCCCAACATTGATGGCTTCTTGGTCGGTGGTGCTAGTTTGAAGGTGCCCGACTTCAGCACTATTATCCACTCTCGTTTGTAAATACTGTATTATTGCAGGTAGTTCTTTTTTTTTTACCAAGCATGAATAAATCTTAAAATGCTAATGCTGAACTGCCAAGACGGATTTGGCCTCATTGTTTTGACTCGACGCCCTCGGATCTATTTTTAGAGAGTTCCTGGAAAAAAGGCACCAGCTGGCTATTTTTTTCCTCTTCGCTCTTTATTTTCTCTTTTTTTCCATACCCATCCCATCATATCTACATGGCACCCGTGGATAGCTATGAACATTATCTTGTTGCTCGACAAGCAGTCCAAGCAAGTGCTGCCAGTACCTTGACACCAACTGAAGATCAGAAAATCATTCTTATAATCATCGGTGTCTATACGGCCGCCATTCTTGTCCTTTGGAATATGCCATATATCAAAATCGTGCTTGCTCCTTTCAAGGTCACCTTTTTTTTAAAAAAAAAAAAAAAAAAAAAAGGCTCTGTGCTCACTTTTGAAAATAGTTGCTGACAGTGGGTCTTCACGAATTCTCGCATGCGATAGTTGGCTGTCTGACCTGTGCCAAGATCGAATCGATAGAAATTGATCCAGATGAAGGCGGGGTGACAAGAATGGTATAGCATGAAAAAAAAAAGGAAACCAGCGAAAATGAGGATCAT
The DNA here is from genome assembly GCA_002104935.1 of Hesseltinella vesiculosa. Lineage (NCBI taxonomy): Eukaryota > Fungi > Mucoromycota > Mucoromycetes > Mucorales > Cunninghamellaceae > Hesseltinella > Hesseltinella vesiculosa. The sequence goes on along the minus strand of MCGT01000031.1, from coordinate 229,833 downwards.
TGATTTTTTTTAATTGTCTAGCGAGGCGGCATTCCCATGTGTACGCTGCCAGCCGGCTACCTTGGATCGTCTGCCATCGGGGCGATTCTTGTCATGTGTGGTTTCAATATTTTAGCGTCTAAAATTGCCTCGATCTTCCTGGGGGTGTGTTTACTGTTGACACTGTGGTGGGCCAAGAATTGGCTGACCCGAATTATTGGGGTGGTCTTTATCGGCGTCATGATCTTTTTATGGTGGTTGGCTCATGGCGTAGGGCTTCGTTACTTTGTCCTCTTTGTGGGGTAAGCTCTTTGTTTCTCTGGCTGGCACAGCTCCTCATTCTTTTTTACTATTAGCGTCATGTCTTGTTTGTACTGTCTCTGGGATATCTTGGATGATTTGGTGTTTAGAAAAGCGTATGAATCGGATGCGTCGAAATTTGCAAAGTTGTGTGGATCATGCATGTCAAGCCGTGTTTGGGGAGCCTTGTGGTTCTGCATCAGTCTCATCTTTTTCATTTCTGGCATCCTCATCGGGCTGGCCGCTTTCAAAGGTACCAACGCCAGCGGCGACCAAAAAAACCCCCCCACTCACGGCGATTCACACTCGTTTTATCGAATTTAGAGGACATGCAAACTCAGCAACAACAAGCTGCCGGGTTTGGTTGGTGAACCTCCCTCTCAGTTTTCCTCTTTCATCTTGATGCATACCAGGCACTTACCGCCATTACCACGGTATATTGCCAATCGTTTATAAAATAAAAGGCTCATTGACATGATGGGCATTATGCTTTGCCACGAACGGTCTGCCTGGCTGCTCGCGTAGCAGCAAAAGAGGCATGAAAGACCAAAAAAAAAAAAAAAAAAAAGGCTGGATCATTGTTGGTCGTGTAACGACCATGTTAATGTTTGCCTCCGTTGAACATGCTTGAGTTGGACAGCGATGGACAAGACCGGCGGTTGGCTCAAGGCCCTGCTTGAACAGGCTCATGCCTGGATAAAGCTATTCCTTCTGTAAAACTCTCATCACGATTCGATGTCGAAAACCATTCGCCGTTCGATGACATGGTTCAGAGTTATGGCTACCAATAAAAGATGGGCCATTGTGGCAAACGTCTGATTTCTCTCATGAGCAAAATCACTTCATGCTAAAAAAAAAAAAAATAAATAAAAATCTAGGCGGCGGAAATTCTGTACTGCTTTTCTTTTTTTTTTAACTCTTCTCGACAACAGACGATCATGAGCAAAAAGCATTATATTATTGAACACATGGAAGACGGCATGCACGATTGGTGTTTGCTAGAATACAAACACATGCTGAGCAATGTGGGGCCTGATCATTTGTGGTTCTCTTGCCTGTCAGAAAAGTGTTTGGAAACGATGCCTGAAGAATTGAAACAAGCCCACTGCCACAGCAACGATGTCATGAACCTGCCTGGTGTGGACCCAAGCAAGGTGTGTCTGTTAGATCCTTCTGCTGAAAAAGAACTTTCGCCTGAAGATGCTGAGACATTTGATTACTTTTTGTTTGGCGGGATCTTGGGTAAGCAAACAAGAAAGACAAACGGCGCGACTTTGTGGCTCATTTCCTCTTCCTAGGCGACGATCCTCCTCGAGGTAAAAAAAAAAAAAATGGCTCAATGGATGATGGGGAACTAAAAAAAAGCTTTTTTGGGGGGGGGTGAAGATCGCACGGGAGAACTGCGCAAATTGGGTTTTGCCGGACGGCGACTGGGCCCAGTGCAAATGACGACGGACACGGCACTGAATGTGACCCGGCGCGTGGTGGAAAACCAAGGTAAAAAAAGGAAAAAGAAAGGGGCCGAGGAAAATTGACGCCAACAAATGAAATTAGTACCATTGGACAAGGTGCCTTATATTGATCACCCAGAAATCCACTTTACCAAGCACGAATCCGTCACCATGCCTTTCAGATACATCGCCGAATTCAAAACCATTGTCAAAAAATCCACGGGTGAACAAAAAGAGATCAAAAAGCCTCTGATGCCCCCTGGTATGTTGGAACTAATCAAGAAGGATAATGAAATGTCGTTTGAATTTTGAAGCAATAAATAGAAAGGCTTGATGTCATTGACTTTTTGTCTGGACCGTGCTTACAGTATTTCTCCTTGATTTTCTTCTACGTGTCAAAAATTTTCATAGGAAATTCCACGTGGCTGAAATAAAAAAAAGTGCCTCACATGTGCTCGTGCATTGGAATTGATCCAAGGTGGAAGGCTCCAGAAAAAAAATCAAAACGGCGGAATAAATTTTGCCGGAGATTCCTCGGGATGACAAGGCACCTGTTTACCAGGGAATCACCGTTCCGGGGAATAGAAAGAGTGCTTCACCGGATGGATTAGCAGGGCTTCTTTAAGCAGAAAGATAAAAGAGATAGGTGATGAGAGAAACAAAGGAGGGAGGATGACAAAGAATATCAGCATCGTCAGCTCAAGATTATCAATGGTGTTTGATGAATAATTTCTCACACATTTGCACGTTCACGTTGCTTCCCTTTTCGGTTGAAATATTGGTGCTTTTGTTCACCAATCACATTGCGCGAAGATTCTGGAACCAACCAGTTGCCATAATGATGTCAATGACACAAGAAATCTCCCACTAAGGACAGCCGCAGGATCCAATCAGATCGCTCCTCACCAGCGCCCCCCCCAATTGCGACATTATTTTTGGACAGTATAAAAAAGGCTGGGCATTTGTCTTGGCTCTCTTCTTCTTTTTACCATCCTTTTTTTCTTTTTCCCACTTCTAAACCCTTTTGCCTTGTTTTTTTGTTACTCGTTGATTTTTTTTTTTTTTTGCTCAGCATGTCCTTCTAAATTTTTTGCCATTTAGCAAAACCCCCTCTCCTCTTTTTTTTTAATTATGTTATGAAGATTTATTTGATGTTTGTTTAAGACAACACCCTTTTTTTTTCCCCCAACAAGAAAATACCAGCTCCAAAGCGATTATTACAATCAGCCTTTTTATCCCTGAATGTCCAACCATGATATGAACCTCTAGTATCGTTCCCCCTTTACTTTATATTATTTTTTACACAAGTTTATAGTACACAGCTTATTTTAACAACTACCTCTGATATCAAAAATGACTACACCCGATTATTGGACTGAACTCTCTGATTTGATGATTGATCGCACCGTGGGCGACTATCAATTTGTACAAGACCTTGGTCACGGGTCTTATGGCGGCCTCTTCCTTGGCCAATCTCTGAAGGACAATGGCTATGTGGCCATCAAGGTGCTGAACAAGTCTGGTCTGAACGACGAGCAGCGCCAACTGCAGCAAATGGAAATCGACATCCAATCGTCCTTGCACCACCCTTCCCTGCTGGCCTTGCATTCGGTGCTGGAAGATGATACCTATGTCTACATGGTGATGGAGTTGTGCGACCAAGGTGACCTGTTTGATTTTGTCATCAACGATCAAAAGGAACATGCCTACTGCCCTGCCCCCATGGCCAAATCGCTTTTCCTGCAGATTCTCGACGCTGTGGCTGCCATGCATGCCCAAGGCGTTTACCATCGTGATATCAAGTTGGAAAACATCTTGATCAAGACCGGCGATGATGATACGGTGGTGTGCAAGGTCGCCGATTTTGGCTTGGCTACTCGTGACCGCATGTCGATGGAATTTGGCTATGGCTCCGCCTCCTACCTGGCCCCTGAACACTATGATGACGATGACAATGCCAACGAAGACGTCAAGCCCTACGACACTGCTGCCGCCGATGTCTGGTCCCTCGGTGTGCTGCTGTTGGCCATGATGTTCGGCCGCAACCCTTGGCAAGAAGCCAACGGCATGGACCCCGCCTTTGCCGAGTATAAGCGCAACCCTGACATGCTCAAGCAGCACCTGTTCCCCGAACTGTCCCTGGAACTGACCCACTTTTTGCAACGTCATGTGCTCAATATCGACCCTCTGCAACGCATGTCTGTCGATCAAGTTCTTGTGCATTTCGCCAAACTCACCCATCTGTACGCTGCATCGGAAAACGCCTTGCCTCCCATGGATATCCCTGCCAAGCCTGTCCACGATGCCAAGCCCAGATACGACTCGGCCTTTTTCTCTGCCGACAATGGCCTCCATGGCATGTCCTGGGCCGACATGGTCGAAGACGACCTTCCTGCCGCTCCTCGCATGGATCTCGACGACGACGCCTCCTCCTCCTCTGGCCTCTCTGACCTCATTGATGATGATGATGATACCGACATGTTTGTACATAGCGACGAAAAAGAATCCTGGTGGCTCTGAATGACATTATAATAAAATTTGTATTTTTCTGCATTCTCTTTATTTTTTGTTCTTATGGAAGCTTATCTTCAAACGGGGACCTAGGGAGAGAAAAAAATGTGTCGGTGGCACTGCTCAACGTCCTATCTTTTATCAGGAAGAATTTTGGCGATAGGGATGGATGGCTATCGCTCCTTTGCTTTTTTTTTTCGGGCAAACTGCGGCTCGTGACTCACGTTCTTTTGTGATGGGTCTCTGACTCACTCTTTGATGGATGGTACTCTGACTCACATTCACTCTTTGATTGACGGTAGGTGGTCCGTTCATCGGGGGATAGCCTATTTCTTTATCCAGTGGAATGTAGCGGTATAAGAGAATAAAAAGAGTTAAAGATCTTGGAGAAGACGCCGGCGTTGCTGCTTGACCAGCTGGTGAATATGGTCGACGTTCTGTTCGGCACGGACAACCATCTTTTCGAGTTCCATGACTGGCACGGGTTTGGTAAGGGGCTGGTACGTCAGCAACCGGGGCTGTTGCTGTTGACGACGCACAGGAGGGCTGGGGTCGACTTGATCTAACCATTGCCAGAGCGATTGCGCTTGACGTTGATGGGTCCATCGCCAGGCATCCATGGATTCGGTTGGCTGCCACTCGCTCGTAGGCAGGCGCCGGCCCAGTTGGGCCATCTTCATCGCAATGTAAACGTTGGTCAGGACAATGACGAGCAAGAGAAAGACGGTGAGGCTGGTGGAGGACATGGGCCGCTGGAACAAGCCAGTCACCAGAGACACCCCATCCGACACAGCTCCTTGCAACACATCCAAACAGCCTTGGGACACAGGTTCAGGCTGAGGCGGTGGTGGCGGCTGTGTTTTTCGCTTGGGGGCGTGTCGCTTTCGCCTTGTATCGGATGGCGGCTGCTTTGATGCAGTATACTTGCGAATGGCCATGTCCAATCCTTTGTAGTAATGGATCTGGCCGTCGATGGATGCTTTTTCGATCGTCGCTGAGAGATGAAACAGATGAGATCAGGACCCTTTCACTCCTTTTGCTTACACTTGAGCCAAGACGATTTTGAAAACGAGACGAGGACCGAGACGACCATTCGCGTGGATTCTTGCTCAGCCCAAGTCATGCACACCCGCGTCTTGACACAAAACGAGCTGCCAGAAGGCACATCGGGTGTTTGAGTGGTGGTTTGCTGTGTGATCGAGCGGGTCAGATCCAAATGGGTGATTTCATCCTTCAGGATGCATTTCGTCGATTTCGGTCCAATGGCCCCTCCAAGATATTTGGTATATGACATGTCCCGCACGAGCGGAACATCTTGGCCCTTTTGCCAAGCGCCAATGCTGACATCTACACACGTGACAAAAAAAAAACAGGGTCAGGCATGTTTCCAAAAATAGCCGGCTTCTTACCTGAGCTCTTCTCCACATCCACAAGGTATTTCTTGACAAAGTCTGTATGATACAAGAGCTGATAGAGCGTCTCTAGGGAACAGCTGTAAGTCTGGTCCATGACGATGTGAGGGTGGTGGGTGTCGCACTGGCATTGTGTGGGGGCACTAGGAACAGCCGTGGCGGTGGTCGACGAAACAGGCAGAGGTGAGACAGGGGGAGGCGGAGGAGGCGAGGGTGTGGTGGGTGATCGGATGGCTTCTGTCGATGGACGAGGACCAGCCTCGGACACTGCTCGTCGGCGATGGGTCAGGTCGTTCTCTTCATCCTCTACATTGTATGTTTGTATATGCTTAGGCACAGGTAACGACGCTAATGAGTTTTGACGCTCTAAATCAAAAAAGAAAAAAACATGATGACGGGAAGGAGCAAGAGGTTTTTTTTTTTTTTTACCTTGATCATGCGCAGCCATTTTTGGAACAGCCAGGCTATCGTTCCAGATCGGCTTGTCTTCTTCAGACGATGGGACTTCACTTGTCACCAGATCAGGCAATGGAGGGTCTTCGAGGGTCGATTCGGATAAATGCACATACTGCCTCCATAGATCCACCATTTGATCATAAGCTTGCTCACGAGATAAAAAGGAGGCAAAGAAATGCTAAATGCCAAAAACTGTCAGCCTCCCTCTTCTCGATAGTGTTCCCTTACCTTGGATTGCCCCGTGGTGATTTGGATGGCGTTGGGGATGATAATGGCCGTCGTCTTCTTGTCAATTTCGACGATATCCGTATAGGCAATCACCAGCTTTGAAAAAGAGTTCAGTGATCCATTTGTGTGTGTCACATTGTAAAATAAAGTAGGCTTACATTGGTGACCCAGCCAAAAATATTTGCATTGAAACAGATATGCCGTTGCGACACATACAGCCTTCCTTGTAGCAGTATATCCTTTTGTAGCGCACAGCCAAAGTCTATGATAAAAAGCGGTTGGTGGCTATTTATGCCAACCACAAGCACTCACCTTCAATCAAATGGTCATCTGCCGGGATGCTTTTGAACAAGCCATGAAAATCCCTGTTGCGTTTTTCACTTGCAAGGGTATCGTCCGTGCCTTCCAATGGCATAGCAGAATCAAAGGACCGGCGGCGGGATCCATGGCTTCCTTTTTTCTTAAACGACCGGATGGAAATGGTCAGGCTGGGATGAGATTGGTGAGCATTGTAGCTGTGTTTGCTGTTGGTGGAAAAGCTGGAATGGCGAGACCGGGATGACGACGGCAAGCTGGCGCTGCTGCTATTGTTTTGTAAAGTGTGCTGTAGCAATGTGCTTTGGCTCTGGTTCAAAGGAGGCTGTGCGGGAGCCATGGTCATCTAATTCTCCATCCGTCGTTGGAAGAAACGTGAAAAAAAAGAATCCTGGTGCAAAAAAAAATGAGTTTGGATCCAAAAATAGCTGTTGTTCTAAAAGAGGCATTCCTTCTCACTTTTTTTTCTAATTGCCCCTTGCCGGCCTGTCATTCGTTTTTGAGTGGTAGATTTTTGGTAGCGCATCATTGCAGTAGAGGTGCCACACAGCTCCTTATGACTAGCTTCGCTTTATGACTAGCTTCGCCTTATCACTCGCTTCGCCTTATCACTCGCTTCGTCTCCACGGCTACCGGGCTGGCGGAACAAAAAAAAAAAAAAAGAACGCAGTCCACACTGCGCACGCATTCATTTTTCTCCACTCTTTTTTTTTTTTTTTCTTTTCCTTGCCCCTTTTCATTTCCACCTGCTCACATATACCTCTTACGCTTATACAACATGGCAGCAAACTATTGGGCATCAACGCAAAAGTAGGTGAAGGAGACCTTAATGTCTACTCACGCTCCATCCTTTGCTGATTAGAAACCATTGGGTCGTGGACAAAAGTGCATTGATGCACAGCCGAGAGGAAGATCTACTTTACACAACAGAAACAGACTATGTAAAGCTAAAGATCTGGTTTAGCCATTGTATGTCATCACAAAGAAAAACATGTCAAACTCATGTCTTCCTTAGTAATACAAAAACTTGCCAAACGTCTCCAGCTCAAACAGCAAGCCGTTGCCACCGCCTTTGTTTATTTCAAACGCTTTTATACAAAGTAACCCCCTTTTCTCTTTCGAGGGCCTGGCTCTCACCTATTTAAATAGAAACTCCCTACGTGGAACAGAGCCACTGCTGGTGCTGGTGACCTGCGTCTACCTGGCAACGAAAATCGAAGAGTGCCCAGTTCACATCAAAATGGTCGCACAAGAAGCCAAACACGTCTTTCAAGGTGGAAAAAAAAAAACCACACACCCCTCACTCACCCAAAATCTCATAGTCGAATTTGGCGGGTTTCCTTATGATAGCTCCAAAGTGGCCGAATTTGAATTTTATTTGCTAGAAGAGCTTGAATTTTACCTGATTGTATGGCATCCTTATCGTCCGTTGGTACAGATCTGTCAAGAGTTGGGTATGAAAGAACAAGGCCTACAATTTGCCTGGTTCATTGTCAATGACTCGTTCCGCACCGATGTCTGTCTGATGTACCCTCCTCACATGATCGCCCTGGCCGCCCTCTACATGACCGTTGTCCTACACCATGCTGAATTTGCACCTGGCTCCATCGGCGAGCGCACAGATATGGCCCAATGGTTTGCCGACCTCAACGTCGAAGTCGAAACGCTCGTGGAAATCACCCAAGAAATCCTATCCATCTACGAAGTCTGGGCGGATTGGAAAGAAGATAAAATGATGCCCCTCTGGAAGGAATTCAGAGCCAAACCCTCGATCCACAATGAATAAAAATAAGACTTTTTTTGGCATATCTATTCCCTCCGGATCTGACTGCAAATCCATTGGCTGCGACCTCACACTGACTCATATCCCATGCTTTTTTTTTTTTTTTCCACCGCCCCTTTCTTTTTTTTTTTTCTTTCTTGATCCTTTAGATTTCTTTAGATGCCTGCTTCCAACGTTCGTTACTGTAATCAACCTGGCTTGCCCTGGGTGGTGCAAAAGTTTGGTGGCACCAGTGTTGGCAAATTTTTAGATAACATTGCAAACCAAGTCGTAAAGTAAGTGCATGGCTGTTGCCTTCTGCCCAGCTCACCTTGCCTTTCTAGACCCTATGTCAAACAAAATAGACTTGTCGTTGTCTGTTCTGCTAGAAGTGGTGACAGTAAACAAAACGGCACAACCAATCGTTTGATCCGAGCCGCCAGTCTTGCCATGAAGCCTGGCTGCGATGACTATTCAGCAGTCCTCAATGACATTTTACAAGATCACATTGATTCTGCAAAAGCCCTGGTGCAAGATCAAGCGATCCTGCAACGACTACTCTCCGATATCGAACATGACTGTGCCAAACTTCAATCCTTTTTGGAAGCAGCCCAAATCATCAATGAAATCTCTCCACGATCAAGAGATATCATTATTGGTGCCGGTGAAAAGCTCTCTTGCCGCATCGTTGCTGCTGTTCTGCAAGATCGAGTAATTGGGAAAAAAAAAATCAACGCCTGCCTCTCATTCCTTCCTTCTTGCCCTTATCTTTCCTCTTTAGGACATTGATGCTGAATTTGTATCGCTCGACAATATCATTGACCGTGATTTCGAAGTCCTGGATCAATCATTTTATGATTACCTGGCAAACCGCATGGCCAAGGCTGTTGAAAAATGCGGTGACAAGGTCCCCGTCGTCACAGGTAATCAACATGATCCCATATGATTTTCATCCACTGATCCGCTGACCCTTCTTTTTTCATAGGCTTTTTTGGTATCGTTCCTGGAAGCTTGCTGAATACGGTGGGCCGAGGTTACACGGACCTTTGTGCTGCATTGACCGCGGTTGGCCTTGGTGCTGAAGAATTACAAATTTGGAAAGAAGTCGATGGTATCTTCACAGCTGACCCCCGCAAGGTCAAAAACGCCCGACTGCTACCCATCATCACCCCTGAAGAAGCCTCAGAACTCACCTACTATGGCTCCGAAGTCATCCACCCATTCACCATGGAGCAAGTCATTCGATCTCATATACCTATTCGCATCAAGAATGTCGAAAACCCTCAAGGTCAAGGCACCGTGGTCTTTCCCACCGACATCGTCAGCAAGGACGGCACCGCCACCCCACCCCATTCCCCCGACGTCTTGGCCGAAAATGGTTACTCCCTGGACCTGTCGCGCAAGTACCCCACCGCAGTCACCATCAAAGATGGCGTCATTGTTCTCAACGTCCACTCCAACCGCAAAAGCGTCAGCCATGGCTTCTTTGCCAAGATCTTCTCCACCCTGGATCGCTATGGTGTCGTTGTCGACTTGATTTCCACCTCAGAAGTCCATGTCTCCATGGCCCTCGGCGCCGACAGTACCGACAAGGATCTTGAGCGTGTCATCCTCGACCTTCGATCCGTCGGCCAGGTCGACATCCTCAAGAACATGGCCATTCTCTCCCTGGTCGGCAAACAAATGAAGAACATGGTCGGTATCGCCGGCATGATGTTCACCACCCTCGCCTCTGCTGGTGTCAACATTGAAATGATCTCCCAGGGCGCCTCGGAAATCAACATCTCCTGTGTCATCGAAGAAGCCTGCGCCGTCACCGCCATGAACGTCATCCATGACCAGCTCCTCAGCAAGCAATCCCGACTCATCCTCCCTGCCCTCAAAACCCCTCTGCAATAGCTTTCTACATTCTTTTATAAACCAACTATTAGAACACATGGGTCAAAAAAAAAAAAAAAGAAAGACAAGATGGTTTGGCAAGAGATCGTGATGGAGAGGCAATCCCCCTGCGAACATCCCAAACGGTTTCCCCCTTTTTTACCCTATGCCTATCCTGCTAGTGAACTTGGGTAACCAACGCAACTGTTTGCTCGATCGGCCAAGGCGGCGTGCCAACCAAAATGGGAAGTCTCCCCCCCGACGCAAATATTAATGCCGCTGCGCTTGCGCCAGTTCATCTCTTCTTCTTCATAGCTTTTGCACCCTGACTCTATGATTCGGTTCAGGAAGCTGAGATGGTTGACATTGCCCTCAAAAGCCGATCGGTCCATTCAAACCAACCACTAACACCAAATGAACAAACAGCAATGCCGTCCGCTTCATCTCAGCGCTGGTTCTGAGAGCTGAGAGTGGCATGGTGCCATATCTTTCACACGATGATATTTTTTGCACGACGACCGTTTGCACGTGCAAGCATCTCTTCCCTGGATCGACCAGGGTAGATCACCGCCAATGGAAGCCCTTCCACGCTCTCAGTGATTTCTTCCCGCCTCTTTGTCTACCCTCCCCCTGACCGTGAAAGAAGCCTTGCCTTTCAGCACCGCACGTCGAATGACAGCCATACTCGCAAGTGGACAAGACCTTTTCCTGATAGAAACCTTGCCTTTGGCACTGCATCTCCCTTTTTTGGTCATTAAGACGGCACCTTGCCCGAATAAACACTTCGGTGTCCCGCTCTGCCGATGGAAGCTGTTATGAAAAAAAAACAATGCTGTCCAAACAAAACTTCTCTTTTTGGCCGCATCAACCCCCCCGTCATTGGCCGCCCGGGAAAATTCACCCGAAGTTGCCGTTTTCCTTTTTTTTTTTTTTTTTTCTTTTTTTCCTCTCCTTTAAATGCGATCATGGCATCCCCTCATCCTCTTGTGGATATTCGCCCCGGAAAACGAATGAATGGACCTTCCAAAAACGTCATTATCCCTCGCACCAAACGCACCCGGGCTAAACGCAGCTGCGACCATTGCCGAAAGAAAAAAATCAAATGCGACGCTGACGTCAACCGTCCATGTTCTGGCTGTGCCAACTCTGGCCGACCTTGTGAATTCCTAGTCGAACAGAAAAAGCGTGGCCCTGCATCTGGGTAATCCCATCCACCATCGTCCTTCAGCCCATTCTCACTTTTTTTTTCTTATCCACCCTTTAGTTTCACAAAAAAAAACGGCTACGTCGAAGCCCTTGAATCACGGCTGAAACGAATGGAAGGCTTGCTGGCCTCCATGGCCCAAACCGAAGCTTCACCCTCCTCTGACCACCCCGTCGCCACCCCCGACACCGACGACGCCTCTCCCTCTCCCTGCCACGATTTTGACTGCCAACTCGACGACAATGGCAAATTCCAACACACCGACGTCATCGATGCCGATGAACTCTCCTCCAAACTTGAAGGCATCACCCTCACCGACTATGACCGTACCTCCTACCTCGGTATCAGCTCGGGCGTCCACCTCCTTCACAAATCCCTCTTCAAATCCAAACGTTGCCACCGCATCCACGACGACCCCAACTGGATCATCCAAAAAGTCAACGACGAATCCGAAGAACACATCCTTGTCAAAGCCAAATCCATCGACCCCCCCCTCCAGGGCTACATCGACCGCTCCCTGATGCTCCACCTGCCTCCCTCCATCTCCATCTCCCAAGACACCACCGATGCCCTCGTCGAACTGTGCGTAATCAAGGAGAAAAAAACCCCCCGAGCCTGACCTCTTTTTATTAGATATTTTGATCACTTTCATGGCGTGTTCCCCGTTATCAATAAGCGTGCATTTCTGGAACAGTACTTTTATCAAGACCCCTATCCTTGCGATGAATACCTCCTCTGCGTCATCTGTGCCACTAGCCTGCGCATCCTCCATCTCCTCTCACCTACCCAGCTCCCACCCGCCCTCCTCCCCATCCCTCTTCCAGCCCAAATCTCCCTGTACAAAGCCCTGCACGCCAAAGTCAACCGCCTTACCGAAAATATCTCCTCCCGATCCCGCATCACCACCATCCAAGCCATGATCCTCTTCATCCTCTTTGTCGAACCTCCTGCTTCCGACCCCGAAGATACCTCTTATTGGCTCAAAACCGGTCTCATCGTCCGCATGGTACCCCAGTCCCGCCTATAAAAAAAACCGATTCTTACCTCTCTTTTTTTTCCCCTTCCCTTCGCACTCAGGCCCAAGAACTCGGCCTCCACCGTAGCTCAAGCAACTGGGAAATGCCCCCGGGTGAAATCGAACTACGACGACGCATCTGGTACGCCATCTACTCCATGGACCGCTGGGTCACCGCCGAACTTGGCCGCCCCATCTCCATACACGACCACGACTTTGACGTCGAGCCCCCCTCCGCTTTCGAAATTGACGCTTCCCACCCAAAAGACCCGGCCACCCGCCCCTTTGTCCCCCCCATCCTCCACCAAACCATCCAAGACATCCAATCCCAAACCCCTCTCTACTCCGCCTTTTGCTACTTTGCCGGCCTCGGCCGCGTCTTTGGCCAAGTCCTCGTCCGCTTCCACTCCCCCATGTCCAAACGCGTGCCCACCGCACATAACCTGCAACTCGTCCCCATCTTTGATCACTCTTTAAAAAACTGGAGGCTCTCCCTCCCTCCCCACCTCTCCTACAACGTTGACGACCCCCCTCAATGCTCCCCTGATGCCGGTAAGCCTACCATCCCAACCTTTATCTTTCTTATTCACCAACCTCACTCTCCCCCGCAGGCATGCTCTTCTTGGCCTACAACTGCATTCTCCTCCTCCTCTACCGGCCCTTTATCACCTCCAACGAAGACGAACACATCAACTTTGCTTTTCGTGCCCTCGGCGCCTGCACCATGGCTGCCAACAACATCCTCAGCGTCACCGAATCCCTCGACACCACCTATTTTGTCCGCATCCCCTGGACCATCTCCATCTAGTCCGTCCCCTGTGTTTCCTTGCCACTCTGTCTCACCCCCCCCCCTTTTTTTTTTTCCTAGTGCCATCTTTCAAGCCGCCATCATCTTTCTGCACAACGCCAAAAGCGAAAACCCATACGTGCGCGACCAAGGCATCAACAACCTCGTGCGCTGCTCCCAGCTCATGAAACGCGACTGCAGCCTCGCCAGCTCCCGCATCTCCAAAGTCCTCCAAGCCATCGCCGCCCACTTTTCTCTTTCCCTCAGCGAGAACCTCCCCATCGTCCTTCCCATCCCCACTGACAACCTGCACCACCTCGGTTCCAAACGCGACCACGAATCCATTCCCTCTGGCTCCGACCTCGACATCATTCCCCACTCGCCTCCCACCCCCCTCGCCAACTTGCCTCGCCATCCCGACCAACCTCCACACAAAAAACCCGTCCCCCTCGACCACATCCATGCTTCCTTTAAAGAACTGCTCAAAGCCGACCAAGAAAACCGCCAACCCAACGCCTCCATGAACGACATTCACCAAATCTTCAGTACCCGTCCCGAAGACATGTTCCTCACCTCCCTCTCCCTCGGCTCCTCTGTCTCTAAACCTGCCCCAACAACCTCCATCGACCCCCCTCTCGACCTTCCCGCCTGGTCTCCCTCCGCCCAAGACCCTTCCCGCAACCTTTTCCTTCACCAACCCATCGACCTCTCCTCCCTCTCCTCTGAACTCCCCCTCTGGAACGCCCCCAATAGTGCCCACTGGGAAGACTGGGATCATTTCCTACGCAACACTAACCCCACCCCCCAATCGTCCCTGTGATTTCCTCATCGTCTTTTGTATTAAACTTTTCGGCTTTTAGGGTGAAGGGTGCAACGTTTAGGGTTTATTGACATGTTGGTATACTATCGATTTGTTAGTAGTAGGATCGCAAAGGGAATGAGTGGTTTATTTTTTCAAATAAGCTAAGAAACTTACCAGAGGAGGTCTTGCAGCACACCATGAGATTAGCTCGTTTTTATTTTTCAATTGCTTACCTTACCCACCTTGCCCACCGCCCGCCCTCACCAAGTGGCTACCCTGAAAGCCAACCAGGATAGACCAAAGCCAAGAAACTTGCCAGAGAAGATATTGCTGCTCATCAATAGATTAGCTCGTTTTTTTCAATTGCTTACCTTACCCACCTTGCCCGCCGCCCGCCCTCACCAAGTGGCTACCCTGAAAGCCAAGCAGGATAGACCAAAGCCAAGAAGCTTGCCAGAGAAGGTGTTACTGCCCATCAGTAGATTAGCTCGTTTTTTTTTTTCTTTTTTTTTCAATTGCTTACCATACCCACCTTGCCCGCCGCCCATCCCTCACCAAAAGGCTACTCTAGAGAGAGCCAAGGGCCACCCATGCGACAAGCCAATAGCCACATGGTCCAATCTTGGAAGAGTTAGTTTTTTTTTTTTTGTTTTCTTACCTCAATCCCACCGCCCACCCTCACCGGGAGGCTACTCTGGAGAGAGCCAAGAGCCACCCATGCGACAAGCCAATAGCCACATGGTCCAAACTTGGAAGAGTTAGTTTTTTTTTTTTATTTGACTTACCTCAATCCCACCGCCCACCCTCACCGGAAGGCTACTCTGGAGAGAGCCAAGAGCCACCCATGCGACAAGCCAATAGCCGCATGGTCCAATCTTGGAAGAGTTAGTTTTTTTTTTTTTTTGTTTTCTTACCTCAATCCCACCACCCACCCTCACCGGAAGGCTACTCTGGAGAGAGCCAAGAGCCACCCATGCGACAAGCCAATAGCCGCATGGTCCAAACTTTGAAGAGTTAGTTTTTTTTTTTTGTTTTCTTACCTCAATCCCACCGCCCACCCTCACCGGAAGGCTACTCTGGAGAGAGCCAAGAGCCACCCACGCGACAAGCCAATAGCCGCATGGTCCAAACTTGGAAGAGTTAGTTTTTTTTTTTATTTGACTTACCTCAATCCCACCGCCCACCCTCACCGGAAGGCTACTCTGGAGAGAGCCAAGAGCCACCCATGCGACAAGCCAATAGCCGCATGGTCCAAACTTTGAAGAGTTAGTTTTTTTTTTTTGTTTTCTTACCTCAATCCCACCGCCCACCCTCACCGGAAGGCTACTCTGGAGAGAGCCAAGAGCCACCCACGCGACAAGCCAATAGCCGCATGGTCCAAACTTGGAAGAGTTAGTTTTTTTTTTTATTTGACTTACCTCAATCCCACCGCCCACCCTCACCGGAAGGCTACTCTGGAGAGAGCCAAGAGCCACCCATGCGACAAGCCAATAGCCGCATGGTCCAAACTTTGAAGAGTTAGTTTTTTTTTTTTGTTTTCTTACCTCAATCCCACCGCCCACCCTCACCGGAAGGCTACTCTGGAGAGAGCCAAGAGCCACCCACGCGACAAGCCAATAGCCACATGGTCCAATCTTGGAAGAGTTAGTTTTTTTTTTTTATTTGACTTACCTCAATCCCACCGCCCACCCTCACCGGAAGGCTACTCTGGAGAGAGCCAAGAGCCACCCATGCGACAAGCCAATAGCCGCATGGTCCAATCTTGGAAGAGTTAGTTTTTTTTTTTTTTGTTTTCTTACCTCAATCCCACCACCCACCCTCACCGGAAGGCTACTCTGGAGAGAGCCAAGAGCCACCCACGCGACAAGCCAATAGCCGCATGGTCCAAACTTGGAAGAGTTAGTTTTTTTTTATATTTGACTTACCTCAATCCCACCGCCCACCCTCACCGGAAGGCTACTCTGGAGAGAGCCAAGAGCCACCCATGCGACAAGCCAATAGCCGCATGGTCCAATCTTGGAAGAGTTAGTTTTTTTTTTTTTTTGTTTTCTTACCTCAATCCCACCGCCCACCCTCACCGGAAGGCTACTCTGGAGAGAGCCAAGAGCCACCCACGCGACAAGCCAATAGCCGCATGGTCCAAACTTGGAAGAGTTAGTTTTTTTTTTTATTTGACTTACCTCAATCCCACCGCCCACCCTCACCGGAAGGCTACTCTGGAGAGAGCCAAGAGCCACCCACGCGACAGGCCAATAGCCGCATGGTCCAAACTTGGAAGAGTTAGTTTTTTTTTTTTTTGTTCTTACCTCAATCCCACCGCCCACCCTCACCGGAAGGCTACTCTGGAGAGAGCCAAGAGCCACCCATGCGACAAGCCAATAGCCGCATGGTCCAATCTTGGAAGAGTTAGTTTTTTTTTTTTTGTTTTCTTACCTCAATCCCACCACCCACCCTCACCGGAAGGCTACTCTGGAGAGAGCCAAGAGCCACCCACGCGACAAGCCAATAGCCGCATGGTCCAAACTTTGAAGAGTTAGTTTTTTTTTTTTTTTTCTTACCTCAATCCCACCGCCCACCCTCACCGGGAAGGCTACTCTGGAGAGAGCCAAGAGCCACCCACGCGACAAGCCAATAGCCACATGGTCCAAACTTGGAAGTGTTAGTTTTTTATTTTATTTGACTTACCTCAATCCCACCACCCACCCTCACCGGAAGGCTGCTCTGGAGAGAGCCAAGAGCCACCCACGCGACAAGCCAATAGCCACATGGTCCAAACTTGGAAGTGTTAGTTTTTATTTTATTTGACTTACCTCAATCCCACCACCCACCCTCACCGGAAGGCTACTCTGGAGAGAGCCAAGAGCCACCCATGCGACAAGCCAATAGCCACATGGTCCAAACTTGGAAGAGTTAGTTTTTTTTTTTTGTTTTCTTACCTCAATCCCACCGCCCACCCTCACCGGAAGGCTACTCTGGAGAGAGCCAAGAGCCACCCATGCGACAAGCCAATAGCCACATGGTCCAATCTTGGAAGAGTTAGTTTTTTTTTTTTTTTGTGTTCTTACCTCAATCCTGCGACAAGCCAATAGCCGCATGGTCCAATCTTGGAAGAGTTAGTTTTTTTTTTTTTGTGTTCTTACCTCAATCCCACCACCCACCCTCACCGGAAGGCTACTCTGCAGAGAGCCAAGAGCCACCCATGCGACAAGCCAATAGCCACATGGTCCAATCTTGGAAGGATTAGTTTTTTTTTTTTTGTTTTCTTACCTTAATCCCACCACCCACCCTCACCGGAAGGCTACTCTGCAGAGAGCCAAGAGCCACCCACGCGACAAGCCAATAGCCACATGGTCCAAACTTGGAAGGATTAGTTTTTTTTTTTTTGTTTTCTTACCTCAATCCCACCGCCCACCCTCACCGGAAGGCTACTCTGGAGAGAGCCAAGAGCCACCCACGCGACAAGCCAATAGCCGCATGGTCCAAACTTGGAAGAGTTAGTTTTTTTTTTATTTGACTTACCTCAATCCCACCGCCCACCCTCACCGGAAGGCTACTCTGGAGAGAGCCAAGAGCCACCCACGCGACAAGCCAATAGCCGCATGGTCCAATCTTGGAAGAGTTAGTTTTTTTTTTTATTTGACTTACCTCAATCCCACCGCCCACCCTCACCGGAAGGCTACTCTGGAGAGAGCCAAGAGCCACCCACGCGACAAGCCAATAGCCGCATGGTCCAATCTTGGAAGAGTTAGTTTTTTTTTTTTGTTTTCTTACCTCAATCCCACCACCCACCCTCACCGGAAG
The DNA here is from genome assembly GCA_002104935.1 of Hesseltinella vesiculosa. Lineage (NCBI taxonomy): Eukaryota > Fungi > Mucoromycota > Mucoromycetes > Mucorales > Cunninghamellaceae > Hesseltinella > Hesseltinella vesiculosa. The sequence continues at coordinate 211,932 of MCGT01000031.1, read as the reverse complement.
GCTACTCTGGAGAGAGCCAAGAGCCACCCATGCGACAGGCCAATAGCCGCATGGTCCAAACTTGGAAGATTTAGTTTTTTTTTTTATTTGACTTACCTCAATCCCACCGCCCACCCTCACCGGAAGGCTACTCTGGAGAGAGCCAAGAGCCACCCACGCGACAAGCCAATAGCCGCATGGTCCAAACTTGGAAGAGTTAGTTTTTATTTTTTGTGTTCTTACCTCAATCCCACCACCCACCCTCACCGGAAGGCTACTCTGGAGAGAGCCAAGAGCCACCCATGCGACAAGCCAATAGCCACATGGTCCAATCTTGGAAGAGTTAGTTTTTTTTTTTTTGTTTTCTTACCTCAATCCCACCGCCCAGCCTCACCGGAAGGCTACCCTGGGAGCCACCAGGAGAGTCCAGAGCCAAGAGCCACACTGAAAAAAGGCAATGGAGACCACGCATACATATCAAACAATATGGGGTATAAGAAGCAGGTTTCTTTTTTTTTTTTTTTTTTGGACTTACCAAAGACTTGATCGGATAGCCACCTTGCCCGCCGCCCATCCCTCACCAAAAGGCTACCCTGGAGAACCCTCAGCCCAAAGCCCAACCAGCCAAAGCCAATCGAGAGATAGATTTGACCCCGCGCCAAGGATGATGCTGGTCATGGGCACTTCACGCACCTACCAACACCAGAGCAGAGACGTCCTGAGGTGTTCTTGTGAGAATTGCAGCCATCCAGGTGGTTGAATCATGACCTCAGACATGTTGCCCATAAATGACGATCCAGGTCGGTTAAGACCCATCACGCCGCCAAATATTGCCCTATCGGTATGACCAATTGCCCTCACAAGAACCAGGAAGGATAGCAGACCCAGAGCTCAGCGCTAAAAAATTGGCCAATAGGTAATCAATACGCAGTTTTAAAGCGAAGCTTTTCTTGTGGACTTACAGAGACTTGGACTTGGAAGGGAAGCCCACCACCCACCCATCACCAAAAGGTGATATTGAAGGGATAAAGCCAGCAAGAAGGATTTGATGCATGTTTAAGAAGATGGGGTGTAAGATAAGAAGCATGGTTTTTTCTGGACTTACCAAAGACTTGGTCGGACAGCGCCCTTTCCCACCGCCCGCCCTCACCAAAAGGCTACCCTGAAAGCCAAGCAGGATAGACCAAAGCCAAGAAACTTGCCAGAGAAGGTGTTGCTGCTCATCAGTAGATTAGCTCGTTTTTTTTTTTTTTTCTTTTTTTTTCAATTGCTTACCTTACCCACCTTGCCCTCACCAAGTGGCTACCCTGAAAGCCAACCAGGATAGACCAGAGCCAGGAAACTTGCCAGGGAAGGTCTTGCTGCTCATCAGTAGATTAGCTCGTTTTTAATTTTCAATTGCTTGCCTTACCTACCTTGCCCACCGCCCGCCCTCACCAAGTGGCTACCCTGAAAGCCAACCAGGATAGACCAGAGCCAAGAGCCACACTGAAAAAAGGCATTGGAGAACAAGTATACATATCAAACAAGATGGGGTGTAAGAAGCAGGTAGCCTTAGTAGCGGGGGAAGATGTTTCAAACTGAAAAAGGCAGGGAGAAAAAAGCGTATCTTTTTTTTTGGACTTACTAAACGGAGATCGATTACCATCCAATGAAATAGACTCTTGAAAAAAATGGAAGTTCTACTGGGTTTGGTACATTAGCAAAAGCGAAGGACCGTAAGCCAATGAAAAGCAGCCGTTTTCTTGTTGTCACTAGGCAAGACTCGTACTTGGGAAGAAGGTACACCATCGTTTGCCCACCACTAAAAGCAGCTTTGAAGTCCAGGAAATGGCTATTGACGGTCAGGAATCCATAGTATAGAAGTATTTGAACCATATTAAACGAATGGAATAAAGTAAAATATGTGGTTGATGTCAAGAGTTTCCGTAGGCTTGGTATTGTTTACTTGGTTTGTCCTTTTTTTTAAAAGAGAGTGGTTTTTAGTGTCTTTAGTGTAGTTTAGTGTAGTTTAGGTTTAATACAAACTTACCTTTATCATTCATCACCATTAACATTCATTTTAACATTAGCATTCATCGTCATTATTAACGTAGATGATGAAAACAAAGCAAAAAAATAAACCAAAAAACAAAACGGAAAACCTTTTTAAAAAAAGGATTCTTTGTAGAATTATGCTTTAGTATGATTTTACCATTGTAGTACATCTTTACCATTAACATTCATGTTTGCCATTAGCACTTCTCTCCATTGGTAACGAAGATCTGAACAGAATAAATAAACAATACTAGAAAACAATAGAAAACAAGAGGATGTTATGAAAAACCAAAAAACAGTTTCTTTATCTCGGTCGGCCTTGAGTTTCTTGATCTCCGTCGGCCTTTGAACGTCTAGCTGAACTTGTTTCCCTTTGAAAGTTGTTGAATTTTTCATTTTAAAAAAAGTAAAAAAGCATAGTGATGAGGAACATAAAACATGCGCGGAAACATATCATTTTTACTTCCAAATTCTAACGGCTTTCACACTTTTGTCGCGGTGCCCTTTTTTCCAATAGAAAAAAAATTAATAAAACGCCGTTGCCTCGTCCAATGGGAGGCCTTCCATTGCTTTGCGGGGTGATCGACCGTGCGTATTAAATTTCCAGGGTGTCATTTGAAGGAAAGCTGCATGAATGGTACTTTTACAACACAAAAATGTATGAATATGGATCCTTTTGCTATCAAAATTGGAACGGATACCTCGTTTTACTGTGGGGTCTTTTGAAAAAAAAATGAAGCGCCGCTGTCAAACAATAGGAAGTTTATTTTATTGTGGCGTGATCATCCGTGCACTTCCAGTTTTGTGGAAATGCAAATGCACATGTGTTAAAAAAATAAAAATCGATGACCACAATATTACAAAAACGCGTTGGAGCCGGTCAGTTTAGCTTCTAATTTCTAGCCCAAGCATTGTCGCAAGGTCTATGTTATGTAATGAAAAATAAAAATAAAAAAACGGACGTCGCCATCAGCCAATGGGAAGTATCCCGTATGTTGTGGGCTTGCTTGTCCAGAACACACACGACTTTTTTCTATATGATCACTACTTGCTGAACTATTCCTCTTTCATGGCTGTGCTTGATACGTCGGTGTCCATCGACAAGGCGAAAGATGATGTTTAGCTTGTGGGGTTTTCGTTCCAGTCTACTGTGTTCTTCCTCTTCATTTGTGTGCAGCTATCTTGTTACAGACAAAAACTTCATCATACATTTTGAACCTTGTTACTAGATGAGGATGCAATAATGGATGGATAACGCCACGGGAAAGTGTACGTCACCTTGGTAAAACGTTGGTGGCCCCCTGGTGAATTTTCAAGGCTCACCATTGTCACACGTGGGACACATTGGTGACTCCTTGAATTTCCAAAATTTACCAAGGCGACCATTTGGTGGATTGCTCGAATTTACCTAACCTTTTACCAATGCTTTCACCGGCCGCTTTTTCTCTGCAATACTTTCATTATGAGCGGTTTCATTGCTTCCGTTTAGTCATCACTACATTCATGTCATCATTGATGGGAGGTGTCTGGCCTGTCCTGTTTTTTTCGTTTCACCAGACAAAAGCAATGTTCATAAACGCGAAGCCTTGCAAAAGGGGGCAAATGGGTCGGTGAAGTTGCACTTCTAACTGCACGTTCACAGCTGAGTTTTTCACCATTCGCAGCTTATGGAACATGGATCTCCAAGTTGCATTGGCCTATTCCGTGAGTGGAAGGACAGCTCCACCTTGGCAATACAAGGACATTTATCGGGATAGATCTCGGTGGCTGCAACAGCAAGTATCTACGAATGCGCTGATCCAAGACACAGAAAAACCAAAGGTTTTGCGCCGTGCTTGCAGGAACGATTTTCAGATGCCAAGACACAAGTGGATGTTCTCGTCAATCAACTCTTGAATAAATCAAACAATGATACGTCAACTTTCTTTCTTATTATTTTAGTGTATGCAAATCTTACGTACCATATGGCATTGGCATCAGCACTACTTATAGAGTAATGGTATGTGATTGCACAAAAAAAAAAAAGTTGGATGAAAAAAAAAAACCAAAAAAAAAAAAAAAAAGCATGACGTGGGATCTGCACGCCTTGCAACGTCGGACATTAAACTGTTTTTTTTTTCGTTTTGAAAAAAAAATAGAAGTTGTTGTAGAGCATTTTTAATTTATTAGATCGATGTGAAAGACAGAAAAAGTGCACAAAACAATAAATCGTGATGATACTGAAAAAATCACGTCGATTGGAGAAGATCGCTCAGCCAACACTTGATCACTTTCGTTTTGACATCTCCGAACCACCAGCTAAAAAAATGAAAAACTGACCATTTTCCCCAAGGGACCCCCCAGGCCATCTGATCAAAAATCACTGCGCAAATTGTTCCTAATGGACCTACATCAAACTTTGCAAACGGGTTTAAAATGACGAGAATTGACTATGATTAAAATTACAACTCTCTCAGACGGCCGAGCAAAAAGCTAGGAGACCTGCACATGGCTCCTTTAAAAAAAAGGGTTAGTCAAAAACGTACATCATAGTCCGTGTCGCCCACCTTTTTTGTTCTTCCTGCTTGGGGCGCGAGCCTTGGCCTAGTGGTCTTTGCCTGGCTTGGTAGCCTTTGGATGACGTTAGTAAGGATCTGAAGGTTGTACTTGTTATTAGACAAAATAAGCTTGTATGCCATTCTAAATAATAAATATCCATTCCTTCGGTCAGGAATTTAGTTATAATCATAGTGATCCAGTAGAATCCTTAAAAAAATTGAATTAGGAAGGAGAAAAGGAACCAAGGGAATCAAAAAAAAAAAAAAAAGTGTCTTATTGAATCTGCCATCGGGCAGGGGCATCAGGTCAAGGCATGGCGCCTTGGGGCGCTGCCAAAAGCCTCCTGCTTGAAAAAAAAAATATGAGCGCAGCGCTTGAAATCATCAGGATCAAACCTGAACGTGGTTTTACACGTGCACTGCATGGTCCATCATTATCAACTACAGAGCACACACATCGCCATGGACAACCTAGCATGAACTAGAGCATCCCCCACCAAACAATCCATCCATAGCTATCTCACACCAGGACCAACGTTGCTTGACCGACTTGCTAAAATAAAAATAAAACGATAGGAAATACTGTCTATCATAAACCAGCAGCTTACCAAGTTTAATAGCATACTACAGCAAGGATAAGGTGCTATTTGATGCACCATCGTCTTCAGGGGCTGTCGCACCAATCCACAGTCAAGTGCACCATCATCGCTGATTCTGCCTGCCAACGTTTTCTCTGCGTAGGTGTGGGCAAGCCAGGAATCTAAATGCACCCGAGATTACACATGGTCAGTCCCAGCAACACCAACAAGTGAACGTGCTGCCATGCCAACCAGAGAAGATGCCAAGCAGTTGCAAAAAGAACCTCCATCTAGAAAAAAAAAAAAAAAAAAGATAAGAAAGCCAGTTGAAAAGTATCGCGCTGTCATCGCTGCACTTACACTTTCAACCCATGCTTGAGGCGGTAATAAACGCTCTAAGTGTGTCTGTCAAACCTGGCAAGTGTATACCTTGCAATGTCAACCACAGATGAGATAAAGATGGATGCAAGATCAATCAATTAAAAGTAAAAAGAAAAATGCGCCAAAAAAAAAAAAATATGCGTCTTTTGTTGAAAAAACGGGCCAATCAAAATGAAGGGGATAATGCTCCTGAGATAAACCTCTCCCTGCCGATTCAAGCTGTGAGTCGATAGTCACCCCAGGCGAAACAGCACATGCAGTGGCAGTCATCGGCATGATAATTTCCCTTGATTTTGCATTACTTTACAGAATTTGAGGTGAATTCATTTAAGCGTTTTGCCATGTGATTTTTGTTCAGATCACCTGGGTGTCCCATGGCAAAAATGGCCGGTTTTTCATTTTTTTAAGCGGGGGAATCGAACGAGACAAAACAAACGTGAACAAAAGTTGGCTGAGCAACTTTCACCAATCGACCTGATTTTCTCAACACCATTCTTATTTATGCATTTGCGCACTTGTGCCTATTCTCACAGTCATTCGATCACTCAAAAGAGCTGTGAAGTATTTGTTTTTTTTTTTTTTTCGAGACTGCCATGTTCAGGCAGGAGTGCTCTTCGGAGAATGAATATGGCAATCTCATTTTGAAAAAAAAAAGCATGCGCTTCACCGAAAAAATCAGGTCGATTGGTTTGATTCCCATGCTTAAAAGATGAAAAATCGGCCACTTCAAATTAAATCGTTCCAAACTTTGTATACAAGTGCAAAATGGTAAGAAATCATCGTCGTTACAACTCTACCTCTCTCAGACAGCGGGCAAAGTGCAGCATGCTGACAAGCATGCGCCAAAGAACCATATGTCTGCGCTTGGTTTTGCGGCTACCTCGCCCACTTGAAAACGATTTGACACCACGTCCAATTGTGTGGAACTAGGTAAACAACTCAATTACGGTCGACTCCTTTCACGTTTCTTTTAAATTCGAAATCGAATTGAATCGAAAAGAAAAGCAGTAGCTAAAAGAAAAAATAAACAGACCACAGAAACCATGGTGGCGACTTCTTTTTACCCCAAACTGTTCAGGCTGATAGCCCTCACAGATACCCGTAGAACCAAAAGAAGCTATACGTTCTTGTTATTTTATCATGCAGCAGACTCACTCCAGGTAGCAACACCATAAAGTAACATGGTCCATCAGCGCCCAGATGGCAACTTTTTGAGGTAAAAAATAACAAATAAAAAGAGTGAATGGATGCTTTTTTTTATACTCTCATTCGAGGATTAGCATAAAAAAATCATGCTAATAATATATTATCTTGCAGCAAGCATTATTGCGTTTTAGAGTGGGCCATTTAACAATTTTCTTAACCGAGATTCCAAGTTTTCGTTGAAAAAAAAAATAATTGTGCTGTTTCCATTCGTTGGGCATTTCCAGGGATGCTCTAGAATGTCCGGCTTTAACATGGTTACACAAAAATGAGGGTATGACTGATTAATGATGGTATGATGGTTGGCTTCAGGTGGAACGACTTTGTGTAGCAGGACAATGGATTGTTGCTGCGCCATCAGCTGTCCTTTTTTGGCTTCGCTCGTTTTTTCGCAGTTGGCCCACTTGAAAAAAAGCTATTGGTTCAAGCTTTGGATAACAGTGGTTACACAAAAAGGGAGGGCAGACTTTTTTTTTTCTTCACGCTGGCGGAACAAGCGGCAGACCTTCCCTCTTCGAATTGGCATGCATCGTTTACCTGGCAACGATCTAATGCTTTTAAAAAAAGAACCAAGTGCGCATGACACCTTCCAGCCATGGCCAACGAAGACAAGAACAGGAAAGATAGCAGACTTGATCTACAGGGCCATGAACTCCATTCCTGTCGTCCTGATCATCGCTCTCTCCAGCATTACGTACAACATCTCTTCACACTGCAAGCCATCTCAACACCATTCCTTTATGCTCGAACACCGAAAAATCATCGACGCCAAATCTGTCAGCCGGACGTCATCGATCGCTTGCTGCCCGTCCTCTGAATCAAGGCCCAACAATACTGCCTCCGTTGTCTAACGCAGGATGTGCATGACAACACTATGAGGCAACGAGTGGAAGTAAAGCTCAATGTTGCACGTTCTATCCTCATGGCACTCCAAGGAAGGCGAAGAGAATCTGCGTCGCTAAACCTGCCACCCCCATCCCCCACGTCACCATCACCGGCTTCCCACGACAGCCAACCCCTCCATCAAAGCCAGCCCCTCCAGCATGACCAATGGTCTTTTGTCAGCGAGCGCGTCCAGCTTCACAACGATGCCACTGGACTGACAAGCGCGCCTATACCATGGGCAGCGATTTACTCGTCAGGGAAAGAGCATCGTTTTTTTTTCTAGAAAACTCGATGCGCACTGCCTACCATCGATACCAATGCCCTTCCACTCAAAATTAACAGCTTTGGGGTTGGTTTTTTTACGAAGAAATAAAGCCTTGGATCATGCTTTTTTTCACCTTGCCCGCCCACACCGACCTCATCTCTTCCCCCATACTGATTCTCCCATACCACCCTCAATACTTCCCCTTTTTTCATGCTCTTTGGTTATAAATATAGCTGTGAAGGGTAGCTATCTAATGATGCCACTTGAAGAGAGAGAAAAGTGATCTTTGGACTTTTTTTCCGGGCCAAGAGGAGACACTTCCAAAAAAAGGCTGGGAGAACGCCATACTTTGGCACAAACGAACTCTGTAGCTACATATCTAGCGAGGTTGAAGCTTTTGATACTGGCCAAAGCTCACCAAGGACTAGCAGGCTGAACAAGTTAGAGTAACTCGGTGGAGCTTGGCCTTGAGTTTTTGGCTTACAGCAACACAGCTCTTTTTTTTTTGAAAATCAGACATTTTTATTTGGCAGTGACGTAGCGGAGCGAGAGGTCTAGGTGCGGTTAAGAGGACAAGGGGCACAGGTTGAAGCGCCCAATAGCTGCCAAACCATCACCAACAGACCCAGCACTGTCCCTCATCGTGGCGGCTGTGGGAAAGGCGACGGCGTTGCCACCCCAAGGTTTTTTGCTTGTGGCTGGTTGTAGCGAGTGTCTACGATTGCTACGTAGGGCTATGGGAAAAGGTAAAAATTAGAAATAGTCATAGGGCCCACTGCTTCTTTACCGTCCATTTTTTTTCTTGGAGAGGGGATCCAGAAACCAGCCTTTGTCGTTGCTTCTTTGAGCGATTCTACGGTTGACCAAGATAAAGTTGAGTTTTACCTGTTCGGAGTTTTTTTTTTTTTTTTTTTTTTTTCAGGCATGAGGCTACTTACCGTAAAGTTGAAGCAAGACGTCGCAAAGATTACCTGAGCTCTAGCTGAAACAAGAAGATGACGTCATCATCAGAACCAACATTTGATATAATTCAGCTGGCAAACTAAAAGAGGACATCGTCTCACCGCGGTCTGATATAATGTATGCATTTTTTTTGGAGGGGATGAGCTTACCACATCGACCATTTTTTTCATGATCAGCCATTCAAGTGATTTGTTTTCACCAGCAAATTGTAAACTACGCCCATGGAGTAGGGGCTGTGCCTCTTGAGCAGCGGCGAGGGTGAGGAGGTGCAGATTGCCGAGGGTGAGATGGAGTTGAGGCACTCAAGGCCAATGGGAGTGAAGAGGCGACGTAGTATCCCCATGTTGGAAAGGATGGTGCCAATCAATCACCCAAGTTTGGAATCCACAATTTCGCACTGTCGCCTTTTATCAGAACACCTGGGAGCCCCACAGTGCTGGCGCACCTGGTGTCATGCTGCATTGCAGTTGTACCTAGATTTCAATAGAGAATGAGGGGAAAATACACACACCATCAAGATCTACATATATGAATAAAAGCCTATCTTACCTGTTCAGCAATTTCAATGTGTGTTACTGATCGCCACTGTGCAGTTGGATAAAAAAAAAAGTTGAGTGGATGGGGTAATGGCAACACACAATATCTTAAGGGACGCGATGCATTACATGACGGTTCATTACTTGCTGCTGTGCTTTATGCAAGCAACTTCAGTAATTTCAAGAGGAGCGGTATTGATCGTCACTGTGGAGATTGATGATAAAAAAGAAAGTGGAGATGGATAAAATAAAAAAAAGTATGAGTGGATTGAGGTAATGGCAACACACAATATCTTCAGGGACGCGATGCATTACTTGACGGTTCATTACTTGCTGCTGTGCTTTATGCAAGCAACTTCAGTAATTTCAAGAGGAGCGGTATTGATCGTCACTGTGGAGATTGATAAAAAAGAAAGTGGAGATTGATAAAAAAAAAAAAGTAAGAGTGGAATGAGGTAATGGCAACACGCAATATCTTCAGGGACGCGATGCATTACTTGACGGTTCATTACTTACTGTTGTTGCTTTATGCAAGCAATGAAGGAGTGTGCGAGATTGTAAACATAAAAAAAGTAAGAGAAGAAAGCGTCAAAAAAGCAAGTCAAAAAAAAGATGCGCCTTCTGTTGAAAGTGCGAACCAATCAAAGTCAAGACAGCGCCTTTTTCATCAAATGAAAGCCCGCCGTGGATCCTCACTAAAAAGGTCGCCATCAAAAAAGGCGTCAGGAGCTGAAGCTGCACAATCAAAAACTGAACAAATGCCAAAAAAGCATAGCTTCGCCCGTTTACAGCCCAACCAGTCCCACTTTGCACAGCTGGACCAATCATGCTTTACCTTGGCTTCAATTCCTAACCTGACCTACCCTATCCCTCCCCCACAATGCACTGCCTGGCGCTCAACCACCAATCAAACTGAGCAGCAGTGCCAGCCTTTTATAAAAGAACGACGCAATTTTTCGCCGCTGCCGTGCGCAACAATGGCTGCCATAAGACATGGCCGTCACCAGAAAATAAAAAAACAATGTGAAATTATGTATCGCTATGAACAGCATCAAACTCCCTCGTATCAAACGTGCATTCACACAAACACCGTGCGCATGTGTCTTTTGTGTGCGGTCACACTATCGCGCCCACTCAACACATCGCCCTTCTTATTGGCTGCTGTCCGTCCTCCCGCCCAGCACTGAAATCCACCCTGCCATGCTTTGCTCTAAGCTGTAAACAATCGATCACTATGAACACATCGACCAACAATACGCCCTACTTTCCATAACTCTCCCTAGCTCCCTCCACCACCCCTATCCAAAATGCATCCCCTTTTACCAAAAATAACCCCAACCTCCCCGCCAATCACACACCCCCGCTTATTCGGCGCCCCGCATCGCCGAATCCACGCTAATACTTTTTTGTATACTTCACAGTCAGATGGGCTCTATGGTGTAGTGGTATCATACTTGCTTTGGGTGCAAGTGGTCCCGGGTTCAAATCCCGGTGGAGCCCTTTTTTGTTTTTGGCGGCAGTGGCCCTGAGATTAATTTTTTGTGGGGGGTTGAGGTTAATTTTTTTGTGTGGTGATTTTGGGTTTGCTTTTATGAATCTCCCGGTGGAGCCGTTTTTTGTTTTTGCTGGTGGCGGTGGATTTATTTTGGCTGGAGGCCTTGGGATTAATTTTTTGTGGGGGGGGGTGTAATTTTGGGTTTGCTTTTTAATGAATGCATTGCTGTTTATTGGGATGGGAGGCAGTGAAAAAATAAAATGGTAAATATGGGAAAGGATGGACGAGCGTTGGCTGGCGCTTGTTTTGGCTGACAGGCCTTGAAGTGGCGGTACAAAGCTGAACAGCAGAATGTGACCGAGTTATGTTTTTTTCAGTATGACATTCGCAAGGCTGGGCTTTGAAGCTTGAAATGCTGCAAGTTGAGTGTAAAATTATCCGGTGCGCGCGTGTTTTTCATGAGCATTTACTGTCATAGTACAGCAATTGGTGCGAAAATTGGGATGGATCAGTTGAGAAGCAATGTGGGACTTTGAGGTGATGGTTGATGTAAAAAGTTGATGTGCGGAAACTCCAAGACGATGTTGATGCTGAAAAAAACAAGTTGACACCGTGGCCAGGTATCCCATGTTTGGCAATCGGTCAATGACTGTACTTTGAAGGGGTGCTTTTACCGGATGATTCCAGCATGTGTTGTTTTTTGTTTTTTTTTTTAATTCTATCATGCAACGACCAACAAGTGACTGGGCATAATATAATACAGCATAGAGCCTGTCGTGCGCAGGGGAGATGGAATAGCCAGTCGGTTACCAAAAAAAGAAAGAGGAGAAAAATGGGCCAGCCAATGAAAGTCGGTTTTACGTGTGTGAGCTCAGGACCGATTTCCCATGTTTCTCAGTGGCTATTCAATAATACACCCATAGAGAGGTTCCTGCATGTGTCGAGGTATGCTGCTTCAAAAAAAAAAAGAGCCACTGTAACAATTTTTTGGTTGTGTTGTGGCTTACAGAATAAAGTCGCTTTTTTGGTTTTTCTTTTTTTTTTTTCTTCCCCTTTATCCTGTTTTCAAAGGTAATCAGGTCAGAGCATGTTAATCTAATGCCTTCTTTGTTCGTTATTAATACTCCATTACGTTAGCCATCTATCAAACGCAAGCGCATTGAGTTTGCGAAGAAGTATCTGGAGTGGACTGAAGCCGACTGGGAGAACGATGTCTTCACTGGCGAGTCCAAGGTGAACCTCCTTGGCTCTGATGGGAAGCAATGGTTCTGGAAGCCTGCGCGTGAACATGGCAAGATCCGAAGAAAGAAGTTTGGTGGTGGTAGTGTCATGGTGTGGGGCGCCATAGCTGGCCATGGCGTTGGGTTCCTTGCCAGGATGGAAGGGACGATGAACACCGACAACTTCCTGACCGTCATGGAGGACGACTACCTGAAAACCTTGGAGTGGTACGAGATGGACATCGCGCGGACCTTCTTGTTGCAGGACTCTGACCCCAAGCACACGGCCAGGGCCTCCCAAGAATGGTACAAGAAGAAAGGTGCCCAGGTCCTTGACTGGCCCACAAACTCCCCTGACGTCAATCCTATTGCTGCCTACGACGAGCCCCCACCGGTACGCATGACCTTTGGGGCGGTCTTCAAGACGCGTGGGAGCTCCCTGAACTTTCTGACCTGGATGATATCTAACTCCCAGGCGTATACTCCCCTGATGTATTGGCTGAAATGGCTCAAGGAAGTGCACCAATTCTTGCCAAAGCGCATAATGATTGACAACAGTGACACAGAAATCCGGGCAATTCATGAAGCATATGGGCAAACGGCAACTGTCAGCATTTGTCAATGGCACATCTTAAGAAGCTGGCGCAGAAATATTTCTGGAAAGCTCAATGTCGCAAACGGACATAGACTGGACAAGAAAATGGTTGAAATACATCGGAAGCAAGCCTATGGCATGCTTGTTAATATGATGTATGCCATAGATGAAGGCGACTTTGACGAGAAGCATCAGACCTTTGTCCAATGGATTTCCCATCATGCTACCCAATGGTGCGGATCGGACCTGCTGGAGTATTTTGAAAGCGAATATACCCCAAAAAAAAAAAAAAAGAGTGGAGCAGTGCATTTCGTAACGTAAGGCCTTTAGTCTTGTTTTTTTTTTTAAAAAACTAACACCTTTACCAAAGGCTCGTTTTGATATTAACACCAACAACGATGTCGAGGCCTGGCACCGCACCTTAAAGCAGACCTACATCCCCACGTTCAAAAAAGAGCGAGCAGATGTCCTTGTCTACATCTTGTATAAAAATGTACTCCCTGATATAATCAGGGACCACGTGTTAGCCAAAGAGCGCTTTACCAACATTGCTTTAAGTCTTGCTGAACGTAGACGCAAAACGCTGGTGGAAAACTTACCAGGTAATGCAGCTTTATCTGCGCCCGCTCTTTTTTTTTGACACTCCCTTTTTTAAAGTCGAGCAGCTTGAAGATGCTATCATATCGCAGACTGATCAACAAATAACAGTGCGATCATTCACCAACCCCGATCAAGTTACGTACACTATCACGACCACTACCGATGGCGACATGGAAAGCTGCACATGTCCTGATCATGAAAACAGGGGCGCACTCTGCAAACACATGTTCGCAGTGAACCAGCTACTTGGCGTCCCACTCCCACCCTTTACACCCAGTTATCCCTCCACTACTGCCGCTGACCACCCTGCCACCTCCCATCCCTCTATTATCGCTGAAAACAATGCACAAACTGAGGTTGGGTCTTCCGCTTTGCAGCCTGTTTTTGAGAAGTGAGCGTTAAAAAAAAAAAAACGGGGACTGAAAAGTGCTTCAACCACATGTAGGTGTCGAGACAAGCTCCAAAGGCTAGTTACACTGGTTGAATCCTCTTTTGCAGACAACTCTTCTGCTCATTTAAGCACTGCGTGCAATCTGCTTGACGCTTCCTACGCTGTATTGTACTCGCAGCTTCGCAACACAAGATCCAGCAATGACCAGCAGCCTCGATACTGATATCACCCACCACAGTCTTCTCCGTCCCTCCCCATCTCATCTCTCCTCTATACTATCAGTATACAATCTATGTCATTAACTTGGATAAATGTCATCTTCCCTGAAAGAACAGATGGAATTTATTTGATTCACTAAAATAAAGCTACAGTTAGCATGAATAAAAAGTATAACTAACTCTTATCATACAGACAGGTTGTTTCTTACCGATGAAAAAGCTGGTTTGCCTTGAATGCACGTCATGAGCGTCAATGGAAGCAAAGATGAAAAACAAAAAAAAAATAAAAAAACTGTGCAACGAGCAACCTTTTTATTTTTCAAAATGAGATTGCCATATTCATTCTCCGAAGAGCACTCCTGCCTGAACATGGCAGTCTCATTTTGAAAAAAAAAGCAAATACTTCACAGCTCTTTTGAGTAATCGAATGACTGTGAGAATAGGCACAAGTGCGCAAATGCATAAATAAGAATGGTGTTGAGAAAATCAGGTCAATTGGTGAAAGTTTCTCAGCCAACTTTTGTTCACGTTTGTTTTGTCTCGTTCGATTCCCCCGCTTAAAAAAATGAAAAACCGGCCATTTTTGCCAGGGGACACCCAGGCGATCTGATCAAATATCACAGCAATGTTGCTTTAATAATTTCATGCCAGATTTTGCATGTTAGTGCACATCAAGAGAAACAACGATGTCGAAGACTGCCACTGCATGTGCTGTTTAACCTGGGACGACTATTGGTCCTCACGGCTTGAATCAGGTTCCAGTATGACGTTTTCTACTTCGGCGGAAGGCAAGTCTGTTCTTTCATTTTGATTGGCCCGTTCTTTCAACAAAAGGCGCATATTTTTTTCTCGCGTATTTTTCTTTTTCTTTTCTTGATTGATCTCGCTACGATCTTACCTCATCTGCGGTGGACCTTGCAAGTGATGCCCTTGATGGCTTTGACAAAAGCGCTTGGCGCGTTTCTTGCACCCTCTACCTCCAGCATGGTTTGAAAGTGCAAGGACAACGATGACGCCACGATGCTTTTCAACAAGGTTTTTTTTTTCTTTTCTAGATGGAGGTTCTTTTTGCAACTGCTTGGCCATCTTCTCTGGTTGGCATGGCAGCACAATCACTTGATGGTATTGATGGGACTGACCATGTGTAATCTCGGGTGCATTTAGATTCCTGGCTTGCCCACACCTACGCAGAGAAAACGTTGGCAGGCAGAATCAGCGATGATGGTGCTCCTGCACATGACTGTGGATTGGTGGGACAGCCCCTGAAGACGATGGTGCATCAAATAGCACCTTATCCTTGCTGTAGTATGCTATTAAACTTGGTAAGCTTCTGGTTTATGATAGACAGTATTTCCTATCGTTTTATTTTTATTTTAGCAAGTCGGTCAAGCAACGTTGGTCCTGGTGTGAGATAGCTATGGATGGATTGTTTGGTGGGGGATGCTCTAGTTCATGCTAGGTTGTCCATGGCGATGTGTGTGCTCTGTAGTTGATAATGATGGTCCATGCAGTGCACGTGTAAAACCACGTTCAGGTTTGATCCTGATGATTTCAAGCGCTGCGCTCATATTTTTTTTTTTCAAGCAGGAGGCCATGATGCATAGGAGGTTTTTGGCAGCGCCCCAAGACGCTGTGGCTTGCTCTGTTTCCCTTTCCCTGTCACACCGAAGGGTAATAGCAGAAGAGAGGTGGCTACAAACCATTCAATGGGGCACTTTTTTTCTTTTTTTTTGATTCCATTGTCCCTTTTCTCCATCCTAATTCAATTTTTTAAGGATTCAACTGGATCCTATGATGATAACTAAATTCCAGACCGAAGGAATGGCTTGAGGTGGGGCATAGGATATGGATATTTATTATTTAGAATGGCATAGAGAAAGCGAGGGAAGGGGGCAGAGAGAAAGCGAGGGAAGGGGGCAGAGAGAAAGCGAGGGACGGGGGGCAGAGAGAAAGCGAGGGACGGGGGGCATAGAGAAAACGAGGGAAGGGGACAAAGGAGCTAGCGTGTGAGGTCGCCGACGGGGTGGAGGAGGGTGTCACCGGCTGGGTCCGCAGGGCCAAAGCGGAGGACGATGTAGGACTGACGACTGCCGCTGGCGGTGTAGGTGGGGATGGCCCGGAAGGAGTGGATTGGGCGCAGGAACTGGAGGTTGATGCGCAGGTGGCGGCCTTGCATGTGGATGTGGTCGCAAAAGTAGAGCCACTGGTAGGCATAGGGGTGCTCCAGTCGGTGCTGGAGGTACTGCGAAAAGGCGACAGAGAAGCGTTGGGCATTCACCAAGGGGTTGCGGAGGGCGACAGCAACGTCGTTGGACGCGGTGTTGAGGGTGCCGCCGTGCACAAACTGGTCTTGGGCCAAAAAGTCGCGCAGGAGGGCAATGGCATCGTTGGGCAAGATGGGACCAAAGTTGCTGAGAGTGGCGGCGGGAGTGGTGACAGTAAAGTAGGGGCGGCCAGGGGTTCCCACCATGGGTGACACGGTCAAGCCTTGCTGGCCAGCGCGCTGACGCTCGGCAGCCCAAAGTTGAGGCAGGTACGGGAAGTGGTTGATGTCGGACAGGGAGATGACAATTGGGCTGGGTCCATTCATGACGGGGGTGCCTTGCAAGGTGGAGAAGCCAATGCCGCCAGGAAGGAAGTGGACGATGAAGTGTTGGCAAGAGGTTCTCATCTGGAAAATCGGCATCAGGGACCTGGGAAACCGCACGCGCACCGTCACGTCGTGATCGTTGTAGATCCAGTAAAAGTTGACGCCATAGGTGGCCGACACCACAACTTCGCGGCCTTCGATGTGCTCCATGCTTGTGTATATGGTCGGGACAAACGGCACACCGCGTTCATTAGCCCACCTCTGGCCAACACGGAGGCGTTGATTGGCGGGGGAGAAGTGGTCGGGCGGAAGGAACGTGCGCATATACGAGGACCAGCGGCCAAGAGCTTCGAGAACCAAGGTTTCGTTCGCCATCCAGGAGTCGTCCGTGGCATTGTCGGGAGGGTACTGGACAAGGACGCTGTGCAAGCGGTGGACAACAGGGTGCAAAAGCCCAGCCTGGCGCATGGCACTTGCGAAGTAGAATGCACCTTGTTGCAGGCTGTTGGCCCACTGGAACCATTGTTGTTGGTGCTGAGCGTCACGAGGGATATGGCAATGGAGCTGGGGGTAATTCATGTTCCACATGCGCTGGACTTGCACGGCTCTGAATGAAAGAAAAAAAAAAAAAAGTGAGCAGAGCGGAGCCTTTTTTTTTTTTTTTTTACCGGTGGTGGGAGTGGGGAGGGCCAACAGCTCGACCTATGTCGTCCATGCGGCGGTAGGCCGCCAGGCTCATCACCTCATTGTACCGCGTTTGTACTTGGTCTAGGAAGCGGACGCGGGCGAGACGGAGGGTGGCGAAGACTTGGTACTGCTGCTTCGCAGCGGCGAGGTCGCCGTAGGCATAGGCCAGTCTTGCAATGAGGTTGGGCGAGTCGGGCATGATGAGGGGGACAAGGGCATTGATGGCAGCTTCGGTGTTTCGGGCGGTTGAGTTGGTTTTCAGAATGTTGGCGGCAAGCTCACCGATGATCATGGTGATGGCCCAGCACAAGTCGATGATCTGGGACACAATGGGCGAATGGGCGAGGTGTTTTTGGTAGCCAGGGTGGAGGTGGGGGACCATGATGGTGGCGTGAGTGTTGGGCCATGCGGCGGTGGCAGGACCATTCACCATGTCGTCGGTTGGATAAAAAGCAAGGCGAGGGAGGCCAATGTAGTCCATGTAGTCGTCGAGGCTAGGCATGCCATGAGGGTGCAGAAAGTTGGACATGGCGACAGAGGTGACAGGGCGAGACATGGTGACTGCGATCAGAGGCTGGACGGTTTGCATATAGTCGCGGAGTTGCTGGATGGCGGCTGGAAGGGTGCTGTTGTGGCCGGCCCAAGGATAGAGGTCGCAGAATGAAGTGAAAATGGTGCCGTGGTCAAAGTGCACACCAGAGACACGCTGGAGAGAGGCGATGGTGACATGACCAGCGTAGGAATCGGTTGAGAAAAACGGAGTTGCGTTGACCATAGCAGCAAGGGTGACGTCCTTGCCGAGGGTGGCCATGATGGTAAGGCCATAGACAGTCTGGGTCGGGGTTGACTGCTGGGTGAGCATGCCAAGATAATCTTCATTCAAGGGGCGCTGTTCCAAGCGGGCACAGACAGCATTGTCGGTAGCAGCGCGGCACATGCGCTCGACCCAAGCTTCCACTTCGTTGGACAAGGCTTGGTCTCCGCTGCGAGAGTCATCGCCCATGGTGAGGAGGTTCTGCATAAGGGTGTTTTGATAGCGTTGGTGGTTTTGGATGGTCTGGGCGGACGGGGCGTACCAAACACGAATGCCGCCGATTTGCTGATTGAGGAGCTTATCCAATCCAAAGTAGTTTATTAAGATTTGCTCCCTCAGATCAGTGTGGCGGCCAACTGGGCCTTGGAGAGCAGCATTGGGAGCAACGAGGATGTTGACATCATTGAAGCAGGCGAGGTCAGTGCGCTGCAAGCCATGAAGAAACATGGACAGGAGACCATGTTCACGGAAGCTGGTGTCTTCGAGATGGCGATCGTGTGGCGTGGTTGGTCCAGCGCACATGCCGACGTAGCTGACAAGAAGAAAAAAAAAAATGAGCTTGAATGACACGGGGTTTAACTATTTTTTTTTCTTACCGAATACGGATTGGCATTTGATCCTGTTGATGGGCTTCGATGTGATCAAACCAGTCGTTCACTTCTTCGATACTAAAGTCTTCGGACTCCTCCGCACAGAGCCAATCCATGATGGTTTGAAGGGTGGTGAGCGGGACGGACCAGCTGCGGACGTAAAAGTTCACAGTGCCGGTAGGCACGGCAGTTCCAGGTTCAAAAACTTGCAGCCCAAGCACGTCCATGAGGGTCTGGTCATCGACTTCAAAATGGCGCTGCATGATCTGGCTATGGGCTTGATAGTTTGGGTTTTGGGAATGGACCAAGAAATCCAATTGGGCGGGGGTAAGGTCATTCTGAACAAGGTTGAGAGACGTGAAACGCAGCTGAAATTCAGCAAGCAGGGTGTTCATGTCGGTGACGTTCATGTCAAAAAAAGGTGGGGATGAGAGGAAGAAAAGTGTCGTGAAAAGAACGCTCTTTTATATGTTTTTTATATGCGGTTGTGATGAATCATATTGATTGTGATATATTGGTGCTGTTGAAAGTCATTCAGGATAATGCAAAGAGGATCGTCAAATGGATTGCTGTCAGATATTACTGCTAACAAGGAAAAAAAAAAAAAAAGGGGGGGGGGGCAGCAACACCGCTTGGCTGCCCAATGCCGTTGAGTGCTGCTGCTAACAATGAAAAAAAAAAAAAAAGTGGTTTCCATTAATCATCATGATTGTGTTTTACTGTGAGGGTACTTTCTCTGCGCTAAGCCCAGTCTCAGTCGCTATTTTATCATGTCAAAGGTTGCCATTTTATCATGTCAAAGGTTGCCATTTTATCATTTCAAAGGTTGCCATTTTATCATTTCAAAAGTTGCGAGTTTTGTTTTGTAAGTCACCCAGGAGAATGAAAAGAGGATCGTCAAATGGATTGCTGCCAGGTATGACTGCCAACAATGAAAAAAAAAAAAAAGCATGCGCTTCACAGCTCTTTTGGGTGATCGAATGACTGTGAAAGTAGGCACAAGTGCGCAAATGCATAAATAAGAATGGTGTTGAGAAAATCAGGTCGATTGGTGAAAGTTGCTCAGCCAACTTTTGTTCACTTTTGTTTTGACTCGTTCGATTCCCCCGCTTAAAGAAATGAAAAACCGGCCATTTTTGCCAGGGGACACCCAGGCGATCTGATCAACTATCACAGCAATGTTGCTTTAATAATTTCATGCCAGATTTTGCATACCAGTGCAAAATCAAGAGAAATAGCGATGTCGATGACAGCCACTGCATGAGCTGTTTAACCTGGGACGACTATTGGTCCTCACGGCTTGAATCAGGTTCCAGTATGTTCTTTCATTTTGATTGGCCCGTTCTTTCAACAAAAGGCGCATATTTTTTTTCTCGCGTATTTTTCTTTTCTTTTCTTGATTGATCTCGCTACCATCTTTACCTCCTCCGCTGTGGGCATTGCAATTGATACCCTTGACAAAAGCGCTTGGAGCGTTTCTTGCACCCTCTACCTCCAGCATGGTTTGAAAGTGCAAGGACAACGATGACGCCACGATGCTTTTCAACAAGGTTTTTTTTTTTTTAGATGGATGTTCTCTCTCTGCAAATGCTTGGCCTTCATCATTGACTGGCATGGCAGGATATTCACTTGAAGGTGTTGGCGAGGCTGACCATGTGTAATCTCGGGTGCATTTAGATTCCTGGCTTGCGCACACCTACGCAGAGAAAAGGTTGGCTGGCAGAATCAGCGATGATGGTGCACTTGACTGTGGATTGGTGCGACAGCCCCTGAAGACGATGGTGCATCAAATAGCACTCTATCCTTGCTATAGTATGCTATTAAACTTGGTAAGCTGCTGGTTCATGATAGACAGTATTTCCTATCGCTTTATTTTTATTTTTATTTTAGCAAGTCGGTCAAGCACTGTTGGTCCTGGTGTAAGATTGCTACGGATGGTGGGGGGGGGATGCCTTGTTCATTCTAGGTTGTCCATGACGTAGTTGATAATGTCAGTCCTAGCTGTGCATGTGCAGAACCATATGCAGGGTTGTTCCTGGTGAATTTCTAGTGCTGCACTCGTATTTTTTTTTTTTTTTCAAACAGGAGGCCATGGTGCACGTGAATAAGTCGTCGGTGAAGCAATCGGACGAAGCGCCAAATCATTTTCAAGTGGGCGAATTCAAGCGTGGGCAAATGGTTTTTTGAGGCATGCTTGTCAGCATGTTGCTCTTCGCCCCGCTGTCTGATGAGAGAGCTGATTTAAAGATGGTTATTTTTTGCCATTTTGCACTGATATGGAAAGTCTGGAATGAATTTATTTGAAACAGGGTTGTACTGTCACATTTGGACAGAAGGCCTGGAGGTCCCCTGGAGAAAATAATGTTTTTTAGCTGGAGAATAGGATGACTCCGAGCGTGGCTGAACAAAAGTTGGCTGGGCGACCTTGACAAATTGCCCCGATTTTTACAACACGATCCCCATTCATGCATTTGCGCACCTGCGCGCAAAATTTCAGTTCGATCCGGTCAAAGTGGTGTAGAGCGTTTCTTTTTTTTTTTTTCGATGCAGAGAAAAGAGCAGAGTTTGAGGTCGAATTTTGAAGATCAGCCAAGGGGAACTCGTTTGCTTTTTTTTTTTTTTAAAAAAAAAATGATAGTGCTGCAGCACTATTGAGCGAATGAAGGCGATGGCTCTCCCGCCTTTTGAATCCTTGTCCATGACACAAGAGGCTCACGTCTCTCCCTCATTCTGCAAATATTGAGGTGAATGCCAAAGAGAAACGTCTTTGTTTGGCCAGTTTTCTTTCATAGATGGCCAACCAAAATGGATGAGCGGAGATGAAACCAAAGAGATCAAATGAACGGCGTAGCAGAAAAATCAAGTGGCTAGACTGCCAAGATGTGTCACAGATGAAAACAAAATAAAAACGCTGGTTGGGGAACGTGGTTTCTTTTTTTCTGATAGTAGCATTGGTAGTAAGCCAGTTTGTGAAAGGTCTAGGCAAAAAAAAAAAAAAAAAAGAGGCAGTCTGATTTTTTTTTCAGTCTAAGCCAAAAACATGGGGCTGCCTATTAACAAGAAAAATGGCCTCACACTTCTCATACTGAGAAAAAAGAAGGTGACAGGTGTTATGAAGGTGTATTGTCTAGACATGCTAGGGCTTTTATAACAGCAATTTACAACTTTGAGATCATTCCATTTAAACAAAAAAAGGCGTGAAAAAAAAAGAATGAAACAAGCCATTGTAGGACAAGCGATCGACAGAAAGAAGAAAGTTCTGGGCCAATGATCGGCCAAAAAAGGAACCGTCCATGGTCTGGGTCAACACTGTGTATTAGGACCCTGTTGTCATAAAACGACGTCATTGCAGAAAATAAAGCGAAAGCGTGATAGAAAAAAAAAAAAAAAAAAAAAAAGGAGACCATGTGTGGGTGTTGGAGAGGTTGCTGAAAAGAAGTCGGCATGTAAAAAGTCTACAAAGATAAAAAAACGGAATGGGGACCGATCTTCATTTTTTTTTTTTGAATTGGATGATGATTGCAATAAATGAAAGAGTTGACAAGATATGTCATAAAACTTTTTTTTTTCTCGAGGGTGGCAAAAGAGTTTCCCATAAATCAAACGTTAATGTGACACGATATGGAGTGGCATGGACGACAGAAAATGTATAAAAGAGCGAGCTGTCAATATCTATTCTGAAAATCAACAAACCCAACCCGATCATTTTTTTTTTACAACAACGGCCAACAAGTAAGATGGTTCCTAGTCACTCCTTTGCACTTGGTGCGGTTGTACTGCTTGCTGGGCAAGCAGCTGCTGAAACGGTGTCGTATAAATTCACACCGTCAGATATTACTGCCATGACCTCCATTTATAACAATTACCGTCGTCTCCATGGGGTGCCTGATGCCACTTGGAACACGACGATTGCGGACTTTGAAAACAGCTGGGCTGAAAACCGTGCCAACGCTGGACAAATGACCCACTCCTCTGTATGTCATAAACGCAGAGAAAAACTCCGCTTTTCTCACGCCGCTTTCTCTCTCTCTCTCATTTTTTTTAATAGGGAAGAGGTTGGGGTGAAAATGCTTATACTTGGTGGGGTTCTGGCATGGGTACGGTGGGATCCCTGTCTGGTCAACCTTTGAATGGTTCAGCTGCGATGGATTCGTGGTACAGTGAAATTGACACGTATGACTGGGCGGATCCTGTCAACTTGCAAGGTCTTCATTTCACCGCCATGGTTTGGAAGGACTCGACACAATTCGGGTGTGGTGCAGCCTATGCTGGTTCTGGCGACAGTGTCAACATGTATTTTTACTGTGGTTATGGCAGCCCCAACGGCACGTTTAACAACATGGTTGGTGACTTTTACCAAAACGTGCTCCCTCCCCAATCTGGCAATTATTCGCAGTTTGTGCCCTTGTACAAGACCTGTGGTAGTGACAAGTCTGTGACCAGCGATCAGACGTTTGCCCAATGTGCCAAGCAAGCTGGCTCAGCCAACTCCACCGTCTCGCCTTCAGCCAGCGCTTCAGCCACGCCTACACCCGCCCAAAACTCTACCACCCCCTCCTCCGTGCCATCGCACGCCTCTGCCCACAACACATCCGTGCCCACCCACGCTCCTACTGGCTCAGCCTCTGGTGCCAATGCCACCGTGACCGTGGTCCCCACGCATGCTCCGGCCCACAACACGACTGTGCCTACCCACACTCCCGCTCACAACACGACTGTGCCATCGCATGCTCCCGCTCACAACACATCCGTGCCCACCCACGCTCCTACTGGCTCAGCCTCTGGTGCCAATGCCACCGTGACCGTGGTCCCCACGCATGCTCCTGCCCACAACACATCTGTGCCTACCCACGCTCCCGCTCACAACACATCTGTGCCCACCCACGCTCCTACTGGCTCAGCCTCTGGTGCCAATGCCACTGTGACCGTGGTCCCCACGCATGCTCCCGCTCACAACACATCTGTACCCACCCACGCTCCTACTGGCTCGCCCACGGGCACCAACGCTACGACTGTGCCTACCGTCACTCCTGTGCCAACAGCATCCGGCAACACCACCACCGTCCCTGCCGCCTCCCCTACCCACGGCCATCATGGACACCACGGCCACCACGGCCTTGGTAATGGCCACAAGAAACATCATAAATGTGACAAGAAGAAGAAGCACCGCAAGCACCGTCACCACGGCCACCACAATGGCGACCAAAATGGCCAAGGCAACCAAAATGGCCAAGGCAACCAAAATGGCCAAGGCGACCAAAATGGCCAAGGCCACGGCCATGGCCATCAGTACTATTATTATTACTGAAGCGGCTTCGGCTGGTCTCGACCTTTTTTTTTTTAAATAAAGATCCTCAATGACCTACTCCTTTTTTTTTTCTCGTGCTGTGGTCGCAATGCTCCACAAAAGTGTGAATGAAACATGGCCTCCTCTTGAAAAAAAAAAAAAAAAGAGAGAGAGAGACGAAAAAGGGAAATATAAGTTTAAACAAGGGAGGAGGGAAATCCAGCTTTGGCGATGATATCGATCATCCTCATGGACCGCGCTTTCTCGGTGGTCCGGACAAAGTTGCGGTGCAAAAAAAAAAAAAAAAAGGGGGGGCGGTTCCCCTCCTTTTGACAGGCACATGTTTTGGGTTTTTAATATCCCTCCTTTCCTTGCTCGTGTTTCATGGTTGGGTCTGTTACTTCATGTTTAATTTTATTAGCTTGTAAATGATCTAATTAGTTTTGTGAGCAGCAGCTGCTTCGCGTTCACGTTTACGGAGGGCACGTTTGCGGATGCTGCGTTGGATACCTAGGAAAAAGAAAGAATCAAACAATGGGTAACAAGAGGCAATCCACTTACTGTCATTCTTGTTGACCCAGAATGTTTTGGAAAAGACATTGTTGATGACCCAGTTGACAAGACCGTGAGTGGGGTAAGGGGTGGAGGTGAAAGGGACGTCGGCACCACAGGGCAAGCCGATTTTGGCGAGGACAGAGGCGACATAGGGTTTGGCCAGAGGGATCAAGGCGGTGGGTTTGCGGATCTTACTCATGGCAGAGACGACAAAGTAGGTGTTGACGTGTTCGACAAGGATGCCTTGGGGCCGGAGCTCGGTGCCGATGGCTTGGGACCAGGTGGACAAGAAGGCTTTGCCGGCAGAGTAGACAGAGAGGTATGGGGTGGCGACCAAGCCGGCGAAAGAGCCTAGATTCAGGATCAGGCCGTTTTTCTTTTCGAGCATTTGAGGCAAGACCAGTTTGGTCATGGACATGGCGCCTTTGACGTTGACTTGGATGATATTGTCGATGACTTGGTCGGCTTCTTCAGCAAAGGGCGTGGGAAAGTCGTGGTTGGTGCCGACGTTGTTGACCAGGACGCCAACGTTCAAGGTCTGGATCAAGTCACCAAGACGAGCAAAGTCTTGAGGGTCGCCCTTTGCAAAATCCATCGTAAATACCTTGACCTCCATACCCGACTCGGTAGCTAGGGAAAAAAAAAAAAAAAAATAGGAGGGTCTAGCGACATGCTCCCTTGATCGTAAAAGTCCTTACTGATTTCTGCCGCGACGGTTTCGAGCTTGGAAAGAGTGCGAGAGACGAGCAAGACATTAAACTTTTTGTTGGCCAGTTGACGAGCAAATTCCTTGCCAATGCCGTCGGTGGCGCCGGTGATCACTGACAGGTAAACAAAGATGAGTTAAAGAATAATCATTATGAGCGATGGGGCTTACCAGCCCAAGCACCGTTGCCAGCACCGAATTTCTTGAGCTAGGATGGATCAAAAGTGAGTGGCTGACTTTTGGATGAACAAGAGAGCTTACGGGGATGCCAGAGAAAACATAAAGGTCGAGCAGAGCTTTGACAAACGAAGCCAGCTTGGTAGACACAAAGGCCAAGCCAACGAGTGAAAAGGCAGCAGCGACAGCAAAGAGCTTGGGATCACTGATGGAGTCCATGGTGAATGGAAAGAGAGTGGAAAGAAAAAGAAGTGTGGAACCCAACAAAAAAAGTACAATTTTTCTGATTAATGGCATTTGCGAGTAGGAGAACGAAATCAATCCTTTTTTATTTTTTATTTTTAGGGACCATGGTGTTCAAGCATCACCAGCAGCCCCACTGGCACGCCATTCTCCCAGAATAAGACTAATGATTTCATCCATGCCAACATCATTCTTCACTTGGGCAAATACAGTAGGTCCATTGCCACTATGATGGAGGTGAGAAAGGAGGCACCCCAATTTTTGTGTTCCATCTTTACCGCATTTTTTTCGCATCACGAGCCATGACGTCCAGGTCTGCACCAACAATTTCGGCTAAATCTGTCTTGTTGATGACCAGTAAATCACTTTGGGTAATACCGGGGCCTCCCTTTCGAGGCACCTTGTCTCCACCAGCCACGTCAATGACGTAAATGATGTAATCAGCCAATTCCCGGCTGCACACAGCGTGAGTAACGTTGGGCAGACGCGTTCATTCCTTTACCTGTAGTTGGCAGCAAGGTTGTCACCACCAGATTCGATCAATAACAGTTGGGTATTAAATTTGGCATGAAGCACTTCCAGGGCGTTCATGTTGGCCGACACATCTTCACGGATCGCCTGCGAGGAAAAAAAAAAGTGAGCGTCATCAACAAGAGGAAGAGGAGGGGACTTGCAGCGTGGGGACAGCCACCGGTTTCAATGGCAGAGATACGTTCTTCAGGCAAAGCTTTGTTGCGGACCAAGAATTCGGTGTCTTCCTTTGTAAAAATGTCGTTGGTGACAGCCGCGATGGAATAGGTGTCGCGTAAACGTTGGCACAGAGCGAGCATGAGAGCCGTCTTGCCCGACCCAACAGGGCTATCGAAGGCATCAATATCCAGTAGATAAACAGCTCCAATGACTTACCCGCCAATGCCTACGGTGAATGCGCGTTCAGACCAATCCCGGTCTCGGTATTCAGGCTTGGGGCGTTCTTCATAGAGTCCAGGATGGTCCAGATCTTCATGCGTGTGGCCATGGCCATGCGTATGATCGTGGCTATGGGAGTGGCCGTGGTCATGGCTATGTTCTTGTTCGCTTGTAGCAAGCTTGTTTTCAAAACGGCAGCATTGGCAGTCAGACATTGTTTAAATGGAAAAGAAAAAAGAAAAAAAAAATGACGATGGCTGCTGGGTTTTGAATGGTGCGAAAAAAAAACTACCCTGCCAACAAACAATTATACCTGTGCCCGGCGTTCCGGCAAGCAAAGATAAGCTCATTCTTGCATTGTCATTGGTTCCGCCACCAGCTTTTTCTTTTTTTTTTTTTTTTTTGTTTTTTCTTGACAATGAAAAAAGGAGCATGGCTGCTCTTGTCTCTTCTCCATGAGTTGTATTCCCTGACTATTCTGTGCTCCCTTTTGCAATCGTAACACCTCCAAAAAGACCTCATGTTCACTTATCTCTGGTATCAGTGAAAAAGAGCACGTCAAAAAAAGGAAATGATAGTGAAAGAAATTCGCCCTCCGCGAAAAAGACCAAAAACGGACCCTCTTTTTTATTATTTCTTCCCCTCTTTTTTTTTTTTTTTTTTTTTTTTTATTAATACTACAACAGAGAAAGTCTTTTTGATATAGAATGCGTCTTGTTCCACGTGAGCTGGACAAACTACTGCTATCGCAAGGTAGATCTCGCATAGATCAATAGGAATGCCATTCATTCATTTTTTTTTTTTTGACAGTTGGCAGCTTGGCACAGAAACGACTAGCACGTGGTGTGAAATTAAATCAAACAGAGGCAACAGCATTGATTGCAGCACAGTTGCTGGAGTTGATGCGTGATGGCGTGTACTCTGTAGCACAACTGATGGATATGGGCAAACAGATGCTGGGTCGACGGCATGTCATGGACGAGGTGCTGGATACCCTGCATGAAGTGCAGGTGGAAGGGACGTTTCCCGATGGCACCTACTTGGTCACGATCCATGATCCCATCTGCACCGACAATGGCAACTTGGAGCTGGCTCTGTATGGCAGCTTCTATCCGGTGCCTGACAATGATAAATTTGCCCTGCCTCGCCCGGATCGAACCAAGGAGCATGTGCCGGGCGCCATCATCACTTTACCCGGGTCCATCCAATTGAACGCTGGTCGCAAACGCATCTCGCTGACCGTCACCAACCATGGTGATCGTGCGATCCAGGTAAGCAGAGCGGAGAAAAAGCGGGGGATGGCTTTTGCCTAATAAAGGAAAATTTGTGTGAAAATTCCTAATATATCATTTTTTAATGGCATCCTTTTTTTTTTTTTTCTCCATAGGTTGGATCACACTTTCATTTCATCGAAGCCAACGCTGCCCTGCACTTCAACCGAGCGCTGGCGTATGGTATGCGTCTAGACATCCCTGCTGGGTCTGCCGTGCGGTTTGAGCCTGGCGATTTCAAAACCGTCACCCTGGTGGAAATTGGCGGCAACAAGGTCATTACGGGCGGCAACAACCTGGCGTCTGGGCCAGTCGATCTGATCAAATTGCCAGCCATTATTGAAAACATTGTCCTGAACGGTTTTATGCACGATGCCAACACGCCGCTGCTTCCCAATGCGCCCGCTTATACCCTGGATCGAGAATATTACGCCGACCATTTTGGCCCCACGACGGGCGACAAGGTGCGGCTGGGCGACACGGATCTGTGGGCACGGGTTGAAAAGGACTTTACGGTGTACGGTGATGAATGCAAGTTTGGCGGTGGCAAGGTCCTGCGTGAAGGCATGGGCCAGGCAACGGGGCAGCTGGATCAAGATGTGCTGGACCTGGTCATCACCAACGCCATGGTCATCGACTACACTGGCATCTACAAGGCCGACATTGGCATCAAAAATGGTCTTATTGCAGGGATAGGAAAGGCCGGCAACCCTGACGTCATGGACGGCGTCACGCCTGGTATGATTGTCGGTGCAAGCACCGAGGCCTTTGCTGGTGAAGGCAAAATCTTTACTGCTGGCGCCATCGACTCCCATGTCCATTACATCTGTCCTCAGATCTGTCAAGAGGTAAGCAGAAGAAAGCGGCAAGGAAGACGCTCATTGGCTTTCCACTAGGCTCTGGCCGGCGGGATCACCACGTTGATTGGCGGTGGCACAGGACCCAACACAGGAACGAATGCGACAACATGTACTCCCGGGGCAACGCATGTCGAGTATATGATGAAGGCCACCGACGACATTCCCCTGAACTTCGGCTTCACCGGCAAAGGCTGCAGTGCCAGCAAGGGTGAATTGATAGAACAGATCAAGTATGGCTGTCTTGGTCTCAAAGTACACGAAGATTGGGGCGCCACCCCGGCGGCCATTGATGCTTGTTTGGAAGTGTGTGATGAATACGATGTCCAGGTAAGAAGATGACAAGAACAGGGGGATCAGCCGCTGATTTTTTTTTTCCACAGACCACGGTGCACACAGATACCTTGAACGAAGCTGGTTTTGTGGAATCGACCATCGCGGCTTTCAAAGGAAGAGCCATCCACACATACCATAGTGAAGGGGCCGGTGGCGGTCATGCACCCGACAGTAAGTGGCTTGTCCCAACCTACCTTTTGCTGACGTCTTCTGTAACATAGTTATCAGCGTGTGCGGCCATCCCAACGTGCTTCCTTCATCGACAAACCCAACACGACCATTTACAGCAAACACGTTGGACGAGCACGTCGACATGCTCATGGTGTGCCATCACTTGTCAAAAACCATCCCAGAGGACGTGGCGTTTGCGGAAAGCCGGATCCGCGCCGAAACAATCGCAGCCGAGGATGTGCTTCACGACATTGGTGCCATCAGCATGATCAGTTCCGATTGTCAAGCCATGGGCCGAGTGGGGGAGGTCGTCTTGCGTACCTGGAAAACCGCCCACAAGATGAAACTCCAACGCGGCAAATTGCCTCAAGACGCCGACAGCGGCGACGACAACTACCGCATTCGCCGCTACATCGCCAAATATACCATCAACGTGTAAGCATGCGAACAAAAAAAGGCAGAGCTGCGCTGACGCCGACTTTTTTTTTTTTTTTTTTTTCCCGTTACAGTGCACTGACCCATGGCATCGGTCATCTCGTGGGGTCCATTGAAGTGGGCAAGGTGGCGGATTTGGCTTGTTACGAGCCAGCCTTCTTTGGTAGCAAGCCTGAAATGATCATGAAGAGCGGTATCATCGTGTATAGTCAAATGGGCGACGCCAATGGCTCGATTTCCACCACCCAGCCCATTGTGTTCCGTCCCATGTACGGAGCCTCGCCCTCTAGCATGGGCTCCAGTTGTTTTGTGTTTGTCTCGCAACTTTCGATGGACACCGGCACGGTCCAGAAATACGGTCTTCGGAAAAAAATCGCTGCTGTCAAAAACTGCCGCACCGTCTCCAAACATGATATGAAGCTCAACGACGCCATGCCAGAAATCCACGTTGATCCAGAGACCTATGCCGTGACAGCCGATGGCCATCCTTGTGTTTGTGACCCCGTCACGAGTCTCCCCATGACCCAAAGCGTATACCTCTTCTAAACCTGCCTCTTCTTAATGCTCTCCCACTCATTCTGTACTTTTATCATTTCCCCCCCGGCCTTGACCGGGTGCATCAAGAGTTAATTTAGACGTCCTCCTTCAAAAATAAAAAGTTATCGCAGAACGAAAACTTTAATCAGCACATGATCTTCAGAGATCTGGCGATAGAAAAAGCGCAACTCTTAAAAGCGGTTCTGACGGAAGAAAAAAAACCGGAACTTTGGAGCCATCTTGCTCAAGGTTTCCGAAGACTTCTGACTTTCATTCGCATCCCCCTTCTTGGGCTGCTATTGCATGAATCGCAGCGGCATGCCTTGTCTTTTCTGTCCAAGCCTTGAAAAGGTTGGTTGGGTGTGTTTTCTTTTTTTTCTTTTTTTTTTTTTCGCAGCGTCGTGTCTGTTTGTTTACCTCTGTCCCAGAGGGAATGGATCATCAATTCATGACAGTTTGTAGAAGGAGGGAGTCCATCGGTGTCAATGGAGAGCGCATAATCATTCCACGATGGCAAAAAATAAAACGCCGCTGAAAAATCAGGACAGGATAGAATGATTTGGACAACCAGTCCTATTTGGACGACTCTTCCCTGGCATTACTATAGCTAAACGCAGGGACATTGTGCCATCTTGGGTAGAACAGTGCTGATTTTATGAATGAATGCGTGTTTATAGACGAATCTGGTTTCCATCGGAACATGCACCGCTCTTACGGTTCCGTTCTTGCCCATGGACAACCTGTCCCAGCTTGCACTGTCCACTCTCTACGATGACATCCAGACAAACCTGGCTCGTGGCTTCATCACCCGCTCAGAATCGCTAGCCGGTGCCCCCATCCTTTTTGCAAAGAAAAAGGATGGCAGCCTACGCCTCAGCGTGGACTACCGTGGCTTGCATAAAATGACCATTCCAAATCGTTGCCCCTTACCTTTGATTGCCAAAACGGTTGGAGTGAGGCTGGCTTGCCCTGTAAAATGGATAGCCAAACGAAGGGGCCAAATGCCAGCATCCTTGGTGCCATAGCCAAGAAAGAAGGGCGTGTCGGCCCTCCAGCAGCATCGAAAATAAGAAAGCTCCCAAGTGGTGGCTTTGCCCTGAAAAGAGAAAAGGAACAACGGGTGACAGCTTTCTGGAATTCATCGAGCAAGTGTTGAATACGCTGGAACTTCTTCAAATACTTGGTTTATGACAATGCCTCCATGACCTTGACTGTTCAAAGTTGGATTCAAGACAGCGGTTACCAGATTATCTCTTTGCCACCCTATTCCCACTTGAATCCAATCGAAGAGTTTTGGGCAAAGCTGAAGCATGTAGTCAACAAGGATCCAGCATCGGTCAGAAAAAAATCGGACCAAACTGATCGCATTCGAAATGCTTCTTTGAAAATCACCAGAAGCGACTGTCAGGGGGTGGATCAGACACTCTCATCCATTCTGGCAAAGATGTCTTGATGGCGAGAAGAACGTATGATAATGCCACGGGAAGAGTCGTGGCCGTCGTTGACCGAAAATAAATGTGGATGATTCAAAAAATCACTCTTGCTGTCAAAAAGGAAAACCAATGTCAAATTGGCCGGGCAATCATAGCCAATGGACTTGATTTTTTCAATACGCCTACCTTTTTCAAGATGGCCAAGGAACCCCCTAGGCAGCTGATGAAAAAAAAAAGAGTTGTAGAAACACATATGCCACCAGCCAATAGGACCTACGGCAAAAATGTTACGCCAACGCCTCCAACTGTGCAGGAAAACAAGCGAGGGCCGAGCGGCAAACAGAAAAAGACCGCCTGCCAGGCAGCCGGCAATTCCGCTCCTTTCTTTCTCGCAAAGCACCTTCTTTTTTTTTTTTAAAGCAGCAAAGACCAATATCGGCTGCTAATCCATCTGCTACAGATGCCAAGAGATTCTCGACCGATTGCATTGCAACGACTCATGCCATTTACGAATAGAAGTGGGAGTAGAAAAATACGCACGTCTGATTCGATACATAGCGATGAAGATCCACTTATTGATGAAGAAGCAGCGGTAAGCTCACCGCTTTCTGTAATATCATGTGGACCAATACTCACTCAAACGGATGACAGGAGCCCTCTCTCCGACGACGACAGCGGCCAAAGGATTCAAAAAACAGGTGCCACTTCTCATGGCAAAGTCTCAAACCAGCCAAAATCTACAAGCCAAGAACGGTTCCTTTTCATGCCGATGGTAAAAAAAAAAAAAAAGAACGGGAAAGATGAAGCCAAGCACTCACCATTGCCAATGCTAGATAAAACAAAACGACGATTCTCACCAAATACTGTGATCAACCAAAAATACAACATCATCACTTTCATACCCACTGTCCTTCTTGAACAGGTAAGAAAAAAGGGCACTCGTCTTCCCTTGGCAGCTGACACTTTTTTAGTTTGTCGTCTTTTTCAATTTGTATTTCCTTTTGGTGGCACTGTCTCAATTTGTACCAGCATTGAAGATTGGTAAGTTGAAGAGACAAAGAGAGAGAAAACTAACGCTTTTTGGGATGGTTGCAGGCTATATTTTTACGTATTTTGGCCCCCTATGTTTCGTGTTGCTGGTGACCATCAGCAAGGAAGCCATGGACGATCTCCATCGATACAAACGAGACAAGGAAGCCAACTCTCAGCTATACCAGCGTCTGACGGCTGGAGGTTTACAGCACGTGCCGAGTTCCAAGATTCGTGTGGGCGATTTGGTGGTGCTACGAAAGGATCAGCGTGTGCCAGCGGATATGGTTCTCTTGCGAACAAGTGATGATACTGGCTCGTGTTTTATTCGAACGGATCAGCTGGATGGCGAGACTGATTGGAAGCTGCGACTGGCTGTGCCTTCTTTACAACGCCAAGGTCATGACGATGACCTTTTGCAAGTGCGTGGCAGCATTTATGGTAAGTTTTTTTTTTTTTTTTTTTTTTTTTTTCACACTTCCCTCCTCTTTTTTCTTGGATCGTCTATCCACTCCCACTTAGCCGACAAACCTCACAAGGACATTCATTCGTTTGTTGGCACATTTACGCACATCAATGAAGATACAGGGATGGAGCAAGTCGAGCCGCTGGGTGTGGAAAATACCATGTGGATGAACACTGTGCTGGCGTCAGGGTCGGCCATTGGTTTTGTCATCTACACTGGCAAGGATACACGCGCCGTCATGAACACCAACCACCCCGAAACCAAAGTCGGCCTGCTGGATCTTGAGATCAACCGCCTGGCCAAGGTACGAGCAAAGGAGACCATCACATACTCATGTTTTTCCTGGGATTGAATTAGATCCTGTTTTTGGTGACGCTGGGCATGTCGGTGGTGATGGTTGGACTAAACGGCTTCCATGGCCTTTGGTATATTTACGTATTTCGATTCCTGATTCTGTTCTCGTCCATCATTCCTATCAGCTTGCGCGTCAACCTGGACATGGGTAAATCTGTGTATGCTAGGCAAATCGAAAAGGACGACGAAATACCCGGCACCATTGTCCGAACGAGCACGCTTCCCGAAGAACTTGGCCGCATCGAATACCTTTTATCCGACAAAACCGGCACATTGACCCAAAACGGTAGACAAAGAAAAAAAAAAAAACATGGCTCACTCTCTCTCTCTCTTTTTTTTTTTCTAGACATGGAATTAAAAAAGCTGCATATGGGCACCATGTCATACGGATTGGATACAATGGATGAAATCCAAACCCATTTGGCCAGTGCCTTTGGTCAAGAGTTAGGTAGAGTGGATACCCAAGAATAAACCGCTATCGCAAACTCAACCTTTTTTTTTCATAGTTGGCATATCTGGCAAGGGTCGACGCAATATCGTGTCTCGCGTGCGTGACATTGTACAAGCCCTGGCATTGTGTCACAACGTGACTCCCGTGGTGAATATTGATGGCGAGATCACCTACCAAGCGTCAAGTCCTGATGAAGTGGCCATTGTCAAATGGACAGAGAAAATGGGCCTAGCCTTGGTGGCCAGAGACATCAACAAGATCGAATTGCGCGTAGCTGCCTCTGGCGAAACCCTGACCTTTGATGTGCTGAACATCTTCCCATTCACCAGTGAAACCAAGCGCATGGGCATCATCATCCGAGACCGACAAACGCAAGAAATCATCTTTTACGAAAAAGGCGCCGATGTGGTCATGGCCCGCATTGTCCAGTACAACGATTGGTACAGACGCGGCAAAAAGAAAAACAGAGTGAACCGCTCATTTTTTTTTTTTTGATAGGCTGGACGAAGAGTGCGGCAACATGGCACGAGAAGGCCTGCGTACATTGGTGGTGGCTAAAAAACGGATGTCCGAGGAAGTGTATGAAGAATTCCGCACACGCTACCGCGAAGCCGAGATTGCTCTCCATGAACGCAACGCATTGAAACAGTCCGTGGTGGAAGAGATCCTGGAGACTGAACTGGAACTGCTGGGTCTGACGGGCGTCGAAGATAAGCTGCAAGAGGGCGTCAAGAACACCCTGGAACAGATGCGCAATGCTGGGCTCCGTATTTGGATGTTGACAGGCGATAAGATTGAAACCGCCACCTGTATTGCCGTCTCCTCCAAACTGGTCTCCCGAAACCAAAGCATCCATCAAGTAGCTAAACGTAAGCCCGGTGACAAGCGACTTATCGTGGTCCTGACCCCACTCCCTTTTTTTAGTCAAGTCTGCCATTGAAGCCATGGACGAAATCGACGCCTTGCAGTCCAAAACCGACTGTTGTTTGGTGATTGATGGCGAATCACTCCAGCTGTGTTTGGAAAGCTGTCAAGAAGAATTCATTGAAGTGGCCACGCGGCTGCCTGTCGTTGTTTGCTGCCGTTGCTCTCCAACCCAAAAGGTAGAAAAAAAAAAGAAGAAAAAAAAAACGAGGGATTGACTCTTTTCCTTTAGGCGGACATTACACGACTGATCAAAGGCTACACAAAGAAACGCGTGCTTTGCATCGGTGATGGTGGCAATGATGTCAGCATGATCCAGGCTGCTCATGTCGGTGTTGGTATTGTGGGCAAAGAAGGTCGACAAGCATCCTTGGCGGCGGATTTCTCCATTACCCAGTTTAGCCATCTGACGAAGCTTTTATGCAAGTGGACGTCTGGAAGAAGAAACCAGGTCTCATTCTTTCTTTATTTTAGTGTGGCATGGCAGAAATAGCTACAAACGGTCGGCCAAGCTTTCCCAATTTGTGATTCATCGAGGTTTAATTATCTCCGTGATGC
Source organism: Hesseltinella vesiculosa (assembly GCA_002104935.1). Taxonomy (NCBI): domain Eukaryota; kingdom Fungi; phylum Mucoromycota; class Mucoromycetes; order Mucorales; family Cunninghamellaceae; genus Hesseltinella; species Hesseltinella vesiculosa. Next base: position 176,669 of record MCGT01000031.1, on the reverse strand, counting down.
AAGCCGTGTTCTCCGCTATCTTTTATTTTGCTCCCATTGCTCTTTACCAAGGCATGCTGATTGTCGGGTAAAGCTTCCCTTTTTTTAAAAAAAAAATCCAGTGCACGGAGCTCACTTTCTTCCCCAGGTATGCGACTGTCTATACCATGGCCCCGGTTTTCTCCTTGGTACTGGATCAGGATGTTAGCGAGGATATCGCTCTGATCTATCCTGAGCTTTATAAGGACTTGACAAAAGTAACGATAGCAAAAAGAAAAAAAAAAGAGGGGCGAGGGCTCATTTTTTATTCGTTAGGGGCGATCGTTATCCTACCGAACATTCTTCACTTGGCTCTTGATTAGTGTGTATCAAGGAGGTGCAATCATGGTGTTGTCAATTTTACTGTTTGAAGACGAGTTTATCCACATTGTCTCCATTTCGTTCACGGCGCTGATTCTCAATGAATTGTTGATGGTGGCTCTGGAAATCAATACTTGGTAAGACAATGACACCAGGGATAAGCTGACTCACTTGCTTTTCCGCTAGGCATCGGTTGATGATTGTTGCCGAGGTAGTGACGGTGCTGATTTATGTTGCTTCCATGTGGTTGCTTCCCACTTATTTTGGTAAGATGACAATAGGGTAGAGTGCTTTTTGATCAATGCTTTTTTTTTTATGGTAGACATGAGCTTTATTTTGACGACTCGGTTTGTATGGAAAGTAGCAGTGATCACAGCTGTCAGCAGTTTGCCATTGTACATTGTCAAATTCATCAAGCGGCGCTATGCTCCTCCAAGTTACACAAAGCTGTTTTGAGCAGCCAATAAAATTGCTCCACTTTTGAAAGAGAGGCTTGCAGGTGATTTTTGGTCTTGTTTTTTTTTTTTTTCTTCTCTGCACACTTTTTTTTTTTCCTTCTTTACGTCGATTTTCTTCTTTTTACAAACTGTGGTTTCCATTTGAATCTTGCTTGTATTAAAGAAAAGGTCTATCTCTGTTTACAAAGGAAGCAATGCAAGTACTAAATCTAGAAAAACAAAACATTCTCGTTGTTGTTTGTTATGGCACCGGCCGCTAACCTTCTTTTTTTTTTTTCTTCTTCTTCTTCTTCTCTCGCGTACGATATTCCAGCATTGATTGACATTGATTCCTTTTTTCGCTTTCATTGACGCAACCGATTGGACGCTGCTTATAGCACCAACCTTATCAAACCCACGACCCCGAACACAGCCTTTTTTTTTTCTGCATGCGGCGTATCTCCTATGCAAACTGATAAATCCACTCTGCCCAACAATGTGTCCAAGGTAGCCCATCCATACCACCTTTCCCAACGCCAGCCTAACTAGCATTTTATCCTCTACAGGAGGCACTGGAAGATAGCCGTCAACAAGTACTGGAAGTGAAAAAAGAGGAACTAAGGCAAGGCAGCCAGAAAAGAAAGAAAAAGTCGTCGGGAGACTAACAATGACTTTGTAGGTCGCTCTGGACACGACGACAGGACTCGCTCAATGAATTGTTTGTATTGATTGGAGAAGATGAACTGGATGAACAGAAAAGCTGGGCGCAATTTTTGGAACATGATGGTGTCGACCCAGTGCACGAAGACAAATGGAAAGCTTATCTGGAGCAGCACAAACTGGAGTAAGCGACCAGGTGATTGAGAGGGCCAATCTCTGATTTCTCTTGCATAGTGTGGATGTTGCAGTGTTGACCGATCTCTTGGGTACAAGCGACCTTGACAAACCTTTGGACAGACGACCTAGCCGAAAATCCATCCTTCCACCACCCGAACGCATGGTCACTCGTGGCGTCAGCGGGGCTGTTCGACCAAAAAGCGTAGAAGAGATCCTCTCACAGCTTCATGTAAGCTTTCTTAGAAATGAAAAAGAAGACAACTCATTTCTTTTTTCAAATAGGAAAAAGACATTGCGCCTGTCCCACCCATCAAAGAACCCCGGCCAACGCTTACGATAAAGCCTTCGCGCTCAGCCTCACCAGCCTCCAGCCATGTGTCGTCCAAGCCAGCAACCAAAAAACACCCCATCTTTTTACGACGCACCATGGATAGTGTCCCTGGCCATACCCAATATTACAACGGTATCAAGCTGACAGACCACGATAAAGAGCGCGTACGAGCCTTGGACATCTTTGCTTGGCATCTTCGTGCCAAGGCCCAGCCCCTGTATCAAGTGCTGCAAAATGCTAACAAGATTGTGTCTACCAAAGACTGGAAGGTAAGCTTTACAGAAAAAGAAAACTCACCTGCTCACGCCTGTTTTAGCTTGCTCGTGACGAGATGAAGGCTGTCAAGACTGTCAAACGGATCCAGGAACTCAAATCCAAGAACATGTGGGTCTTTCGCCAAATGAAGCGTCAAGCAGTCATGCCCAGATCGAAAACCCACTGGGACAACCTGTTGGATGAAATGGTAATTTGTTTCCATCATCGCCTTCTTTTTTTTTGCTCATCCATTTTTTTTTTTTACGGAATTTCTCATGGAATAGAAATGGATGCAGACTGATTTCAAGGAAGAGCGAAAGTGGAAAATGGCCATGGCGTACATGATCTCACGGTCAGTGATGGACTGGCATCAAGCAAAAGACAAATCGACAGTCTGTGTCAAGGTAAAGTGACGAAAAAGTTGCAAAGGAGAATAGTAGACAAATTTTTTTTTCCCAGATTCGACGCAACCTCAAATCACCGCAGATCAAGGACGAGACGTACGCCATGCAGGATGAGAATGAACTGCCAAGGGCGTTACCGAACGGCGCCACTCCTTTGGACACCCCGCCTCCTTCTGCCACGTCATCCCAGCTGGATATCGCTTCGAAGCAGCTTTTGGAAGAGCCTCTGCCCGAGCCCGATTTGCCAACATTATTGCCAGCCACTATCCAAGCCTATCGCGCAGCTGTGCATCGACTCGATCCCAACTTACCGCTGTGCACTGTGGCGCCAGATGACTGGACTGCGTTTGACATGGAGGCGGTGTTTTCCGATTTGCTTTTGTACGAGCCTCCCAGCTCGGACCATCACGACCCCTATTACAATGCTGTAGAAACCACCCGAACCGTGCCCTTGTCATCCTTGATCACCAACAAGATCAAACTTGAATCGGACACGCCAATGAACAAGCGCAAATATACCATTGACGGTGAACTGCTGCCTTCAGCCTACAGGGAAAAACGGTTCAAGCCTGCTCGTCACGACCGTGGCGATATGATGCCTCTGGTTTCACGTAAAAAGATACACTCCCCCCTTTGTTTCGAGGCTGATCTTTTTTTTTTTTTGAACGTGTGTGTGTAGCCTTGTTTGCGCCAAGGAAAAGCAAAGAACCAGCCCCAGCACAGCCTCCGGTACCGAAACAGGCCTTTTGCCATCCTTTGTCGACATGGTCTGATGATGACGATATTTGCCTGATCAAGCTGATCCACGACTATTCATTCAACTGGACGTTGATTTGTGATACCTTGAATGCACACCGCCTACCGATCTCAGGACTGAAACGAACGGCGTGGGAATGCTACACTCGATGGAAACAGCGCAACCTTGTGTCGCTCACGGGCCAAGTCAATGCTGACTATGTACCCAAGATGAAAAAGGATCATAACCGCCGCCTTGCCCTCGTCCGTCTCGACTCTACCAGCAAACGCCACCGTCAATACAACATTTTTGAAGCGATCAAAAAGACCCAGCAAAAACGTGAAGATGCCCAAAAACCTACCAGTGAGCAATTTCCCTCAACACCCCCTTGCACCTCGTGCTAACCTCTTCTTGTTAGGTTCTAATCAAACACCTCCGGGCACAGTGGACAAACATGGGTATAGTTCAACGGGACAACGGTTACCGTCAGCGATGGATATGATGATGATCAAGTTTCAACGTGATCGGCAAATGGCCCAGACCTTTTTGGAGCAACGTCAATTGCAAGCAACTTATGGATTAGCAGGTCTTTCTATGAACGTAAGGTCTCCCTCCTTGAAAAAAAAAAAGATCTCACCCTTATTTTTTTTGGGGGGGGGTTAGAATCCTCGATCACTTGGACAGCCATCGGCTTCTCACCCGCAATTGCTGGCAGCACAGCAACAACAGCAGCAGCGTATGGCGGCCATTGCAGCCCATGCTTCTCAGCAAAGGCAATTACAAGGCATGCCCAACGGCCAGTCTCCGCCTGTAGCTAATATGGCAGGCGGCCCTGCACTGCAACGATACCCAACTTCTTCGCAAGCCCAAGTCCAATTACAAATGCTACGTCAACAGCAAGTAGCCATGCTGGCAGCTTCACAGATGCATGCTCAGCAACAACAACAGCCTCCAGAACAAAAATCGTCTCCCTCCACCGCCAGCTCACCCAATCCTCCATCTGCACCTTCCCCTATGACAACTTCTCAACCTCCTGTCCCTGGTAAGCCCCCCTTGCCCCCTTTGATGGACCCTGTCATGACTAACTTTTTTTTTTTTTTTTTTTTTTGTCAGTGCACACACCGGCTCCTTCCGCAGAAATGGTAGCACAGCAAGTGTCTAACATGACGACCCCGATCGTCGCACAAACGTCAACGCTACCAGGACGGACACCAGTGTCTCCACAAGGCACACCCAATCCCATGTCACCGGCCATTCCTGCTTTGAGCAACAATACCCCACCATCGGCCACTCCTGCTGCCTCACTGACACCTCAACAAATCAACCAACAAAACGCGTCACTTGCCTTGGTGGCTGCTCAATTGATGGGGTATCCTTTACCACAGCTGAATTCGCAGCAGGTCCAACTGCAGCAGGCCCAACTGCAACGGTACATTCGACAATTGCAACAGCGTTCTGCCCAGCCGGGTGCCTCGACCCCTCCACAGCAGCCAATGGCCGCTCCCATTTTAACGCCTCAACAGCAACAGCAGCGTATCCAGCAAATGGCCCAGCTTCAGCAGCTCTTGCAGCAGCAGCAAGCGTTGCAACAGTCAGGTGCCTCGCCCACTCCACCGCCCAAGCCATCCGCCTCTACCTCGCCCTCCACCTCTCCCTCCAATCCTCCGTCCATGGTCCAACCCAATCCGTAAATAGTCACTTTTTTGCATATATAAGTTTTATACAATAAAAACATGGAAATAAAGATATCACATTCCATTGATCAGCTGATTTTTTTCTCACCAAAAGAGCTTGCTCCAAACCATCAGAACAATCAAGGCCACAATGAATAAGATAATCAGACCAAGGATGAATTTGTTGGTGGCCATGCGTCGAGCCATGACTTTGAGGGTGCGTGAGGAGCGGTCGATGTGAGCATCGGCTTCGCCTAGGGTATCTCTTGTTTGCAACAACGTTTCTCGTTGACCTTTTAGGGTGCCGAGGATGTTGACGCCAAGGCTCTCGGTTTCCAATGCCAGGCGATGGCTTGACTCCAATCGACGACTGGATTCGCCTAGACGCTCGGTTCCATTCAACAAGCGTTGTCGTTGGTCCACAGTGGCTGTGTCAATGTCGGTGTCCATGTCCAGCAGCAAATCCTTACGATCCTGATTCACCTGGGGAGCCAAGCTTGCTCGTCGCTATCGTCCAAAAGTTGCGTCAGTCAATGCACTCCATCTCTTCAGATGTTTACCAAATCACGCTTCATTTTCTCCACTTCGGATTTCAACAATCGAATCCGTGCTTGAGAACGGACCCGGGACGAGGTTGGTAAATGGACAATCTCGCCTTCCATTTGTAACACCTAAAATAATGCAATGTGGTCAATGGCCACTCTTTTGGCGTTGCCATAGCAACGCTTACAATTTCATTGGCTTCAGCGATATCTTTTTCGGTCCCTTGGATTATCGATTTTCTCTTGTCTGTGGAGAAAAAAAAAAGGGTAAGTTGGACCATGGCGGTCTTGGCGTTGGATGCTTTTCATGGGCTTACCAAGACTTGCGGATGTGGAGATGGCATCAATGTTTTTATTGACATTGTTTTGAATGGTATGAAAGTCCTGTTCATAACCATCAAAAGCGTCGTTGGATTCCTGTGGCATGGCGTTGGTCAGTAAAAAGGAAGGCTGGAAGAAAAGCGTTTCAGTTTTTTTTTTTTCCAGTTTTTTTTTCTTGGCTCCCTGCTGCTGTCACGTTGCACGAAACAATACAACAAAAAATCCGAACAAACGACACTCTTTTCCCTCGGGCCAAAAACGACGAACAAGGCCTGCTCATCACTTTTTACCTTTTGATAGGACAAATAAAAAAAAAAAAGGGGGGGGGAGGCAAGAGAGACTACGGCAGTTGACAATTTGCAACCCAACTGCTGAATTTTTTTTGCGCTTTCAACACATCATCCCTTTGCCCTCCTTTTTTCTTTTGTTCTATCATCTGGTGTCCCTCCCCCCCAAAAAAAAATGGAGAGATCGATTTTTTTTATCCTTGGCTATCATTAAAATTAAAAAAAAGTCTCTAAAAAAAGGATCACCGGCCAGCTTTCTTCACAAAAACGCGGTGACGCAAAATGGTGGGTATCTCTTGAAAGTGGGCTTGAAAAAAAGCGGTTCCTGGTTTTTGATTATTCTTCACTTTTCTTCATTTACAGTTTCCTAGAGTGTGTTTCATTCACAGACTTCAATAAAAAGGAACTGAATCTGCACAGACGCACAAGGAGAGTGAGAGTGAGGCGGTGCCAGGCAAAAAAAAGACAGACATCCCAAGCAAATAAGTACTATCCTAGAAAAATAAGGGGGTTAGGGAGTGGTGTGCCTATTGGAAAAGTCGCAGGTCCGTTCTTTTCCATGTATAAATTATAAAAAAAAAAGGCACCTTTTGCTTCATGTTTGACACTTTTCTTTCTTCACTCTTTTTTTTTTTTTTTTTTTTTTTTTTATTTTTTATTTTTATTTTGAACTTTCAGACTTGTGCCTTCCATTCCCTCATAGCATTTTATTTATTGTTCGCCTGTTTATTTATTTTCATTTTTACCCGTCGAGAAAGAAGTCTTTCTAGTTTATCCTCTTTAGCTCGTCATTTATTATTACACTATGTTGGCATGCACGCAAGACCTCTTTTTTAAACCAGACAGCTCTTTACCGAGGGATTCAGCTTTCAACGAGCCTGTTTCCTCTTCCGATTCGATACCTTTTTTGTTTGAAGCTAGAGACGATCGAACAAAACTTAGTAAACGACCTCACAACTTACCTCCACAGTCTGACAAGGACAAGGAAGAGGTAAGAAAAAAAAAAGATTTGTTTGTATCAAGTGGACTGGTTTGTTTATATGTTTGATGTGGACAAAAAAAAAAAAAATTAGCAGGTGTGGCCTCCTGAAGTAGAATCCGCTTTCATTGAAGGTAAAAAAAAAAAAAAAGCTCCCTCGACCAGTTGCCCGCGCGCGCTCAAAAAAAGAAAACGTGGGGAACAAGAAATAGAGAAAAAACGAGGGATAAAGGGCTAAAGGGGAGGGGGGATTTCCTATGAGAATGCCTAACCTGTTTGTTGCTTTACAGCTTTGGAAACTATACCTAAACTTGGTCGTCGTAAAATCCTTGTCAATGGCAAACCCTGTGGTAAAAAAAAAAAAAAAAAAAAAAAAAAAAAAAAAAAAAAAAAAAAAAAAAAAAAAGGCAACAGGCCAAACGGCTGGTTACGTTGAAAAAGTCAAAAAAAAAGGACACGGTCAACCTCTTTTGGGTTTATTAATTTTTTTTTTTTTCAGGGCGTAATGAACTGATCTCGGATTTTATTTTCCGCAAGACGTCCAAAATCCGAACAAGAAAGCAGGTGTCTTCTCATATTCAAGTGTTGAAAAACACCCGAAAAGGCGATCCGCAGTGTAAAGCATAATGAAAAAAAGGGGGGGCAAGGGCCTATGAACTCACCCTTTTATTTTTTTCATTTTGGGATGCATATGCGTGATAGTCATGCGTTTATTGACAGACACGGTGGACATGGACGATGAAGTGACACAGCAGCGAAAGCCCAAACCAATGGGGAACGCTGGCCATTCTCATCGAAAACGTCATCAACAGCACCCACCTTCACTGTCGCATCCAGCCATGCAGCAGGGCATGGTAGCGCATCTGAACGCACGCCACCCGCCGACTTCTGGCTTTGTCAATCCTACGTCCATGGCCAAACTCACCACCCTGCCGTCCAACACTTCCTTGTCTTCCGACGAGTCCTCCATCACGTCGTCGCCATCGCCGGCCGATTACGTGTTTGACATGATGTACGGGGCTGGGGGTGACCATTCGACGTCCTATGCTTCGCATCATATCTCGCTTTTGGACATCAAGGACCCATTTTACGATACCATGGCGCCCCCTCTGTTGGACATGGAGACAGCCACGTCGTCCCAGTTGACCACGAACGTGTCGTCGTCGTCGTCCTCTTCGTCGTCGTCGTCAGCATCCTCTCATCCATCACACTCACAGCAACATGGCCTGATGATGGCCATGGATCATCCCCATGAATCCCATTATCCCAGTATGACCTGCCATCCCACCGAGTCCCAGCCTCCGTCCCTGACGGAGCTGACGGCCTCTTTCATGTCCGACACCACGTCTTGGCTGACCTCTTGCGCAGGTGGCTCTATGGCCCATGGCACCAAAATGACAACAGGCTCTAATCTTTTTTTTTCCTCCTCGTCCCCCTCTTCGTCTCATGATATGGACAGCCTGATGCTGCCAGTCACCGACATGTATGGGTTGCCATCGACCCCTGGCCTGACCACGCCTGTCCATGAACGTGCTCCTGAGCTCAAGCCGGTGACTTCATCAGCGTCTTCATCGACTTCTTCACTCAATCTCATGGTGCATGGCCAACCTATGCATTCTGTCGCCGGCAACAACATGACGCCGCCCATGCCAACCAGTCAGAAATGGAAACGAGGTGCCAAACGCAAAAGCACCAAACTGCGCTCGTCTCGCAAAGCCAACCATATCCCTGCCGACTTATTGACACCCCATCACCCTCCTGTTCCCATGACCCCCATCCCTCATCCTCCACAGGACGTTGCCCTCTGGCCTAATTACATTTGTCTATATCTGGAATTCCCCACGCCCTACACCCCTTCAGCCCTGTCTTCTCATACCCTAGCCCAGCTTCCTCATTGCCTTCCCTCTTCTCTGCCTCCCAGTGATCATGCCCTTGCCAAGTATACCTCGCTTTTGGACAGTCATCCTGTCTTATCTACTCTTTCCATGGATGCCATCCTCCTGGCCAATGTAAACCCAAAAAAAAAAAAAAAAAAATGGGCGTGGAAAAAGACTGACCCCCCATTTTTTTTTTTTTTTTCCTAGATGAAATTGGACTTGAACTTTTCCATGAATGATTTCTTTTTCAACAACACGTGTTTCTTTGAATCCAGGGATCGACGCATGATTGAATGCACCATGACCATTTATTCCTTCGGCAACGTGGTGCTGGAATCCAAAGAAGTGCAGCAAGCCTTGTGGATCAACGAAGGCAAATATATGTACAGTTTTGTCTATGTCAACCACTTCTTTGATGCCTTTATGAAAGGTGTGCGAACCTTGCAATCATGGGATGAAGTGGATATTGCCATTCATAATCTCTGTATTGCTCAAGTGTTTGAAGAAATCGATGCTCCTGCCGACGCCAAAGATCCCTCTAGTCATGCCAATGCCAAACGCACTCCTCTCCTTGCTATGATTTATGAATTCGAACGTGGTCAAGGCACCATGGACATCGTCACCATGAAAAATGCCTCGATCATGAAATGACGTCGTTGGTCTCCCAATAAAACTCCGCGCATCCCTTTTTCCCCTTTGAATCTTGTTATCCCTCCCATGCTCTCCGTCGTTCTGATCTTCCCAGTTCTGATCCGCTACCACTTTTTTTTTTTTTTCTTCTTTTTTGTTCAAGCTATGCCCCTCCACGTTCACCCATCCCTAGCTACCCCTTCCATTTACTCTCATGCTTTTTTTTTTTTTTTTTTTTACCCAACCTAGATAACAAAATAAAAAGTACATAGCCCTTCTCTCATTTTTTTTTTCCCCTTGACCATATGCAACGCACCGATTGCATTTCATTAAAATAAAACAGCGAGGGTGCCCCTGACCAAAAACAAAAAAACAAAAAAACAAAAAAAAATGGTCAGTCCCAAAGAAATCAAAGAGTACAGCAGAGCTTCCGAGATGTCAAAAAAAGAAAGTTTTGATGTCATCCAGTTTTAAAAAGAACCAAAAGGATAGCCGTTTCATCCGGACACATGATTCAATTTGGGACAACGGAAATATTTATTATTGGGGAGGATATCATACGTACTGTAGGTAAGTGGGGGAGGTGACGACTCTAGATGAAAACTATGTACAAGGAAGGAATTAGCGAGAAAAAAGGGAGATCAATTGGATAAAGCATTGGTCACAAACACGATACCATTTTGTCAAAGTATCGCCAGCTTGGAATAAAGGCAATCGATTGCCACTATGGCGTTGACAAACCACTCGACCACATCTGAAGAAGGACATCAGCCACTAAACAAGGGTGTTTCGTAGGGCTTACCTCCGGCAATGGTGTCGTCGTTTGGTCAAGGTGAAGAGCGTAGGACAAGGCTGCAAGGCATGGCATTGGCACTGCACCACGTGATCATCCGCCACCCATCGGTCCTTGGGTAGCAGCATAAAATGCAATTGCCAATCGAGTCCCTTGAGGCGAAACAAATAGGGATGATGAAAGAGCTTAGAGGAGAAAACATAAAAAAGTCAGTGCGGCGCTGGGGAAGGAGGGTCGGCTTCTTACCTCCTCAGAAAGATCAGCGACGATGCCAAAGCCAGCAACCACCATCTGTCGTTCCGATGGATCCAAGAAAGGGGTGATGATTTGACCGGTACCGACGTCAGTGCCCAGCACCATCCCTGTCCACCATCGTGCTTTGTGGGCAAGCTCGTTTGTGAATCTAGGATGGGGCGTGGTGGCCAGCGATGCACAAGGCAACAGGGAGTCATCGCCCGCTGATCCATAAAGATCGCCTCCTTGCAAAGGTGAATGACGGCGAGGGAGAGGTGTAGGTGGAGAAGATGTGGAGGAGATGGAAGAAGGAGAGGACTCGGGTGAAGACCGCAGCAGTTCCTCGTAATGGCGCTCTTGTTGGTCGTATTGGCGATGCAGGGTATTGGACATGGCGTGGTAGTGATGGAGTTGGCGCTGGGCATGGGAAAGTTGCAACGAGAACGACTCCAGCTGTTCGGCATGATGCATCAATTGTAGCACCAAGCCAACGTACTGCTGGCGCCAAGGCTCTGGGTTGTTATCCTCCCCGGCAGTGGGATCGTCGGCAGTCTCGTGATCGGCCAAATGATGCCATGGATGAAACGTTTGCATGGGCCTTGTGATACGGTCGATTTTAGAACTGAAAAAGGAGGGTGGGTCATCTAAAATGGAGCCACTGTTTGTTGTGTCTATGGGTTGAGTCAGAGGGGAGAAGAAACTTCTGGGCGTGCTTGGCGTTTTCAGTGGCTCGTCGTCGGCTGTCGACTGCGTTGCAAAAGTCAGGTGACTCCAGCGATTGGATCTTGTAGGTGTAATAGGATCAGGTTTAGAAAGCACAGAAGGAAGCCTGGCTCGTTTTTGTTTTGAATGAGTTGCTTGTGTTGCTGTGCAAGTCAGGCTGTTGGCAGACTAAGTAAGAAAAAACGATCCATCAAGACAAGAATAAAAAGGATCAGATCACTCCTTACTGTTGAATCAAGAGCATCACACAGTAGAGGGTGATTGGACGCAAGCAGTGAAGGGAGCATTTAAAAAGAAACAATCACCAACAAGACATGATGCGGTGTGGATAAAAAGAGAAAGAGTAAGAGAGAGAGAGAAAAAAAAAAGGGAAATCGTCCCTTTTTTCTCTCCTTTTTGTTGAAAGGCGACTGGCCAACCAATCATTTGCTCCCCTTTTTTTCCATTTCTCCCCCCTTTTCCGTATTTTTTTTAAGCTCTTTTTTTTTTTCACTGTCGTAACGATGACCTCTCGAAATGGACGACCACCTGAAAAGGAAGTCTACCAATATGATGCACCATGGCCAGTCTATGCCATGGATTGGTGTAAAGCAACCACAGCTGATGGTTATCGATTGGCCCTAGGAAGCTTTATGGAAGACCATGCCAACAAGGTACATCCCTCCTATCCAAGCATTTTCTTGACCTTTTTTTTTTTTTTCTTAGCTGCAAATCGTTACTCGATCAGATCTTATGGATGACAGGCGTGATTATTTTGATCCAACAAGACAAGATTTCTTACCGCTGGCGGAAGTCGACTCCTACTATCCCATCACGAAAGTGCTCTGGGAACCGCGCAAGGTAAATAAAAAGGCACTCCTCTTCTTTACTGACGATTTGTTCAAACAGTCTCGCGACTCGGATATCTTGGTCACTTCTTCAGATTGTTTACGAGTGTGGGAATTACAAGACAGCCCAACGCGCTATGACAATTCAATCACCTCCCGACGTCCTTACCGTGAACCTCTCCAGACCCTGTCCAAGCGTGCGGAATTGTTAAATGTACAAAGATCTTTTTTTCCCACGTGATCTCGTTCTCATCTGTTTTTGTCCCTAGACCAAGCAAAGTGATTTCTGTGCCCCGTTGACCTCTTTTGATTGGAATGTATTGGATCCGTCATTGATTGTCACAGCAAGCATCGATACCACTTGCACTGTTTGGAACGTGGAGACTGGCCAGGCCAAGACCCAATTAATTGCACATGACCGCGATGTTTATGATGTAGCCTTTATGCATGGCACCTCGGATATCTTTGCCAGTGTTGGTGCGGATGGCAGTGTGCGCATGTTTGACCTAAGGTGCAACGAAAAAAAAAAAAAAGAGGAACAGACTTTCTTTACATATTCGTCTATGACCTATTCTTATGACATAGAGCTTTGGAACATTCCACCATTTTGTATGAAGCACCGCCTGTAGCCGCAACCCCATCCTCCAGCAATTTTACCTCGATCATTAGCGACGGCGCTCAACCTCTGCTGCGACTTCAATTCAATCGCATCAATCATGGCTTGCTAGCAACCTTCTCCATGGACTCTGACACTGTTCAGATCTTGGATATTCGCTCCCCGAGTACGCCTGTGGCTGAACTGAAAAATAATCACAAGAACAACGTCAACTGCTTCAACTGGTCGCCGGTGAATGGCAGTCAGATTTGCACTGGCGGTAAAGCGCATTTTTTTACGCCTGAAAACAAGACGCTCTTGGGTATTGATAGCTCTTTTTAGGCGATGATGCGCAAGTGTTTGTGTGGGATATTACACAAAACTCAGAAAATCTACACAACGGAAATCGTCGGCATCCAGCTCATGGACCTATATTACGTTATGAGGCCGAATCTGAAATCAACTCACTTTGTTGGAATCAGACATTACCACGATGGATTGCTGTTGGCTTTGGAAGAACAGTCCAAGCTCTTCGTATGTAAATAGGATGCCCTTTTTTTTTTTTTTTTACCCCCCCTTCCTCCCTGATTCGACATAAAACTCTTTCATTCGTTGATCAATGCAGCCAACGTGTCAAAAAAAAGTGAGAGACGAAAAATCCAAGCAAAAATGGAAACTCCGGCTGGGCTATTATTTATTTTTTTTTTTTTTTTTTCGTCTTCCCGCCTCCACGTTTTCTTTTTTTTTTTTTTTTCTTTCATCATCCAAGTTTTGTGTCAAAAGGCGATTGTTATATCTTTTAGTCTACCAAAGAACAAAAAAGGATCCCAACTGTACATCTCTCTTTTTTCGTCTGTCTAACATTCTCTTTCCCCTGAGCAAGGTGAACCAATGCACACACTTTTTTAAAAAGGACCTGAACTCATCATCTTTTTTTTTTTTGAATGCTTCCATCTTGTAGGCTCCATTTATCCACGATGCAGATGCTTACAAAAGTAATGGCATCGCCCTCGCTCTATATGAATCCAACTCACTGTTTCTTTCATAGTTTGAATCGAAAAGCAATCGCGTCAAAGGGATTGCTTTTCATCCTAAACGACCTTGGATTCTCGCCAGTTTGCACAATGGGTCCATTCAACTCTGGGACTTTCGCATGGGCACATTGCTAGACCGTTTTGATGAACATGATGGTAATGCTTTACAAAACGAGCCAACATGAAAACTGACATGCCAAACATGATCATCTTAGGCCCAGTGCGCGGCGTTTCTTTCCATCCTACACAACCCTTGTTTGTCTCTGGAGGCGACGATTATAAAATCAAGGTGTGGAACTACAAGACCCGCCGATGCCTGTTCACACTGAACGGCCATTTGGATTACGTGCGCACCGTCTTTTTCCATCACGAATACCCTTGGATCATCTCAGCTTCTGACGATCAAACCATTCGTATCTGGAACTGGCAATCCCGCACCTGTATCGCCATCCTGACCGGCCACAACCACTATGTCATGTGTGCCCAATTCCATCCCAAGAACGACTTGGTCGTCTCCGCCTCCATGGACCAAACCGTCCGCGTGTGGGACATCACCGGCCTCGTCAAGAAGAACCAAGCACCTACCGCCATGACCTTTGAAGATCCCTTTTTGCGACAAAACACCCAGGCTGATCTCTTTGGTTCCACCGATGTCATGGTCAAGTATGTCTTAGAAGGCCACGATCATGGTGTCAACTGGGTCTCCTTCCATCCTACCCTCCCTTTGATTGTTTCTTCTGGTGATGATCGTCAAGTCAAGCTGTGGCGCATGAATGGTAAGCAAAATGAAAACCTTGACCAATCAATCATCTCACCCCCCTGTTCTTTTTTTTTTCGCATGAATCAAGACTCCAAGGCTTGGGAAGTCGACAGCTGCCGTGGTCACTTCAACAATGTGTCCAGTGCTATTTTCCACCCTCGCCAAGAACTGATTTTGTCGGATGGTGAAGACAAGTCGATTCGTGTATGGGACATGACGAAGCGAACTGCTGTTGCTACCTTCCGTCGTGACCATGATCGTTTCTGGGTCTTGACCGCTCACCCTGAATTGAATCTGTTTGCAGCTGGTAAAACCTGAACTTTTTTTTTTTTTTTTTTTTGGCAGCGAAACACAGGATTCGGTTGGCTCACTTTTTTTTTTTTAACCCCTTCTTCAGGTCATGACAGCGGTTTGATTGTGTTCAAGTTGGAACGCGAACGCCCTGCTTACCAAGTACACCAAAATCAACTGTACTACGTCAAGGACAAGATTGTCCATGTACACGACTTTGCCAGCACAGCCGATCAAGAAATTCTCAGCGTCCGCAAGCTTGGATCCCAATATATCCAACCTCGCACCTTGTCCTACAACCCTGCTGAACGTGCTGTCTTGATTACCTCGGTAAGCCGGGAGAGAAAAGCAGGAATATCAGTGTGAAAGAGTAGACTAACCGCCTTCTTCTCCTCCACTCTCCTAGCCCCAAGACGGTGGTATATATGAACTTTACCCCTTGCCCAAGTCCCTGACTGGCTCATTAAAGGAACCCATGGACGACGGCAAGCGCGGCACTGGCCACTCTGCTTTGTTTATTGCCCGCAATCGCTTTGCTGTTCTGGACAAGACCAACCAACAAATCCAGATCCGTGACCTCACCAACACCGTCACCAAATCCTTCAAAACACCTGTGCCTGTAAACGAAATCTTCTATGCCGGCACCGGTGCTTTGCTCATGTCCACTCAAACCTCCGTCATCTTGTTTGATCTCCAACAACGTCGTGTTCTTTCCGAACTCCCTGCTGCCACCGTCAAATACGTTGTTTGGTCCAACGATCAAAACATGGTTGCTTTGTTAAGCAAGCACAGTAAGCCTCTTAAACCCTGACCAAATAGCCCATCTCACCCCCCCCCCTCTACTTTTTCAATCAGCCATCACTCTAGCTGACAAGAATTTGAAGCAAGTTTGCCAAATTCACGAAACCATTCGCATCAAGAGTGGTACCTGGGACGACTCGGGTGTCTTTATTTACTGCACATTGAACCACATCAAATATGCTTTGCCTCAAGGGTAAGTCAAACAACACATAAAAAAAAAAATTGGCCAAGATATTTACCTTTTTTTTTTTCCACCCAGCGACAATGGCATTATTCGCACACTCGATCAACCTGTCTATTTAACCCGTGTCAAGGGCAGAACCTTGTTCATCCTAGACCGCGACGGCAAGGCTCGCTCCATCTCCATCGACCCTACAGAATACCGATTCAAATTGGCCTTGATCAAGCGTCAATATGAAGAAGTCCTGCACATCATCCGTAACTCCAACTTGGTCGGCCAATCCATCATTGCCTACCTGCAGAAAAAGGGCTACCCAGAGGTAAGAAGAGAAAACCAGTGGATCGCTGGTGATTGACTCTGGCTTTGGTAGATTGCTTTGCACTTTGTTCGGGATGAAAAGACCCGCTTTGAATTGGCCTTGGAATGCGGCAACTTGGATATTGCTATGGAAACCGCCAAATCCCTCGACAAGCCAGACTGCTGGCTGAAGCTGAGCGCCGAAGCCTTGCGACAAGGCAACTACAAGGTAGCTCTCCCCCCCCTTTTTTTTTTTGGAAAATACAAGCTGACCACGCCGTTTTTTTTTTGTTCTTTTTTTTTTTTCTAGGTCGTCGAACTCGCATATCAACGCACACAAAACTATGATCGTCTTTCCTTCATGTACTTGGCCGGTGGCAACGACGCCAATTTGCACCAATTGTTAAAGATCGCTGAATTGCGTGGCGATCCCATGTCCCGCTTCCAAAACGCTCTTTACCTTGGCGATGTCGATGAACGCATTCGCCTTTTGGAAGATGTCAACCAGCGTAAGTCCCCCTCCTCTCCCCCGCAACACATGCCTGCCTCTTCCTGATAGAACTGACCCTTTTTTTTTTTTTTTGTTTGCTAGTTCCCCTTGCGTACTTGGCTGCTAAATCCAGTGGCCTGGAAGACCGTGCTCAGGCTATTTTGAATGCTGCTGGCAAAACCGAAGACGACCTCAACCTTGGTAACGTCACCTTGAACGCACCTTTGAACAGACCCACAGCCAAGAATGTGCTGGAAGACCCCAACTGGCCTTTGTTGACCGTCTCCAAATCCTTCTTTGAAACGGCCTTCACCAATGCCGTCGATCACAGCGCTCCCGAAAACCCCTCCGTCGGCCCTACATTCAAATTTGAAGAAGGGATCGATACTTTGAACGAAATGGGTGACGAATGGGACGCCAACGATGACGTGCTTGATCTTGGCTCCAGCAACCGCACACCCGACGATCTCTTCGATGCTGCCGAAAACGAACCTTTAGACATGGGCGGTGACGATGAAGATGGTGATGGCTGGGGCTTTGATGATGACATCAAGGCTGATCTTGATGCAGAAATCAGCCGCGCTGCTGCCAAGGAATCCGCCGACTTTGTGCCTCCTACTCCCGGTACCAGCGAAAGCGCCAACTGGGTCCAAAACTCCCCCTTGGCCGTCGATCACATCGCCGCCGGTGCCTTTGAATCTGCCATGCAGGTATGCTCAGTCACACAATCAAAAGACAGTGACCCTAACTTTTTTTTTTTTAGACGTTGAACCGCCAAGCGGGTATTGTCAAATTTGAACCTCTCAAACAGCACTTCATGTCTGTGTATGAAGCCTCTCGAGTTTATTTGCCACCTGTAGCCTCCAACCCTCCCTTGGTGGCCAATCTGCGTCGCCTACCCGAAGAGCTGACCAGCCGCAACAGTTTACCCCCTGTCTTGTACAATGTCGACAGTCTCAGCAAGCTGCTACAACAAGGTTACCGCCTCTTCTCTTCCGGTAAACTGGCCCTGATTGGTACCCAATTCAAGACTGTCATGCACGCTGCCCTGTTCACTGTGGCAGCTGATGCTCAGGAAGCTACGGAAGTCAAGCAACTGGTCGACATCTGCCGTGAATACATTGTCGGTGTCACTCTGGAACAATCCCGCCGTGCCAGCGCTGCCGGCACCACCGACCCCGAAAGGCTCAAACGTGCCTTGGAACTTGGCTGCTATTTTACCCATTGTCAGTTACAATCTGCCCACTTGCTCGTTGCCCTGCGTCAAGCCACCAAACTGGCCTTCAAGCTGCGCAACTTCAACACAGCCAGCCAAATGGTCCGTCGATTACTCGAACTGGCTCCCCCCGCCAACATTGCCGAAGAAGCCCGTCAAATCCAAACCGTCTGTGAACGCAACCTCACCGACGAAATGTCCTTGCTCTACGACCAGTACAATCCCTTTGTCATCTGCTGCGTCACTTACGAACCCATCTACAAAGGCTCCCCCAAGGTCTCCTGTCCCTTCTGCCAGGCATCTTACAAACCTGAATTCAATGGAAGGCTCTGTACCGTTTGTGATGTGGCTCAAGTCGGTGCTGAAACAACTGGTTTGCGTGTCTCCGTATAAAGAAAAAAAGCTTCGTCTACATGAATTCCCTCCTACTTCCACCTTTTTTTTTTTTTTGTCCTTTTTTTTTATTAATCACCCTTTTTTGGATTTTCTTGATACATCTCTTTCTTTCTTTTTTATTATGATTATTAAAAAAAATATCACACATACATTTTGCTCTTAGACATTGGTTCCGTTCATTCAGAGGCGGCTGGGGACCTGTAGTCACTGCCTTGTTTGCTCATGAGCGAATCACCGGCCTGCTGCTGGCTAGGCAACAGAAATGCAAACCCCTGATCATTCCCAACGGACCCCAACCTATGCAATTAGCCATCAAAAGATAGGTAAAAAAAAAACATAGTCCAATGCCCAAATCTCCTGGATCGCAAAAGCCATTGCCGGCAAAAAAAAAAAAAAAAAAAAAAAACATGACAGCGCAATGGCGCCGGCGGTGCAATTTCCAACGTCTCCAATTCTCCATAGCGAGGTCAAAGCTTCCTGAAATTGCTGTCGTCGTCGCTTCTCGCCATTTCATAGCTGTGTGCAAAATCTGGAGCAAATCGATTTTTGATGATTTTTTGCATTAGTTTTCGGAGCTGATCGCCTGTTCGTTCCTAGAGGGGAGAAACTTAAAAAAAAGTTAGATCGCGCTATTGTTATGACAGATCAGCGTAAAAATTTACGCGAGTAAAGTAAATCTTGAATGATGACCATGCTGAATAAATCAAGTCGATTGGTCAAGGTTGCCCAGCTACCTGTCATCCATACGTTTTTGGCTCCTCCATTTCCTCAGCCAAGAAACCGAAAAAAAAAAAAAAAACCGACAGCTTGCCTGGTTTTTTTTTATTTTATTTTCTCTTTGTTTCTTTCTTCTTCATTCGATTTTCGAATTCAAAAATAAACATAGAAAATAGTCTAACGAACTTGCCGTACCTATTGCCAAATTTCACTCCTCATATATTAAGAAAACATACTGTAACTGGGAACACCAGACATACCAGTTTCCAAAAACGGAAAGTCGGGGGGGGGGGGGTCATTGGCACCGGAGTCTGAAACGCAAGAGATGACAATGGGGGGGCAGATACATGATATACCAATGAGTGGCACCTTTTTTTTTGCATTTTACTTCTATCAGTCACATCAATAGACATTACTGCAGCAGTTGCTGGTACCCAGGATCAATTGCCAAACAGAGTTTTTTTCAATTTCGGCGAAAAAAGGAAACATGAATATACTCGGCAAATTGTTAACCAAATCACTTGATTTTCGGTGTCCAGGTAGACAAAACATATTTCAATAGGTCCTTAAAATCTTAAATCATTCCAATAACAGGTTCGCGAGATATTGCGCAAAAACTTTTGCGCTCAGAATTTTTAGGCACCTAAAATAGAGTTTTCATCTGCCTTCATGGCTCAGCTGGCAGAGCGTCTGCCTAGTAAGCAGAAGGTCATGAGTTCGATTCTCATTGAAGGCATTTTTTTGCATCTTTCCGATGGCATATGACATCTTGGTTTGTCTTCTTGACCAAGCTATGTGGATTTTTTTTTTTGACAGATTGCTCTTTCGCAAGCGTTGGCTTTTCATTATTTGTATAATTAAACCGATGGAAAATTTTTATCAGCGGATACACGGCACGGGGGGGGGTTGGAAATGGTCATCTTAACGCTCACGCCAGCCTTTCTTCTTTTATGAGTATCGTGCATTCCTTCAAAAGAGCATTTGTTGTTTCTAACCCTCCTTGAAGATCAGGATTTGGCTAGGACCCAGCGGTTGTCTGGAGCCAAGCGTTTTTTTTTTGGTGTAGCATTTCCACTATGGAAAATTTGAGAAGAAAAAAACAGCGCAACCAATCAAATAGCCAGCTGCATATGCGCTACTAAGCGCACTAACATGATCCGCTTGCAGAAAAGAATTTGTTGCATCTTTCTGCAAAGCATGTTATTTTTACCACCTTGGATTTATAGACCAAACATGGTAAGGCATAGGGAGAGGCATGCGTGAAATAGACAGAATGGTATGGATAGTCGCAATTTCTTCAATCTGGAGCATTTTTGTTTAACTGAGGATGGCTCTGAGGCCTGTTTTTTTTTTCGTGGTTTGGTTTGCCAGGCAGTGTTAAGTTTTTATTTAAGAAGCACAGTAAAATGAGCAATAGAGATAGGCAAAGAGTGTTACCTTTATCATTGATGGTACGCTACTTCATTTTATATTTCAAAAAGAAAGGTACGTAGTAAAAAAAAGGGCTAAGGATGTGATTGGCGGTCATTCTCGCTGGCATTGGCAAAGGTTTGATCATCCGCAACACGCGATTCTTTTTTTTTTTGTTTGTTTATCTAGGCTCTTCTATCTTTTTCTTTATTTCTGCTCATTTTCTATCTTTCCCTGATGCAATCGCTTCTTCAATCCGTCTACGCAACTCTGTGCCACATCCCTGAAGAAGATTTCCGCCAGGCGTTGCCTGATCAGTTGGGCCAAGCGTGGATGACCACCGAACAATTCTACACTGTTTGGTCACAAGCAAAAGTCTATCGCAAACGTAAGTCATCCATCACTTCAATCATGTCTTTTTCTTTACCCATCTTCGTAGGACGGGAAACTGGGCCCACGCCACAACGACGTGCCCAACAACAGGAACAAAACGATCGCGCCGAGGGGAGACGGCAGCGCCAAGAAGATGAGCGAAATCCTGATGCTGTGGGACCGTGTGCCACATGCGGCCAAATGGGACACTGTTCGTCTGCCAGCCGCCTCTGTCCTTTCCATCGCACGAACAAGAAGGATTATATCAACGAGATGATGCCAGGTGGTGAGCGCTACACCATAAAAAAAAGCTTTGAAGATGCCGTCCGGCAGCCTTTCAAGATCGCTTTGAAGCGCAACATAGAATCGACCAGCGCCTGCAACAAGAACATCATTTTCCGCCTCCAATTATTTCTCAACCATTTCGCTCTCACCTACCCGTCTGACTTTAAAAGCATCATGATCAGCCAGAACGGTCTCCTGTCCATCTCGCAACTCGTCTATCCCCGCAACCCGCGTCGACCAGGGATTACCAACGCTCATGTCCTACGAAGCCTTCCTCCCACCTTCCTGCCTCACTGGAACCAGTTTGTCCGTGACCACCCGAACATCACCTACAACCCCAACGACCACCACGGCATGGATCCGCTCGACAATGCAGCCCTACTCATTCCTGCTGATGACCGCAGCCTTCACTTCCATCACCCGCATAAATTCTATGGAGGTACTTTTGGGCCATGTTTGTCAACGCTTGCCACCGCTTACTCCAATTGCTTGGTGATCGACTTTGAGAAAAAGGTCAAGAAGTTTATTCGATTCTCCTTTGCCATCACGGATGTCCAAGTAAGTTTTTTAAAAGGGCGGTACCAAAAAAGGGAATGTGTTCTGACTTTTTTTTGTCTCTTTCAGATCCCTCATATTGACCAGCAGGTGGATGACATCTACACAAACTTCGCAGAAAGACCCTCCCACCCTCAATCAGGGGTCACATCTGGATCGGCCACAAACAGTGTCCCTGGCGTGTCTGCCGAAGAAGCGGCGATTGCCGATGTGAAGGCGAAAACACTGGCCTTGAAACCCCACTACGTTGGTAAATTGACATCAACAACTCTGTCCCGAAATCCTAGCAGTGCCTTGCTTGTCTACACCAACATCAACAAGCAATACGAGCAGTACAAGTCCCAGCCCAATGCCAACCCAAAAAATGCCCAAAGCTTACCATCCTTCCTGAGCCTCACTTTGGACGCCGATTCATCCCCATCTTACCCGACACGATCAAATATCTAGCCGAATGCGATGCTCCTGGTCACGTGGCTACCATTGACATTGAAACAAACAACGACAACTCTGGTGTACCCGACGCCGCATTCATCCGTGCCTTGCCCATGTTTTTCAAGGTGTTCCACATGGAGAAGTTCGACTTTGGCAGGCCTGGGTACGGGAGGTAAGTTTCGCAGACACCAAAAAAAAAAGAACAACTTCCAACTTTTTTCTTCTTCTTCTCACCTAGTGTCCAGGACATGCTTGAGGGTATACTATACAACCGTCCACTGTTTGCTTGCCACATTTGGTGTGATGGCGTTTCGTGCTGCTTTGAATTTGTTCGCTTGCCAACCACGCATCGCCCAACGATGAAGCTGCCCAGCCTGGACCACTGGGATACCGAACTGGTAGAACGCTTCGACATGGTCGCCGTCGATCCAGGCCGCCGTGCCATCGTCACCGGAAGCTATGGCACACCTTATCCACTTTCTATGCTCCCTGAAACCCGGGATGACGAAGACTCTGCAGGTGAAGGTGAACCCGATAACGATAATGACGAAGAACAAATGGCTATCGACACCCCATGTCCTATTCGTACTGCTCAGCCTGCACATCAACATAGGGACTTTGACAACGCCACTGGCAGCACAGATATAGAACAAGGAAATCTCTCTATGCCCATGATTGACGATGCCGATCCTACCACCCCGATCCCCCAGTCTCGCCATCTGCCTTACCGAGTCATCAAAGTTTCTGCAAAGGAATACCGCTCGCAATGTGGAACGCAGCGACGAATCCAACAATTGGAACGACGCAAGGTTTCCACAACATACTCCTTCCGAGGTCAGCAAATACCGTTCCATCAGATGGAAGCCGCCATCCCTTCCCACCAAACCACCAGCCCCACCGAATATGCCATCCGAATCCAATACCTGCTCGATCGTCTCCCGCTCTTCTTCGACTTTTACGGCCTTCAGCATTCCATCGACCGCTTCAATGCTTACAGAGGGCGCCAGCGGGGTGTTGCATACGTTGCCAGTGTTCTTGCTGGACTGTCCAAGAAGTATGTCAAGTCCCAGCGCAATGTGCGTGGCCACCGCAAACGTACCCACCGCAATCGGCGCAAGCGCCAGAAGAAAGCTCGGAAGAAAAAGACCTTCAAGATCAGCAAGGCCAAGAAGGCGATGGTGGAACACCTTGCCGCGCTGGATGTTTCTATCATGAAGACCGAAAATCTGTTAAAATGCTCTGCTGGCTCGATGCTACCTGGGACGATGGATCTATGGGAAGCAACATTACATACCATGCGCACCCAACGCGACCTCGACCGTGACCACCGCATTGATCTGATCAATGAAATGGAAGAAAAGAGGCAAGTTGTCGTAGTATTCAGGAGGTCCAGGTGGGCTTATTTTTCCATTGTAGACCTGCACCGCAAATGAAGCCAAACACACGCATTCGTCACGGTGTGACAAAGTTTCCCAGCGAAAGAGTTCCATTAATACTCTTTGGTGATGGCCTCAAGGGCCG
This sequence comes from Hesseltinella vesiculosa, assembly GCA_002104935.1. NCBI lineage: Eukaryota > Fungi > Mucoromycota > Mucoromycetes > Mucorales > Cunninghamellaceae > Hesseltinella > Hesseltinella vesiculosa. Next base: position 153,091 of record MCGT01000031.1, on the reverse strand, counting down.
GAAGGTCGCCGCCCCGCTCAAAAAGCAACTTCCTGGCTCGTCTTCCCTGGTGTTTGACCAATTGGAAAACCGACAACGACAGGGCAAGCTTGCTGTTATCTCACTGAATGAGTTCAAAACAAGCAAGGTGGGTGAAAAAAAAAGGCATTTCAGCAACGAGGTGGCTCATTCTCTTTCTTTATGCAGCTCTGCTCTATCTGCCATGGCCCAACCAAAAACCCAGTCATGAATGGCGGCAAGATTTATGGACTTCTGCGCTGCAGCTCCTGTGCGGCCATCTTTGACCGGGATGTCATGGCGGCCTGCAATATGGTGTCCATTGGTCAACACTTTTTCCAACACAAGCAACGCCCCCTGGCCTTTTGCCCACACCGACGCCCTCCAACCTCTCCTATCGCTTAGTTTTCATATTTCTTCACCAAAGCAACCCCGCAAAAAGGGTTACCGTCTGCTCTGGCAAGAACGCGTTTAATGCTTTTATCCGGTAATTGGTGTTTTTAACCAACACTTAACACAAGTTCTGATTGGTAACGGAGTTTTCTTTTTTTCCATAGTGGAACAATTGCCAAGGCGTCAGTAACAAGCCAACGCCAGAAAAAGTTGAAGAGATGAGAAAGGAAATGGAAAAAGATGGCATTCCTGAAGACATGATTAAGAGTATTTTGGATATGTTTGGTGTGCTGGATCCTGATGAAGTTAAGAAGTGCAATGACCTCTACGCCAAAATCGACGCAGATTGTAAAGCATGCTCAGTCTGCGCCATTATTTAATTATGGTTGACGCTTTTTGACTTGTTTCCCTTCTCAGTGAATAAAATGAAAAGGCACAATTGCCAGTATGATATGATGCTTTTGATAGTGGCAGCGAAAATAAGAGGTATTTATAAGAATGAAAATTACTTTGAAAATTACCAAAATAAAGTGCTTGAAAAAAAAAATTGTGTTACCAGCAATTCAATTCGAACACAGGTGAAATGGGAAGTGCATATCTGTCCATTCAATCCCAAAAGCAACACGTCCTAGCCACCTATAGAGCCAAGTCAGCTTCAAAAAATGGATGGCAGATTATGCTTTGTTTATCTCCCAATCTCCACTGCAGTGCCTGGGAGGTGCTTAACCATGTATTACATGTGTGCAAAATTTGAAGTGAATCGATAGAAGGTCGGATTTTTGACCAGGGTGAGCAATTTGTAATGAATAAAGAAAATGTTGTTTATCACTTTTGAACCAGTGGTAGACGTGAAATATTGCGCGCGAACAAAGATCTATGACAGGCATGGCATCTGAAAACTCCAACCAACCACCTAACATTAGTGTGATATGACGCTTCCACAAAAAAAAAAAAAAAATCGCAAAAGAGCCCATCCGTTCGCTTTTCAAATGCCGATATCGCCTGCTTCGGCTTACGCCATCATCTAGCTTTGCCGAACAGTGTTTGAGTATGGCGACCAACTTAAATACTTTCAAGCGTGCCAGAATTCGATGCTTGAGGGGGCTGCAAATTTCATCTACGTCATCTCTCACCATTTAGTGCTAGCGTGTAAAGTTTGGATGAATTCATGTAAAGCAACTTTTGACCCGATCGCCAGCCTCTCCCTGAGGAAGTTGGCCGACTTTTTAAATGCTTAAGCTGGGAAACCGGAGATACAAAAACAAAAGTGATCAAAAGTAGGCTGGGAGATCTCCACCAATCGAGCTGATTTTTTCAGCATCATTATTGTTCATGTATTTGCGCATTAGTACGAACTTTCAGATCGATTGGATTACTCAAAGGTGCTGTGTAGCGATTGCTCGTTTTCGTCAAAATGGAGAAAGAAATCATAAGCCTGCCATATTCAGTCACCGCACATATACAATGATCTCTTGTACACATCTTCGTCAAATAGGGACATTGGAATTTCTGGCGTGCTTGGAGAAGGTTGGACATGAAGTCTTTGATTTGTTATTGGAGCTGCCCTGTATGCTTCAGCTAGGAATTGCAAGGTGGGGTGCGGAGATGGAATACGACCATCCGTTTTTCTTCCAGGCATCTCCGTTTCAGCGAAAAAAAAACACAATGCTCTCAGTCTATGAAGGACACTTGCACAGCAAGTAGCCAATGAACATGGATAAAAGCGATGGTCGCTCGATTGCCTAGGTTCAGCACACACATATAAACACAGCCAGTCTTGAATGTAATACTGAATTATGCAAGTGCAAACTCGATCGATCCACAGCTAACACAAAGATGAATGGCAACGATTTAGCCAGCTCACAGCCAGCTTTGCTGTTGGTTCAGGTTCGATCTCTCCTGGGGTTGACATGGAGTAGCTTGTCACTGTGATTGTGTGGGAGTCGACTCTTTATGAATTTGCAGATGCAACGAGGAGGAAAATGCAGCTGAGGTTGTAGTATTGAAAAAAGATGATGGGCAAGAGTCTTCTGAAGCAGCCTGAAACAAATGATGGATGGTATAATAGCTAAATAAGTAATGGAGTGTGTCTCTTCACGTCATGACGCTTAAACAAGAAAATGAGAGTGGCTCTTCTAAGAAGAGCTGAAAAGGCATCTAGTAGAGAAAGGAAAGTGACGGCCAACCAATTTTTTTTTATTTTGAAGGACGCGCGGCCAAATTTTCATAAAAAATGGCCCCTCTTCTTTTTTTGTTTCTCTTTTTTTCACATCAAGAAAATGCCATCCACCACCGCCATCTCACCTGCCACGACTGTCAATGTTCACCCTCTTGTTTTATTGTCAGTAACTGATCATTACTATCGTGTTGCCAAAGATACAAAAAAGAGAGTCGTCGGTGTCCTCTTGGGTCAACAAAAAGGGAAGACGGTCAATGTCGCCAACAGCTTTGCTGGTAAGAGTTTCTCCCCTTCGACAGATCAACAGATGGCAGCCTGATTATAACACTTCTTTACCAGTGCCTTTTGAAGAAGACGAAAAGGATCCCAATGTGTGGTTCTTGGATCACAACTATGTCGAAGCCATGAATGACATGTTTAAAAAAGTCAACGGTTCGTCCTCTATGCTTACACTGACATGCCCATCTCATTCATTCCTTTCTTTTTTTTTTTATCCTACTAGCCAAGGAAAAGATGATTGGCTGGTATCACAGTGGACCTAAACTGCGATCAAACGATTTAGAAATCAACGAACTTTTCAAACGCTACACGCCCAATCCTGTTCTTGTCATTGTCGATGTCAAGCCCAAAGACTCAGAAATCCCCACCGATGCCTACTTTTCCATTGAAGAAATCAAGGATGTAAGTTGGCACAAGGCTTGTGTCCGTGTTTACTCACGCCATGCTCCTTTCTCTCTTTTGTAGGACGGCACGGCTACGACCAAGACGTTTATGCACGTGCCCTCAGAAATCGTGGCCGAGGAAGCTGAAGAAATCGGCGTGGAGCATTTACTACGAGATATCAAGGACAACGCCGTTGGCACATTATCGACACGCATCAGTGGCCAATTGAGCTCATTGTCCGGTTTGCAAGGCCGACTGGAAGAAATCCGAGATTACCTGCAAAAAGTGGTGGCTGGCCAATTGCCTGTCAACCATCAAATCATTTACAACCTCCAAGACATCTTCAACCTGTTACCCAACTTGGAATCTCAATTCATGGTCCAAGCGTTTAGCACAAAAACCAACGATCAATTGCTCTTGATGTACCTGTCCAGCTTGATCCGTGCCGTCATTGCCCTACACAACCTCATCGATAATAAGATTGATAACTTGAAAGGGGAAGCCTCGCTGGTCAATGGTCCATCCACCCCCAACCCTGCCGAAGAAGAAGTCAAGGAAGCTGCCGTTGCCTCGCCAAAGAAGGAAAATGACAAACCAGCAAAATAGGTAGATATCGGACACGTCATGGCGAAAAATAAAAAGTGGTTTTTTTAAAAAAAAAAAAAAAAATCATGATGAAAAATTCCCAAACACGGACATATTTCCCAGGCAACCAGCTCAATTGAGTCATAGCAACACCCACCGGAAGGCAGTGGAAGTCGGTGGAACCGAAAAGGCCCGCAGCAGCCAATCATTTCGGTCGGACAAGCACTGGGACCAGGCAGAATGACCTGGCTAAACCATGGCGGAGAAAAAAAAAAAAAAAGAAGAAAAAAAGCAGCTTACTCCCCTTTTTCCCTTTGCTTCTTTTCCAAGCAACTTCAAAAAAAAAAAAGAATTCGTTTGTTGGTACTTCTCCAAATTCGTATTTCTTTTTGTTGATTATAAATTCTACTACTCCCAGCTCTCTCTTTTGTACTGCCCCATTGCCCTTTGACGTCTTCAATGTACAAAGGCTCAGCCGTCCTCAATTCAGTCACTCGCCAGAGTGCTCTCACCAAGCAATTGGCCACCCTCCATGCTGCCAACAAAACGACAGCCTTTATTTCTTCCATCCCTGCTCGATCTGGTAAACTCTACACCACTTCCAAGGCCCTCAACACCAATGCCGATGACAAAGACCAGCACCTGAACAACAATCCTTTTGCACCTTTGGCTCGATCTTCCTCCTTCAAGCCTACCGCCACCACTGCTCTGGCCAAGCATTCGACATCCATTCGCTTCCACTCGTCGGTTGCACGTCAATTAGCCCCTGAAACCGAAGCTGTTGTTGTTGAGGAACCTAGTGCCCGCATCTTGGATCTGGCTCGTCGCAATCGTCATGAAGATGTTGTCAGGGTCTTTGCTGATAGCAAGAGCAGCCCTTTGAACGAAAAAGCGTACGAAGCCGTCGTCAGTTCTTACGGATCCACCCACAACAAGCACGAGCCCCTCACCGCCATGCTCAGCGTTTATGAGCAAATGGTCGCCAACGGCATTCGTCCCACCTCCAAGACCTATGCCATCCTCATCAAAAACCTGTGTGCTCGTGATGCTGAAGTCAACCGTACCACCAATGTCATCCGACGCAAAATGGATGTGCAGTCTACGTCTTCCGAAGTTGCTCCCGCCGTCAACCGCTCCACCAGCATCTTATCCCGTCAAGGTACATCCTTTCCTTTTTTTTTCTTAGCCAATCAGTACTCATTTTTCTCCTGTCTCGTTTTCATTTTCTCTCCCAGGTGATACGCTGCAAGCGTTGGAAGCTGAAAACAACATGGAACGGGCTGTGGCTGTGTTTGAACAGGCTGTCAAGGATAACTCTACGCAGGACTTTGATGTGGCACTTTACAACAACCTGCTCCGTGGCCTGTCCTACACTGGTAACATCCAGGATGGCATCTTCATTTATGAGCATTTGGAAAGTGGCCGACTCCATCCCAACAGTACCACCTTCGCCATGCTCATGTCCATGTTTGGCAACGCAGGTGACCTCAAGGCGGTCAAGGAGTGCTTTTCAGAATACAAACTGGTGTCCAACAAACTCCCTTCTCACGATCCCTCGTATGTGTACAACGCCCTCGTCTTTGCTCATGTCAATGCTGGCGACCTGCAAGGTGCTCTCCAAGTGGTCGAGAGGACCATGGCCCATGACAAAGTGCCCATCACCATCTCGCCCTACAACCGCATTCTATTCCGTGCCTGCGCCGACGGCGACATGGAACTGGTCGACTCCCTCGTGACAAAACTCGAAGCTGGAGGTGCCATGCCTAAGCCGGACGCCAACACTTATGGCCTCCTCCTTGCCACCTACAGCCGCCTGAACCGTCTCGAAGATGCTCACCGTGCTTTTACCAGCCTCACCAAGCTCAGCCTCAACCGTCAATATGGCCACCTTACGGAGTATGTCACCTGTTGCCTCCATCATCACCAATATACCCGGGCTATGGAGGCCCTCTCTGCCATGACACAGTTCGGCCTGGAATTGGATGTGAACCTCTGCTGCAGCGTTGTGCAGTCTGTCAAGGCTTCTGATAAACCTGCCCATGCAGCTGCCATTGCCCGACAAGTCCTACAGTGGCATGCCAAGACCAGATTCATCGACGCCAAATCACCCTTGGCCATCCTGGCCATGGACATCGCTGAACAGGTCCCCACCCTGAGAGCTTCGCTGGATCTCTTGAACGCCTTGAAGAATTTCTCCGTGGCCCCCTCGACCCGTGCACTTGAAAACACTCTGCAATTGTACCAGAATATTCACAATACTCGTGACATGACCCTCTTGAACCACTCTGTAGCCTACAATGTACCTCGCTCCTTTGGCCTCTTGTTTGATGCTTCTCTCCGAGTCTATGGGCATCAAATCGACGCATACCAAGACCTCGTTTTCAACCTGATAGACGACATGCATACCTCTGGTGCACGCTTGGACAGCAAGATCTACGCTCAGGTCGCCAGCCATCTGCAAGACCATGGCGCCTTGGACGCCGAGGCTGCTTGGAAAAAAAAGACCGCCGACTTGCTCCCACGCCCTACCAGCACTGACCAGTCCCAAGCAACCGCTCCAGACAGCAAATCCGACGCCGAATACCATACCGAACTCACTCTTCGCACAAACGTCGGTGACCTTCCCACTGCCTTAGAGATCTTGCGCACCAATGCCTCGGATCCCAACCGCGTTCCCCTGCCTAATGTGATCCGCGACATGATTCAAAAAGCCAACAAGATGAATGACATCACGACCGCCATGTCGATCCATGACGTCGTGTCGCCTATGTTTGAGCGCTTGGACAATCCCGACCTGCGCAAACGCTCGCTTACCACCTTGTACAACGACATGCTCATTGCTCATGCCCGCGTCATGGACTTGGAGTCTGCCAAGGTGTTTTATGACAAGTTGCGCCAGATGGATCAGCTCCCCGATGCCGATGCCTACGGTGCCCTCCTCACCTGCACCGTCAATGATACCACGGACGAGTCCCTGGATGCCATGGTCATCTACGAAGAAGCCAAGAAGCACAACGTCCGCCCCACCGTTTATTTCTACAACGTCATCCTATCCAAGCTCAGCAAATGCCGAAAGAAGGACAAGGTGCTAGAGATGTTCAGTGAAATGAAATCCCTCGGTGTGACACCCAACTCCATCACCTATGCCAACCTGATCTCGGCGTGCTTACGCTGTTCGGCCGAAAACAAGGCGGTGCGCTTCTTTGACGAGATGGTCGCCAGCTCCAACTACCAGCCTCGCATTGGCGTGTTCAATGCGTTCATCCAATTCTACGTCGAACAAAAGCAAGACCGTGCCTCGGCTCTCAAATTCTTCCAGCTGCTGAAGCAAGCCAACCTGTCTCCCACCTCCCATACCTACAAGTTGCTCATCCAAGCCTATGCCAGCATTGCCCCTTTTGACATGGTCACCGCCCACTCCATGCTCACTGACATGAACAAACGCCACCATGTCAAACCTACTGCCACTCATTACGCCACCCTGGTCCGCTCCTATGGCTGCATGCACCGAGATGTCGCGTCTGCCGAAGCTGTCTATCACGAAATGCAAAAAGCCGGCATCCCTCCCAACGACCTCGTTTACCAAGCCATGCTGGACTCTTACATTGACCACCACATGATGGACAAGGCCGAGTCCCTCTATCAAGATATGCACAAGCACAACGTCAAGTCGTCTCCCTATATCGAGAACCTCTTCATCCGTGGCTATGGTGCCATGGGCCAACTGGACAAAGCTGCCCAGGTGTTTGACAAGATGCAAGATGAGCTCGTGTCCAAGGAGGCTATTGTGCGTGAACCCAGTACGTATGAGACCATGGTAAAGGCGTATGTGGACAGTGGCGATGTTTCCAAGGCCAATGTTGTCTTGACAATGATGCAAAAGCGCGATTTCCCCGCCAAGGTCGTGGAAGGCGTAGCCTCGCTCTTACCTCCCGCTTAATTTTTGACCCTTTTTTTTACCCCCCCCCTCCCATCCTGTGTATAGCCCGTTCACTCTTTTTCGTTTTGTTTACTCCTCTATCACTTTTTGCATTCCATTAAACAAATGTCATTTCTTACCTGTAGTAAAAAATTGAAAAAAACTCCTTTTAATTCTGCAGTGTTGACAGCCTATATTCGAAATTAGCCAGTGGCTCTTTTTTTCGTCGGACTTCACGCGCTTGCCTGTCTTATTTTTTATCTTATCCTCCTCCTTCGTTTTATTCTATTTTATCTTCATCTTTGAGATAAGCATACACATAGATGTTGCAGGGGTGGGGGAAGGGAGGAAGGGCGATGACAAGTAGCAAGAGGGAAGATATCTTTGTTTGTGGAGCCATATTGGGTCGTTTTAGAAACCTTCCACTCGCATAGAGTATGTGTGCTTTTGACCATTCCTCCTTATGGTTGTCTTAGGCCACACGCTGCCAAAAGCACTAAATAGTGCTAAAATTTAATTTCCAAGAGATCATCATTGGTGGTCATTGAGAAAATAACCATGACCGAACTGAATGGTCGAAAAGACACGCACAATCATTTGATGGCACAGGCTACCAGGATACTTTGTTAGAGAACAGCAAAGCGTAAGGGAAATGAAAATAACGATGTTGTTACAAAAGGGGTATATTCGAAATAGTACAATAGAAAATCAACTAGGAAAGTTCCTTTAGCACATCTGTCAGTGCAATATCTGTAAAGCATGGCGACCCACGTGCCCAATCCGCTTTGACCTGCATTGAAATAAAAAGAGCTGAGTTTCACCATGCCTGTCCTGCAGGCTTTCACTTTCATTGACTTTTTACCTGGATGCATTTGATGCCAATGCTTTCAATCGCTTCCACATCAACAACGATTTCACTTTTGTCAAGGTAGACCAAATGGGTAATGTAGACGGACGGTGATGAGGCATGGAACAGTTGATCTGGGAAAGGTGGAAAATGGGCCATGGGCGAGTTTGAGGAGGCGTACCCGCTGTCGAGACTGCCATGGAAACTGTGGTGCTGGGATGCAGATCGGGAAGCTGGTTCGATATGATCACCCATGTTAGGTGTCATGCGAAGGTAGTGATGCTTCAAGCTGTGCATATGATGAGGTGAGGTGGAGAGGGAGTTCATGCCTGAAGAGGTGCATTGGATGGACTGAGCAGCGGTTTCATAAAACGCGCGACGGCAATCAATACGCTGGCTTTCGTTCAACGCTCCAGTGATGGTTGTGATAAAGTCCATTGCAGTAAACCCGTGTGTCTCTCGGTCGTGAGAGCCATTTAACAGAAGCACTTTGAACTTGAGCGAATGAGACTCGGCGATGGCTTTCCCAATGTTACGCAAAATCAGATTCGGCACCAAAGATGTGAAAAGGGAGCCCATGGAGTACACAAGCGTTCGTTTGGTGGAAAGCTGAGTGATGACTTTTGCGTTGGGGACCGGGTAGATTTCCTGCCCATACTCATTAATATAAAATACCCTCTGGATGGATGCTGGTAGATGCTCGTTGGTGTGTTTGGAAAAAAAGAGATTGCGATTGCACTGCTCCTTTGCGTGATTCAAGGAGGAGTGGCCATACTGGTCACGCGGCATAGCATTGCTGTCATCGCCGTCGTCTTTTAGAGATCGTATGTTGTCATCGTCAAGACCAAGACGCATAAACGCATCGATCGGGTTGCAGATATCCGCCGGGGTGTGATAGGGTGACGGGTGACTTATTTCGCATTGGCCGATAATTGTTTGGCCATCCTCAAGTACTGCTGCAATGGTCGCTGTGTGGTTGGTATTGATCACAGGGATGACGCTGGTCGGCTCGTTGACCCCAGTGATAGCCGAGAACAAAAACAGAGCAGCTTCCAGTGAGCCAAAGAAGCCTGCAGAAGTTTAATAAGGTTAGGACACACCATTTTTGCCCCCTCCCCCAACCTGCCATGAAAACATACATCTTGCCCCCGTCAGAAAGAAGTTGCCGACGCTGCCATTGCAAAAGTTGAAGCGCTTGTGGGCCCTTTTCAGAATTTCACCATTGAAATGGGTCAGGAAACCTCGGATGGTTTCCTTTTTATCAGCAGGGATCTTTTTCCATAGACTATGCAAAAGTAGAGGCCAAGTGAGTCATCCTTATCTTTTGTGCGACTGTGTGTCAAAAAAAGAAGGATGGGTACATTTTTACCTGTGCCGTCCTTCAGCAATAGCTGCCCATTCATCCTTGACAATGGACGGGTCTCCAGACAGGCGGTGGCTAAGGAGATCACGAATAGCCATGCGCTCATCAGAGGGACAAGGGTCCACAGTATCGATAAGACGTGTCAGCCTTGACCGAAAGTCACCAATTGCCGGGCCGCCCAGCAATCGTTGCAATTCACTCTACAGGTAAAGGACAAAAAGCAAGGGTGCTAATGAGTCGACCTGTTAAGAATCAATCACTTGGCAAATCGCCATTGCTAAGTTCTCCTACCGAAGATCCGCCATTGTCACTGATGCCAATAATGTAACTGATGTTGGGTGACACGGACTGGAACGACTTCGTGATATGGTTACAAGCGCTGCCACCAGAAAATACTACAAAAGACGGAGGTATTGTCATATTTACGAGCTGATTTAGCAATGTTAAAAATAAAATAAAAAAGCAAGAAAGTAAAGGAAACTTGGTTGTCAAAAATTGTGAGGGGTCAATGATAAGGCCGTTTTTGGCAATTCGAAAAACCGCTATCTTTCAAAGTTGCATTCGCATGTGACAAAACTGAGCAACTACTGTATCAAGCACGCATGACTGTCTTGACATTTTACCTCAAGATAAAAAAAATCCTATTGCTACACTAAATCTGTTCCTCCTTGCTACTGTGTATGCGACAAGCATGCCTTCCGACCAAAATCATGGGATAGGCCCCATTTCTCAGCTGTCGAATGCTGGTGATTTTGCGGCAGAAGTACGGTGAGATATGACGAACTCAGGCACTAGATGTGTGATGTAAGTGGCTATCATTACAGGAGGTGCGAGTGTGAGAAAGAAACGTGGGCGTGGTCAATTCAATGGAGGCGTAGATAGAGCGTTGGGACGGTACTGGTGATCCAACACCTTCATTCGTTGGTGAAGGTCGTAAAAACAAGTGGTCGCAGCCTGGCTATCGGTTTGTTGCTTGTTAGTGGTTGCGCTGGAAGTTGTGCATTTGTGAAGAGAACAAGTTTCATGAGGCAAGGAACAATAGAATTACTATTGAATAAAATAAATAACACATAAGAAAATGTAAGAAGCGGATTCAGGACGACTAGTACCGGGGAAAATAAAAAGAGGGATCTGTTTCTGACTACTTGACACATTTATTATGAAATAAATTATTAATAGTATGTTTGGGAAAACTGAAAGAAAAGAGACAAGGTATACCGCAACTTTACAAAGTAAAAAATAGAAAGAACAAATTCGTAAAAGAAAAAGGTGAAGAAGAGAGAGTAGAAGGCACACGCATGCGGGGTTTGATTTTCCAACCCAAACAGTTTTTTTTTTTCATTTTGAAAAAAAAAACGAAACGCTGCATAGCACATTTGAATGATTGGATTGAAGTGAAATTTTGTAAATATGCGCAAATTCATGAATGATGATGAAGCTGAAAAAATCACGTCGATCAGTGAAGGTTGCCCAGCTAACGCTTCATCGCTTTTGGGTTTGACATCTCCGATTCCCAGCTAAAAAAACTGAAGAATCAGCCATTTTTGCCAGGGGATCCCCAGGCGATCTGATAAAAAATCACAGTGAACTATCGGTCCAAGTCGATTCACCCCAATTTTTGCTTACGCGTTCCAGATGATGAGAAGTGACTATGATTATAATCATAATTCTCTCAGACAGTCAAACAAAGTGCTAGGATGCTGCCAAAAGTGCTCTAGAAATGACATCACACCATTTGAAGATGCTAACCGGTCCTACAAATGTATTTATTCACGGCTCAAACTAAAACTGGCAGCCACCCAAGTGATAGTGTTAATCTGGCATCGTCTAAAGCCCAACATCTACCGTTTTCTCCGGCCTATCCAAAATCCAACAGCTCCAAAGTCCAACGCTCACCAGCCTATCGAAAGTCCAGCAGCTCCAATGCTCTCCACCTTGATGGTCATTTGGAATACTGCCACCTCTTTTTCTCCTTTTGGCTTGCACGCAAGTTCATTTCTTTGCGTGCCCTTGGTTTTAGCTTTGCGTGCACTAGAAAATAATTTGGTGGGTTGCCCGATCAGTGTGCCTGTTAAAGTATTTATTCACGGCTCCATTAAAATGATAGCGGAAATCCGGCAGGCGGAGGTACGCCTTGTATGGCACCACGTTCAAAGCGGCAGTCATTCAGACCGGCAGGTAAATAGGGTGGTAGACTTGGATCACAGGTGACAGCAATAGCATCCACTAATCGGCTGTGATTTGGGCTTTGTCCAATGCTATGAAGATCACACCTGGCAAGTTCTCGGAATGGCCTTTACTAGCCAAGGTTGGCACCACGCCTCTCATGGGTTCATGCAGGCTCTGCTGTCCTCGTACTACTTCGGAAAGGATCATTCGATCAGATCGCACAATCGCAGCTGATGTATCGTCGCAAGATGTTTCAATCCTAAGCACAACCAGCGATGATGTGGAGGTAATTGCTAGTGACGGAGCAAACACTGTAGCCGAAGACGACGGTTTTGGTTTTCCCAGATTCCCAATCATGTTGCAGTTGATGATCCATCCTCTCATAAGCGGGCTCGAGGAGAAGCCATTCAGCAACAAGCTTTTGGTTGACAGGCGCGTTATCGTACATATAAAGTGCATATGAATGACACTGGCTACGGCTTACTTCCTATTAAGTCGAGGGAAAAAGTGAATGTGAGCTTTTATTTACCATCCCTTTCCCCATGGCCAACGTACCTGCAACACAAATTTCAGGTTGGCTTGAAGATATGTCGCCGCAGATCCATGGAAGTCTCTACCGCATGGTTTCTCCAAACATCAGTATTTTTTTTCATCAGCTTTCGAGGAGGGCATGGTTCGGGATGTTGTAAGTGAGCCAAGCAATGCTTCTTAGAAGGAGAGTGAGAGTGATGCGTAATTGTAAGCTTCGTACCCATCAGAAATTGGTAGATCGCGTGGTAGAAGGGCTTGATGAAGATCGCCACGACACACGTTCATTGTCGTTGATTGAGTTTGTCACTAAATAAAGCCCAAACGCCCTGGCCCTGATGTTCATACCAGTATTGTACATGGACCCATTTTGATGCCATCTATGAAATCATTCTTAGCTGCATCCACAATATCAGCGTCCATCTTGCTGAAAGGAGCGGAGGCTGGGTGTTTGGTCAACGTCTGAAGTCCATATGTCAAAGTGGTTGCTCTTGTCCCCAAGGCTACCTTGGCTATCATGCGATTCCTTGGCTTTGGCTTATGATTCGGACGTAAGTGACTAGAGGGTGTTTTCAGCTCGGTGGCGAGCTTCAGCTGCCATGTGGTCGTCAGTGTCATCCGGATCTTGCTTGGCTTTGTGTAATCAGACAGGACAATCAAGCAGGTCTTTGTCAAGCTCCACGTCTTGTTGGAATTTCTCTTGTGCCTTGTGTTTCTCTTTCCTTTCATCGACAAGTTGTTTTCACTTTGCATTTCCTTATACGCTCGCACTTCAAAACTAACAAAAACAAAGAAAATATACGGTAAGTGAGCATGCTTTTCATTACATTTTCTACCTTTTCACGATCTGATTCCTCCTGTACTTCATTTTATTCTTCGCGTGGATCACTTTATGTAAACGTTTCTTCTTTGAACTGGTGAACTACAAGCGTCATGGAATCGCAGTGAGATAGGAACAGCAAAAAAAAAAAAAAAAAAAAAAAAAAAACCCGCAGCACGAAAACAGTCAGAAGAAAAAAGTTCCCACGTAAACGATTCTTCATTATGCAGCTTTTTGGTGTTTGTGATTGCCACAACTTCAATTTTTCCTTACTTTAGCTCCTTCAAAGCCAAAAACATACTGTAAAGAGAGATAAGCCGAATTTTCCCTACCCAACCAGCCCTTCACTGCCGCGTCCCGTTGGACGTTGTCAGCTCATAACATAATAAATATCTTCTGCTCTCTTTCCTTTCTAAAGAAAAACGTGAAAGTTATCACAACAAAGCGGTAACCAAAAAAATACCTGAAAATGACCAGAGCCAAAGACATGACGCGGTGAGCTTTAACCATGATTTATGAGAACAAAATCTCATCATCCTATCATGGTGTTTACCCGCCCATGTAATAGCTCTTAAAGAAAAATGAAACTTTTATTTCAAAACAACATTGTAACGTCATTTTTGACCGCATGCGTTTTGGAAGCTCTGATTTGTGAAAAAAAAATACCACCAGTCTGATACACCACGCTTAAAATCTCCAAGTTGAACAGTTTTTATTTTTATACGCTGAAAATAATGAGGAAGGTTTAGATGATTTCACATACTGAGCATTCCTTGCAGATTTTTTCAGCTTTGCTGGCAGCTTCTTTGCTGTCATAGCCATTGCATAGATAATCAAGACCGTCTCCGGATATGATGCCAAATTTTGCACGTATGATTTTGAGGAAGAATGGATTTATACCTGAACTTAACACTTTATCAGGCAGATTGATATCGTATGACTTTAGAACTTGTACTTGCTCCGGAGTAAGTGGTTGTTTTGCAACTATACTTTTAACAACTTCCGCATCTTCAGGTCGGACACCAGCCTTTGGGACGATCCGGGCTTCAGGGACGATCCGGCCATCACATTGTTTCATCTTTTCAGAAAGTTGATATATTTCGTCACAACCACAATAACATGCTGTTCCCAAACCTGTAAGGAGGGAAACTGATGCTGCATTATGGCAGATAGAGTGTTCTGTTGGGTTCACTTTCGCAGAGCAATCTTTTACAATCTGCGACACTTCCGACGCATACCTGTCGCAATATCCGTTCACGCATTGATATCCTATTTTTTTTTTCTGTTAACAAGTCTACCAAATCAGAATATAAAATTACCACCGCAGCATTCTGCCTCGCCATGCAAGGCTGTCTTTCCGCATGGACCACCTTGGGTTCTACAATTATACTGCGGAGCCTGGGCGGTGACAACGATCACAAGAACACACAGTGCAATAAGAATTTTTGATATAGCCATAAGTGTATCAAGCGTTGATTTTTTTTTTTCGTTGTAATTTGGCCTTTCTCCTTTGTTTTTATATTCAAGAGCAGGGCAAAAAAAAACACCGACGTTTCTTCCAACGCCATATTCATACTTTGATTTTGGGCGTTTATTTGATTTCCTTATGGCGTTGATGATCCTATGGAATTTGAATTACACCCATGCACTGTACTTTTCCGAGGAATAATCTAGACAACACAGAAACATACGATTGAAACCATCGCATCACTTTCCAACAAATAACCATTTCCTACATTTTTATCCCTAAAGTCATCGACTCTCACGCCCATTGCATCACCCTTGCATGCGATTATTTCAAAGGGAAACATAAAAGTAGAGAATCATGAGGTGCATTCATATTTATTTTGGTATAGGCTCTGAAATCATTGACGGCTCTTAAAACAGTAATAGCAACGCTCTTGTGCAGCCTGACTTGCTTACAATTGAATTCGTATTGTGCACTGGGTTAATAATAGCCTCATTCTCTAACATTCCCTTCTAATTTCGTTTTTAGTACATTCTTGCATGACTGAAAAAAATGCAGACAAGTCAAAGTAGGGTCAGAAATTTGTTGTGGAAGATCAGCGAAGTATAAGGAGGTGACGCGTATTAAATGTCCGACATCTTGAGTATCTTTTTCTGAAGCGTCCGACATTGAAAGAAGAATTAGATGGTCATTGGAATAGGAACAACATCAAAAGAAGAAGTCGCCAACATTGGATTCATGGTTGTTATTCGCTCTGCTTGTGTACTGGCCAGGAATAGTGTTGAAGGCACGCACTGTGCGGCGTCTGAATGTTCCAATCCAAACTATTTTTTTTTCCATTTTGAAAACCCCCCCCCCCAACGCTGTCCAGCACATTTGAATGATTGGATTGAAGTGAAATTTTGTAAATATGCACAAATTCATGAATGATGATGAAGCTGAAAAAATCACGTCGATCGGTGCAGGTTGCCCAGCTAACGCTTCATCGCTTTTGGTTTTGACATCTCCGATTCCCAGCTAAAAAAACTGAAGAATCAGCCATTTTTGCCAGGGGATCCCCAGGCGATCTGATAAAAAATCACAGTGAACTATCAGTCCAAGTCGATTCATCCCAATTTTTGCTTACGCATTCCAGATGATGAGAAGTGTCTATGGTTATAATTATAACTCTCTCAGACAGTCAAACAAAGTGCTAGGATGCTGCCAAACGTGCTTTTGAAATGACATCACACCATTTCAAGATCATAACCGGCCCGACAAATACATTTATTCACGACTCAAACTAAAACTGGCAGCCGCCCAAGTGATAGTGTTAATCTGTATCGCCTAAAGCCCAACATCTCCCGTTTTCTCCAACCTATCCAAAATCCAACCGCTCCAAAGTCCAACGCTCACCAGCCTATCGAAAGTCCAGCAGCTCCTATGCTCTCCACCTTGTTGGTCATTTGAAATACCGCCACCTCTTTTTCTCCTTTTGGCTTGCACGCAAGTTCATTTGTTTGCGTGCCCCAGGCTTTAGCTTTGCGTGCACTAGAAATATTTTGGTGGGTCGCCCGATCAGTGTGCCTCTTAAAATATTTATTCACAGCTCCATTAAAATGATAGCGGAAATCTGGCAGGCGGTAGGTACGCCTTGGTATGGCACCACGATCAAAGCGACAGTCATTCAGACCAACAGTAGCCAAGGTTGGCACCACGCCACCCATGGGCTCATGCAGGCTCTGCTGTCCTCATACTACTTCGGAAAGGATCGTTCGACCGGATCGCACAATCGCAGCTGATGTATCGTCGCAAGATGTTTCAATCCCAAGCAGCATGCGAAGGGGTGGCATACTGACGACGACGGTTTCGGTTTTCCCAGATTCCCTATCAAGTTGCAGTTGGTGGTCCATCTTCTCATAAGCGGGCTCAAGGAGAAACAGAAAATCACGGATCAGAACACCAACGGTGTCTTTGATCCTTGCAGGAAGCGGTACTTCGACAAACTTGAGTTCTGGCCATTCAGCAACAAACTTTGGATCGGCAGTCGCGTTATTGTACACATAAAGTGCATATGAATGACACTGACTACAGGGTACTTCCTATCAAGTTGAGGAAAAAAGTGAATGTGAGCTTCTTTTGCCTTCTCTGTCCCCGTGGCCCACGTGCCTACAACACAAGTTTCAGGTCGGCTTGAAGGTATGTCGATGCAAACCTTAGTAAGGCTCTGCCATATGGTTTTCTCCAGATAGTAACATTTTCATCAGTTTTTGAGGAGACTATAGTTTCGGTGAGGTTAACAGCAGCACGTTCAACTGGTGAGCCCAGGTTGAATGAATGGCCGGCGTGTCTCGGTTGTTTCTACATTTGGCAGACCAAACACGGTTCAGGATTTTGTAAGTGAGCCAAAAAATATTTCTCGGGAGGAGAGTGAAAGTGATGTGTATTTGTAAGCTGCATACCCATCAGAAATAGGTAGATCGCATGGAAGAAGGACTTGATGAAGATCGCCACGGCACATGTTCATTGTTTGTCGTTGATCAAGTTTGTCGCTAAATAAAGCCCAAACGCCCTGGCCATGATATTCATACTAGTATTGTATATGACCCCATTTTTCATGCCATCTATGAAACCATTCTTAATTGCATCAATATCAGCGTCCATGTTGTCGAAAGGAGCGGAGGCTGGGTGTCTGGTCAATGTATGAAGTCCACATTTCAAAAGTGGTTTTTCTTGTCCCCAAGGCTACCTTGGTTATCATGCGATTCCTTGGCTTATGATACAGACATAAGTGACTAGAGGATTTCGAATGGGTGTTTTCAGCACGGTGGCTAGCTTCAGCAGCTACGTGGTCGCTAGTGTCATACGGAACTTGGCTTTACGTAATCAGACAGGCCAATTGAGCATGTCTTTGTGAAGCTCCACATCTCGTTGGAATTTCACTTGTGCCTTGTGTTTCTCTTTCCTTTCATCGACAAGTTGTTTTCACTTTGCTTTTCCTTATACGTTGGCACTTCAAAACTAACAAAAACAAAGAAAATACACGTTAAATGAGCATGCTTTTCATTACGTTTTCTACCTTTTCACGATCTGATTCCTCCTGTACTTCATTTTGTTCTTTGCGTAGATTACTTATGTAAACTTGTCTTCTTTTAACTGGTGAACAACAAGCGTCATGGAATCGCAGTGAGATAAAGAAAAGCAAAAAAAAAAAAGCAAAAGAGACAAAAACAATCAAAGAAAAAAGCTCCCACGAAAACGCTGGGCTTGAAATTCTTCACTATGCAGTTTCGACGCCCATTTTTCTTATTGGTGTTGATGATTGCCACCATTGACCTCTTTTTAATATTACGACTTCAATGTTTCATTACTTTGGCTCCTTTGAAGTCAAAAACATACTGTAAAAGAGAGAAAGAGATAGAGATAGCCCGAATTTCCCCTACCCAACCAGACTTTCTCTACCATGTCGCGTTGAAGGCTGTCAGCTCACCACATAATAATTAGATTATGTTCTCTTTCTTTCCAAAGAAAAGCGTGAATTCGGACTGTAAAGAAAGCGAACAAAAAATACCCGAATACTGTATGGCCAAAACAAAATCTCATGTATTTACCTGCCCACGCAATAGCTCTAAAATCGTTTGTTTCAAAACGACGCCGTGACCACACAATACCATCGATTTGACATTGCTTTTTGGAAGCACAGTTTGCAAAAAAAAAAAAAAAAAAAAAAAAAAAATACGCTGCCAATCTGACCACGAGGGGCCATGTGGGAACCCCACGCTAAAAATTTCGAAGTTGAACAGTGTTTATTTTTATAAGCTGAAAGTAAGAAGGGGATTCAGATGAATTCACAAATGGAGCATTCTTTGCAGACTTTTTCGGCTTTGCTGGCTGCTTCTTTCCTGTCAAAGTTTCGGCATAGTACTTCGAGCTCTCTATCCTTGGATCTGGGTACGTATTTCTTAAGTATATTATCAATCATGGGTTGAGGTAAACCTGATATTATATAATATTCAGGTATAGGGATCTTAAACGACTTTAAAGCTTGCACTTGTTCCGGCGTAGGTGGTTGATCTGCAACTAAAGTTTCAAGTATTTTCTGGTTGGCAAATGTAGTACAGTATCTCATCCGCTCAGAAAGTTGGTAGATTTCATCACATCCACAATAACATGCTGTTCCCAAACCATCAACGGGGGAGAGTGATGCTGCATTATGGCAGATAGACTGTTCTGTTGACTTCACTTTCGCATTGCAAGATCGTACAATTTCTGACACTTCCGACGCATTACTGTCGCAATATCCGTTGACACATTGATATCCTATTTTTATTCTGTTAAACAAATATACAGTCACAATATAAATTTACCAACGCAGCATTTTGCCTCGCCATGCATGGTCTTTCCACAGGGTCCACCTTGGATTCTGCATCTATCCTGAGCCTGGACGGTGACAACGATCACTAGGAAGCAAAGCGCAATTTGAATTTTTGATAAAACCATCAGTGCACAAGCGTTGTTTTTTTTTTTTTTTTTGTAATTTGGCCCTTTCTTCCGTTGATTTATACAAGAGCAGGGGAATGCTCTCGCCGATCGTTTTGGCCATAAACAAAATAGCATTGGTATTTCCTCCAACGCCACATGTACAGTACGATTTTGCGCGTTACTTTGATTTCCATTAAGGTGTATCATCTTAGGAATTTGCGTTATACCCATGCATTGTACTTTTTCAAGGAGTAATCTAGACAAGAATTAGGAGGATGTATGGCGTAACGGAAGGAAAACCTAATTTTCTTGAAAATGATTCGATGTTTTCAATCCCGCGTGTTTCTGTTCATTCCATGATTTCTTTTTTTTTTATCTGCACACGTTTGATGCCTAGTGGCATCCACTCCCGCTGAGTGCATCACCCTTGCATGCGTTTATTTCAAAGGGGAAGATAAAAGTAGAGAAGCATTCATATTTATTTTGGTACAGGCATTGAAAGTATTGATGGCTCTTACAACATCTATGGCAACGCTTTGTGCAGCCTCACTTGCTTCCAATTGAACTCATATTGTGCACTAGGTTAATAATAATCCCATTCTCGAACATTCCCTTCAAATTTCTTTTTTAGTACATTCCATAGCAACGTCGGAGGCAGGGGGTCGGTCAGCGAGTCGATGTCCATAGTGGCCAGGGCAGTGATTATTGGACTGTTTGCATTGTCGGTGGAGGAGATGTCAGCAATGGAGACGGGGATATCTTCGTCCATGTGATCATCAGAGGTCTCGTCCTAGTGTGGGGGTTTGAGGATTGTCGTCGGAGCGTCATCGGCCCAACGAGAAGCAGCAGAGGAGAGGTCCTCGGGACTCCTGGTCTTAGTCCTCGGGCTGGCAGTCATTGCTTCGGGAGATGGGGATACACAGATGTTATCTTCAGGAGTAGCTGTCCTGTTCGTGGCCGAGGATCCTAACTGGTGCCGATTGGATCCGGACTCTAGGACGGTGGCAGGAGGGGGCGAGGTGAGGGAGAGCGAGGCAGTTGTGGAAACGAGCACTTGTTCATAAGGGGCGGGATGGGCGCCTCTGGATTGGGACGGCGGGGGCGTTTGCGTTTAGCCAAACGGGCAGGAATAGGACAGTTGGCCCTGATGTGGCCAATTTGTTGGCAGTTAAGACAAGCAACCTTGCTGACTTTGGATGGGCATTCGGCGATTGAGTGGCCGTCTCGCAGGCAGTAGCGGCAGTGCACGCCTTGCGATTTGAAGGTGCAGGTTACTCGCTGGGTGATATCTGACCAGAGGAAGCGGAAAGTCAAGTCGGCTTCCAGTGTTGGCGGTTGATAACTACAGTAGAGTGTCCTGAGTAGATTCTGCAGTTGGGGACTGAGTGGCGGATTATGGCTCCAAATGGGGCAGTAGCAGACTGGATCTGCTCTTCCAGTTCGGACTTAGGGATGAGAGGCAGTTTATCCAAGTTGAGGTGTACGATCACGGCGTCCATGGGGAGAGCAAGTTCAGGAAGGCTGTTGCCTCGGATTAGTGGTAAAGGAGCGGAGCAAGCGACGAGGCAGTCCTCGTGGCATCCAAAGCCAACTTCTTGCAGGATCAGTCTATTCTTTGCATTGCAGGGCCAGTATATACCGTGCGACATCCAGTGGCCCGATGGTGGTGAATGGCGTCGAGTTGACGATCAAAGTCGAGAAGATCTTTTTTCGTAAAACCTGAAACGCTAAATAAAACAGAGCGACGTTCATTACCGCGAATCCAGAGGGTCGAGTGGGTAGTGGGTTGATGTTCAGTGCGGGCGGAGGTGAGGCTGAAACCATTTGCGCAAAGGTGGGGGATTGAGGAGCGTCGGAAGGCATGAAGTTTTTGAAAGCAAAAAAAAAAAAAAATCGCAGCAAGAAAAAGTTCCCACGCAAACGCTGGGCTTGAAATTTTTCACAATGCAGCTTTGACGCCACTACACTCCATTTTTCAATTTTACTGTCCCTGGTTTTAAAATTAAATAAATAATCGAAGATGGTCAATTAGAGCAAAGAAAATACGGAATTGTTGCGGCCAAGAGAGGATAAAGATGTCGGTTACTTGCATTGAATCCTTGACCTTTCAGGATTGTGGATTGAGCATCCACGCAGAGTTTCCACTATGGAAAAAAAGAAAACTCCGTTACCAATCAGAACTTGTGTTAAGTGTTGGCTAAAAACACCAATTACCGGATAAAAGCATTAAACGCGTTCTTGCCAGAGCAGACGGTAACCCTTTTTGCGGGGTTGCTTTGGTGAATAAAAATGAAATCTATTGGGGGCGTCGGCGCGGGCAAAAGGCTAGGGGGCGTTGCTTGTGTTGGAAAAAGTGTTGACCAATGGAGATCATGTTGCAAGCTGCCATGACATCCCGGTCAAAGATGGCCGCACAGGAGCTGCAGCGCAGAAGTCCATAAATCTTGCCCCCATTCATGACTAGGTTTTTGGTTGGGCCATGGCAGACAGAGCAGAGCTGCATAAAGAAAGAGAAGGAGCCACTTCGTTGCAGTTGCCATGCCTTTTTTTTCACCCACCTTGCTTGTTTTGAACTCATTCAGTGAGATAACAGCAAGCTTGCCCTGTCGTTGTCGGTTTTCCAATTGGTCAAACACCAGGGAAGACGAGCCAGGAAGTTGCTTTTTGAGCGGGGCGGTGACCTTCCGGCCCCTTAGGCCATCACCAAAGAGTATTAATGGAACTCTTTCGCTGGGAAACTTTGTCACACCGAGACGAATGCGTGTGTTTGGCTTCATTTGCGGTGCAGGTCTACAATGGAAAAATAAGCCCACCTGGGCCTCCTGAATACTACGACAACTTGCCTCTTTTCTTCCATTTCATTGATCAGATCAATGCGGTGGTCACGGTCGAGGTCGCGTTGGGTGCGCATGGTATGTAATGTTGCTTCCCATAGATCCATCGTCCCAGGTAGCATCGAGCCAGCAGAGCATTTTAACAGATTTTCGGTCTTCACGATAGAAACATCCAGCGCGGCAAGGTGTTCCACCATCGCCTTCTTGGCCTTGCTGATCTTGAAGGCCTTTTTCTTCCGAGCTTTCTTCTGGCGCTTGCGCCGATTGCGGTGGGTACGTTTGCGGTGGCCACGCACATTGCGCTGGGACTTGACATACTTCTTGGACAGTCCAGCAAGAACACTGGCAACGTATGCAACACCCCGCTGGCGCCCTCTGTAAGCATTGAAGCGGTCGATGGAATGCTGAAGGCCGTAAAAGTCGAAGAAGAGCGGGAGACGATCGAGCAGGTATTGGATTCGGATGGCATATTCGGTGGGGCTGGTGGTTTGGTGGGAAGGGATGGCGGCTTCCATCTGATGGAACGGTATTTGCTGACCTCGGAAGGAGTATGTTGTGGAAACCTTGCGTCGTTCCAATTGTTGGATTCGTCGCTGCGTTCCACATTGCGAGCGGTATTCCTTTGCAGAAACTTTGATGACTCGGTAAGGCAGATGGCGAGACTGGGGGATCGGGGTGGTAGGATCGGCATCGTCAATCATAGGCATAGAGAGATTTCCTTGTTCCATATCTGTGCTGCCAGTGGCGTTGTCAAAGTCCCTATGTTGATGTGCAGGCTGAGCAGTACGAATAGGACATGGGGTGTCGATAGCCATTTGTTCTTCGTCATTATCGTTATCGGGTTCACCTTCACCTGCAGAGTCTTCGTCATCCCGGGTTTCAGGGAGCATAGAAAGTGGATAAGGTGTGCCATAGCTTCCGGTGACGATGGCACGGCGGCCTGGATCGACGGCGACCATGTCGAAGCGTTCTACCAGTTCGGTATCCCAGTGGTCCAGGCTGGGCAGCTTCATCGTTGGGCGATGCGTGGTTGGCAAACGAATAAATTCAAAGCAGCACGAAACGCCATCACACCAAATGTGGCAAGCAAACAGTGAACGGTTGTATAGTATACCCTCAAGCATGTCCTGGACACTAGGTGAGAAGAAGAAGAAAAAAGTTGGAAGCTGTTCTTTTTTTTTTTTTTTTGGTGTCTGCGAAACTTACCTCCCGTACCCAGGCCAGCCAAAGTAAAACTTTTCCATGTGGAACACCTTGAAAAACATGGGCAAGGCACGGATGAAAGCGGCGTCGCATTCACCAGTGTTGTCGTTGTTTGTTTCATTGCCAATGGTAGCCACAGCGTTACCAGGAGCATCGCATTCGGCTAGATATTTGATCGTGTCGGATAAAATGGGGATGAATCGGCGACCAAAGTGGGGCTCAGGAAGGATGGTAAGCTACGGCCATTTTTTAGGGTTGGCATTGGGCTGGCACTTGTATTGCTCGTAGTGCTTGTTGATGTTGACGTAGACAAGCAAGGCACTGCTGGGGTTTCGGGACAGGGTTGTCGACGTCAATTTGCCAACGTAGTGGGGTTTCAAGGCCAGTGTTTTCGCCTTCACACTGGCAATGGCCGCTTCTTCGGTAGACACACCAGGGACATTGCTTGTGGCCGATCCAGGTGTGACCCCTGATTGAGGATGGGATGGTCTCTCTGCAAAGCTCGTGTAGATATCGTCCACCTGCTGGTCAATGTGAGGGATCTGAAAGAGACAAAAAAAAGTCAGAACATAACCCTTTTTTGGTTCTTTTTTTTTTATAAAACCTACGCTGAGATCTGTGATGGCAAAGGAGAATCGAATAAACTTCTTAACCTTTTTCTCAAAGTCGATCACCAAACAATTGGAGTAAGCTGTGGCAAGCGTTGACAAGCATGGCCCAAAAGTATTTGCATAGAATTTATGCGGGTGGTGGAAGTGAAGGCTGCGGTGATCAGCAGGAATGAGGAGGGCTGCATTGTCGAGCGGACCCATGCCTTGGTGGTCGTTGGGGCTGTAGGTGATGTTCGGGTGGTCACGGACAAACTGGTTCCAGTGAGGCAGGAAGGTGGGAGGAAGGTTTCGTAGGACATGAGCGTTGGTAATCCCTGGTCGACGCAGGTTGCGGGGATAGACGAGTTGCGAGATGGATAGGAGACCGTTCTGGCTGATCATGATGTTTTTAAAGTCAGACGGGTAGGTGAGAGCGAAATGGTTGAGAAATAATTGGAGGCGGAAAATGATGTTCTTGTTGCAGGCGCTGGTCGACTCTATGTTGCGCTTCAAAGCGAGCTTGAACGGTTGCCGGACGGCATCTTCAAAGCTTTTTTTTATCGTGTAGCGCTCACCACCTGGCATCATTTCGTTGATGTAATCCTTCTTGTTCATACGATGGAAAGGACAGAGGCGGCTGGCAGACGAACAGTGTCCCATTTGGCCACATGTGGCACACGGTCCCACAGCATCAGGATTTCGCTCATCTTCTTGGCGCTGCCGTCTCCCCTCAGCGCGATCGTTTTGTTCCTGTTGTTGGGCACGTCGTTGTGGCGTAGGCCCAGTTTCCCGTCCTACGAAGATGGGTAAAGAAAAAGACATGATTGAAGTGATGGATGACTTACTTTGACGATAGACTTTTGCTTGTGACCAAACAGTGTAGAATTGTTCGGTGGTCATCCAAGCTTGGCCCAACTGATCAGGCAACGCCCGGCGGAAATCTTCTTCAGGGATGTGGCACAGAGTTACGTAGACGGATTGAAGAAGCGATTGCATCAGGGAAAGATAGAAAATGAGCAGAAATAAAGAAAAAGATAGAAGAGCCTAGATAAACAAACAAAAAAAAAAAGAATCGCGTGTTGCGGATGATCAAACCTTTGCCAATGCCACCGAGAATGACCGCCAATCACATCCTTAGCCCTTTTTTTTACTACGTACCTTTCTTTTTGAAATATAAAATGAAGTAGCGTACCATCAATGGTAAAGGTAACACTCTTTGCCTATCTCTATTGCTCATTTTACTGTGCTTCTTAAATAAAAACTTAACTCTGCCTGGCAAACCAAACCACGAAAAAAAAATTCAGGCCCCAGAGACATCCTCAGTTAATCAAAAATGCTCCAGATTGAAGAAATTGCTACTATCCATACCATTCTGTCTATTTCACGCATGCCTCTCCCTATGCCTTACCATGTTTGGTCTATAAATCCAAGGTGGTAAAAATAACATGCTTTGCAGAAAGATGCGACAAATTCTTTTCTGCAAGCGGATCATGTTAGTGCGCTTAGTAGCGCATATGCAGCTGGCTATTTGATTAGTTGCGCGGTTTTTTTCTTCTCAAATTTTCCATAGTCAATCGCTGGTCGTGTTTTCTGTTTTCTGTTTTCTGTTTTTCTCTATCTTTTTTTTTCTTCTCGCTTTTACCAGTGCTTTTACCGATGGGTCATAAACGAGCTTCACAAGATGTTGATTATAAATCAAATAAGAAGCCTATGCTGGTGTTGAATAATGAACAAGATGTCAGAAATGCTTTGCATGTGGAAATGGAGCAAAACGTGAAGCGTCGATTGTTGGAAATCAAGCCTGAAAAACTGTGCCATGTGGACTCATTGCTGCCATTGAGCGAAGCTACAACTGGACGCCTGGATCGTTCAATAACAAATTCAACAAGGTCAAAAACATGAAGTGTGGAAAGATTTCTTGACAGCCTCGTTTGATGGCCTAGCCGAATCTGTTACGGCCTCCTCGTCAAACATACCGTCTTCTTTTGCCGATGCCACTTCTCTGTCTCAAGAAGCTCAATGTCGAATGAAAGAGGAAATCAGGAGCTGTCACAAATCCCTGACGTCCATCTTGGCCCCACAGGTCAAGCAAGACGAAGCCCTGAAAGTGTCAGTCATGGCCAAGATCAAGAACACAATGCTGGCGGTAACAGAGTATTCCTATGACATGTCTGCCTTGCTCCAAGCCACAATAGTCAAGCACTTCACCCATCCTGAAGCCGATAGCTACACCTGTGAATCGTTGAGAGAGGGGGATGAGAGAAATCGTATATTGATTTTTTTTTTTTGTTCAGCACCCCGATTCCCATCAAGGCTGCTGACATCTTGCCCAGATTTGGTTGTCGTAACAAGCCTGTGTTGCAGAGTGGTTGTATCCCTGGCCTGCCTCCACCCAACAAACAGATGAAGGAAATCCTATTTGACAAGGGTCATTTGCAGCATCTGAAATCGTGCCATTATGGGCGCCTTCAAAAAGACTCAAGCTCAAAGCACCCAGTTTGGTCCTATTTCGATGTCCATTGGACGCCAGCTCCAATGAACCCATTGGCGGCGATTAGCTTGCAAGCCATCTACAACACAAAATTGGATACTGACATGAAGAGCCTCATGCTGGCCCTTCTTCCAAGAAGATGGTTCGTTACCTGCTGCCTCTCCTGTTTCGACTTCACCTGGCACCCAACTGTGAGCAGCGGTATCACGCCTCCAAGATCAAGGCTGCCAAACGCGAGGTAATGCGTGAGCCTATTTATTTTGCATTTATGGGAACTGGAAGATTCACCTCTCTTTTTTTTCCTCTCTGTGAAAATAATCATGCAGGCTGTTCGCCAATACAAGAGCAAGCAACTGAAAGGCAGGTGGAATCACGTGCGAAATGCACTCCGAAAGCAAAAATGGGAGCTCGAAAAGAAGCCCAAGCAAAACAAGCTCAGCAACCGGCAACGCGATGGCTACCATAACCGCATTGATTACCTTCAAAGTGTCCTGGTAAGATGACACGAAGTTGCTCATATTCTGTACTAATAGACAGTTCTGTTTTAGGACAAAGTAAAACAGGAGCTGGACGAGCTGAAAGCAAGCCAAAGCAAACAGGATCAACAGGTACATCCTCACACACCTCCTTTCAATATCGTCCTATTGTAACTTTTTTTTGTATCATCATTACAGGCCAGTGATTCTAGCAAAGAAGAACATAATTTCGCCATTGCAGAAAAATCTCCTGAAGAAGAACGTGGCATCGAAGTATGAAAACATTGCATGCGACCGGTATGTAATGCTAATTTTTTTTTTACCAAAAAGGATGCCCTTGTGCAAGATGACCTTGAAGAATTGGCTCTGCATGATGACCTAGATGCAAATGGCTATGAACAGGACGATGTAGCAGCATCAATCGTATAAGGCGATGTTTCAGCCAATTTTATTCAATGTGATAATCATTTGGTGGAGAGTTTAAATGATAGAACAAACTGAACAGTCATCGCAGGCTTTTTGAGCTCTGGTACCAAGATCTTTGCACTCAGTTTCGGACAAACCTTGTCGGGGAATCTGCAAACTTTTAAACATACCCTGGATTTCATCTGAAGAAAGTACATTGCTATCTGGCACCTTACCAAGAAGGAGCAAAACTACAGCTTGTTGCTTAACCGTTAAAGGTTCATTTTCAACGATACTTCTCAAAATTCTGACTAGTTCAGGTGTAAGGACCCCGCTGCCGCCGCATTTTTGTTTCAACTCCACAGAAAGATTGTACACTTCATTGCAACCACAATAACAGGCTGTTCCAAATCCTTGCAAAGAAGAGATTGATGCTACACCAACAGTGCAGATAGAGTGCTCCTCTGGCTTCACTTTCGCCTTGCAGTCTTTTACAATCTGTGACACTTCCGATGCGTATTTGTCGCAATATCCGTTGACACATTGATATCCTATTTTTTTTCTGTTAAATAAATCTACAAATCAGAATATAAATTTACCACCGCAGCATACTGCCTCGTCATTCAATTCTTTCTTTCCACAGGGTCCACCTTGGATTCTACATTTATCCTGAGCCTGGACGGTGACAACAATCACTAGGAAACAAAGCGCAACTTGAATTTTTGATAAAACCATCAGTGCACAAGCTTTGTTTTTTTTTTTTTTTTTTTGTACTTTGGCCCTTTCTTCCGTTGATTTATACAAAAAACAGCAGCATTTCTTCCAACGCCGTATGCATGCTTTGATTTTGGACGTTTCTTTGATTGACATAAGCGTTTATGACCCTAGGAATTTGAATTACGCCCATGCGTATTACTTTTTCAAGGAGTAGTCTAGACAAGGATTAGGTGGAAGAATGGCGTAAAGTGTGCAGATAAAGAAAAAAAGAAACCATGGAATGAACAG
This sequence comes from Hesseltinella vesiculosa, assembly GCA_002104935.1. Lineage (NCBI taxonomy): Eukaryota > Fungi > Mucoromycota > Mucoromycetes > Mucorales > Cunninghamellaceae > Hesseltinella > Hesseltinella vesiculosa. Next base: position 124,695 of record MCGT01000031.1, on the reverse strand, counting down.
AAACACATTTCACTGAAATCATCGCATCACTTTCCAGCAAAGTAGCCTTTTCCTTCATTTTTATTCCTAAAATCGTCGTCTCTCCCGTCCATTGCATCACCCTTGCATGCGTTTATTTCAAAGGTGAAGATAAAAAGAGGTATGGTGGGCATTTAACTTTATTTTGGTATTGGCTTTGAAATCATTGACGACTCTTAACACAGCAATAGCAGTGCTCTTGTGCTGTCTGACCTGTTTAAAATTGATACATTACAATTCCATTCTCTAACATTCCTTTATAATTTGTTTTTTCGTACATTCTCACACAACTGAAAAAAACGCAGACAAGTATACCAGGGTCAGGGATTCGTATGAAAATTCGTTCTTTTTTTACCTAAATACGCCAGGTGATTTTTACTTCACGCAGAAAAAATATGAACTGGTGACTCTAGTGAAGTAGGATGTCACATACCATCCATGTACATTTATATTGTCTACCTTTGTTTATTTATTAAAATACATGCTACACTAGACATCAACATCCTTCAATGCTTTCGTACAGCAACTTAATAGCGGAGAGGTTCTTGTAATGAAGTCCAGGGAACGGCGCTTTGATCCAGGGGAATATATTTTGCAGATCTCTAACATGAACATAAAACGATTTGAAATACACTCCCAACCATGAGCCAACATCGTACTAAGGATAAAGTGTTGTTTGCAGTGCCATCGCCTTCAGGAACTGCCGTCGCATGCTGAATGAAACGCCTGGGCTACGAGGTTTGCCAACAGTTCTATGCAACGCCGCCATCAGAACGTGCTGCAGTGAAATGCCGCTCACCTCTTTAGCAACAACGACTTCAGTAGGCAATGGGACCCTTGCAGCACCATCATCAGGAAATTGTATTAAAATGACGTCTACCTTTAATCCAGTGTGTGACAAAAGAGCAATAAATCTAAAAAAAAAAAAAAAAAGTAAATGGCCAGTAGCAAGGATTGGTGCGTTTGCATACCTTCGCCTGTGTCTTGAAGAACCAAGAGCAAGAGTAAATAAGATTTTGGCAGCAGCCAACATGGCAGCCAACCATCGGGCCAGGGAGTGGGTCATTAGAAAAAAAAGTAAGATGAGAAAAAGCAGGAACTGGAAAAGATCGAGCCCTTGACAAGTTCATAAGCTGACATTGATTACAGACCAAGATGCCAAAAGTGCTTTGCATGTGGAAATGGAGCAATATGTTAAACAGTAATTGTTGAAGACCAAACCTGAAAACTGGAACTTGCACACATGAAGAAAAAAGAATGCGCCACGTGGAATCGCCACTGCCATTGAGCGGAGCTGCAACTGGACTCATGGATCACTCAATGGCTCCCTTCGATGGTCAGATCCAATCTGTCACAGTCTCCCCCTCCTCCTCTTCTTCCGCCAATGCCACCTCGCCTTCACACCTGCAAAGTATCATGTCAACACTGAAAGTTTTGCCCTGGGTCGAAGGCATAGTGCGGAATCTAAATATGGTAATTCCCTTTTTTCCCATCATTTTGAAAAAAAAAATCATTCACTGCACTGCACTTTTGAGTAATTGAATCAACGTGAAACTTGTAGTGAATGCGAAAATGCATGGATCATGTTGGTGTTGAAAAAATCACGCCGGTTGGTGAAGGCCGCCCAGCCAACTTTTGATGATTTTCGTTTTGACACCTCCAATCCCCCAGCTAAAAAATGAATAAAGCCATCTATTTTCGCCAGGGGACCCCCAGGCGATCTGAACAAAAGCCACAGTACAAAATTGCACTAAACAAATTTACCCCAAATTTAACATGCATGTACAAAATGATGAGAAATGTCTATGGTTAAATCACTACTCCCTCAAACAACAGAGGAAAGGGCTGCAGGCTGACAAACTTGTGCTAAAAAAGTTTTCTCAGCTTTGCTTTCACCAGCTAAACATTTTTAGTCACCGCCCAATTCCTTTCCCTTTTTGGTAGCGGGTATGCATTTTTCCTGCTTTGCGACTTTTTTTTTTTTTGGAAACATAGTGTTGCTGCCAATTTTATTCAATATAATAAACATTTAGTGGAGAGTTTAAATGATCTGACAAACTGAACAGTCATTGCAGACTTTTTGAGCTCTGGCACCAAGATCTTTGCAATAAGCTTCGGACATTTCATCTGCGGGAATCCCTAAGGTATTAAGTACTTCCTCGATTTCGGTCTGGGAAAGACCTGTAGTAAGTTTACTGTCATCTTTGATCATATCAAGCTTGGCCAAAGTCACAAATTGCTCTTTCGTTAAAGGTTCATTTTCAACCAAACTTCTCAAAATATTGATTTGTTGACGTGTAATGAACGTGGTGTCTAACTCGCCACAATGTTGTTCCAACTGCTTAGAAAGCTGGTACACTTCATCGCAACCGCAATAACAGGCTGTTCCAAAGCCATGCAAAGGAGAGACTGATGCTGCACCATGGCAAATGGTGTGTTCATCTGGCTTCACTGCCACACTGCAAGCTCGTACAATTGACGACACTTCCGACGCATACCTGTCGCAATATCCGTTGACACATTGATATCCTATTTTTTTTTCTGTTAAACAAATCTACAAATCAGAATATAAATTTACCACTGCAGCATTCTGCCTCGCCATGCAAGGCTGTCTTTCCGCATGGACCACCTTGGATTCTACAGCTATACTGCGGAGCTTGCGCGGTGACAGCGATCGCAAGGACAGTGAAACAATAATTTTTGATAAAACCATAAGTGTAGCAAGCGTTGGCTTTTTTTTTTTTTTTTTTTTTGCAATGGACCATTTCTCTCTTGGTTTTATACGCATGAGCCGGAAAATTTGGTTTCCAGATTTCGCTCGTAAAATTTTCCCTTTTTTGGCATATTGCACAAAAAAAGCTCCCCTATTTCATCCAGCATCATGTAAACACTATGACTGTGCGTGCTTCGTTGATTGTATAGTTACAATAGCGGCAATAGTATTCTCATTTAGCGCATGTTATTCTTAGAATTCAAGTTTTATCCTTGTGTCGCGCATTAGCATTGCGCAAAGGGTAAGGAGTAGGAGAATGAATGGCTATAAATGCGCTCTTGCAGGAAAAAAGGAAATTGTGGATTAAAATGAAAATGTGCTCCAAAACATTGCGTCTCATTGCAGCGAAGCCAGCCTTTCCTCCTGTTCGACTCCTGCAATCATTACGTCCCGCCACTGCAGCAGCACCCTTTCTTGCAATTAATACAAGGATAATGATAAATGGAACAAGAGAAAGAGAGAGATGCGGTCTTATGGCGGAATAGCCTGAATCACCTTCGCCCGTCCCCCGCTCTGCATTTTACTATTGTAGAGCGCGCTTTAGGCCGCATTTCTCACTCCGTCAAGCATAATGTTGCACAGCAGGATAGCTCCGCCTTTGCCTTGGTACCACCTCAGGGTTTCTCCATGTGTTTTTCACCTTTAAATGAGAATGATCGATATTCTTTGTTCGCAACCCGTTTATATGTAAGTGTCAAATGTGCATGCTGTAAATAAAAAAACCATGTCCCTTTCATATAAAGTAAGAAGCGTGTCCCTTTCATATAAAGTAAGAAGCGAGACATGAGGCGCGGGTATGGCAGCTGGCCAGCGCATATTCCCTCGACCTTCCGGTCAACGTCCCCCATTTGACAAGTATGACAAGCCTCATCACCCTGATGCATACGATGGTAATATAACGGATGAATCACCTATATGGTACTCTGGAATGATCGATAACTGTGGTGTTACTTTTTTGAACGTAATACCAAGCGAAGCAATGATCGCCATTTTCCTTATTCTGTCAAAAGTGCGCGTCGCAACCCTGTCACCATCATGTCCTACTTGGGTTATCATTAATCTTTTTTCGAATCCACGACCATCCTTATCTCCTTACCAAATCAAATGTTTAAACATACAATAAAATGACAGAGTTTCAAATATAAAAGAAGATGGCAAGAAGAGAAGGAAGGGAGGCCACATGTGGCAACCGAACCAAAAAAAAAAAAAAAACTGCAATGGCCAATGATTTCGCTGCTTGGTTCACACATGAAAATTATAGGGTATATGTTACAGCATGTCACGCTTTTATGGAATGATAAGAGGGATGGACGACAAAAAAAGGTAGAGTACCGTACATAGGATGGGAGGGATGAAAGGAGATATGGAATTCGGTGGGAGAAGAACGATGCTCGCCCTCCACGACCATGACGGGGAAATCGCAAAACTGTAATCATTATTGGCTCATTTTAGCATTGGAAATAACGCCACTGTCAACTTACACGTTGACCAAGGCCTCGCAAGAACTTGCTTTGCGCTCAATAGCTTCATTGGACGTGAATAAAGTACCTGGACAACTTTTTCCAGAAAACCGATGCTTTGTTTCTCCAGACACAATGATACTCAGCTGCTTTTGAAGTGACACAAAAAAGTATAATGCCAGCATTCAAAAAAGACGAAATAAAATGGATAGAAAGGATGAAGCATCAGCTGACTGACGACGTACGTTCATCTCACCATGCGTGTCTCTGTTGTTGCTTTTATTGTTGATATGTCAATTGTCCGAGCAAAAAAAAAAAAAAAAACTCAGCGGGGATTCAGATGGCTCACGACAGATTGCATAAGTCAAAATAGCAGTCCGAGGTTCAAAATTTGCCGCGTTCCACCTGGTTGAATAAGGACAATAGCTTGGTCTTGATGAACTCAAACGAGGTAGCATCACCTTGAACTAATTCAAAGTCCAAGACATATAGTTCAGGTAGGGTGGATTGGCAAACGTCAATGGCAAATGCAAGATGCTGGCCTTGGTCGATATGATGCGGGCCGTAAATAGTGAGGGAGGGGTCACCAGCATAAAAGGCCGAGGCTGTGCTAGTCGGAGTGACGGGCTCGTTGTCACTGTCAGCGTTTAAATGGCCCTGAAGCGCAGATAGATCAGTGGTAGCACGGCGCTGGCAGTACAAACGATGACCAGATGAATGTTCCACTCCCATACCCAAGGCTGAAAGCAAACGGACCAAAGTCAATAGGGTTTGGGACGGTGTCAGTGACGTCAAGCAAGGGGCGGTGACATGGCTGATCGTGCGAATGGCCGCGGCTGTCGGGGCAACAAGAGCAGGGGTAACAGCATTGGGCGTATCTAGTTGGCGAGGGGACGGTAAGCTCACGCTTACGCCTGCGGCAAGAAGCTGGCCTTGAGATTTGCCAACAAGAGGAGTGGTGGGTTCAGAAACCTCTCGCGAAATAAGAGGGGCGGTATCGAGACAAGGCGACGAGGCAGAGCCAGACTGAGGTTGTTGGATAAGGATTGGATCAGTAGAGTGTTCATTCTGGAGCTGACCGGGGTCGAGGCTAGCTGAACTGGCGGAAGTGGTAGGTGGTGAGGGTGGCACGTGGCGCATGGTTGAGGTATGACGCTTGATCCAATCACGCACGGTGGCTGTCATTGTTTTCTTTCGAGAAATCACTGGCACCAATGGGTCTGTGCCACGTCGGGTGGCTCCGATTCTGCGAGACATGGACAGTACATCAGCAGAGGACTGGTGAAGAAGCGGGGCATGTGGTTGATCTTGCTGGGGGTGCTGTTGGAAGTGTTGCAGCAGAGAGGCAAGGCGACGTCGTTGCTTTCGCTTTTTTTGTGGAGGAGAGTCGACTGGTGGGCTGGTAGCGTTCATGGAAAAACTTGAGGATGATGGCTGAGAACGTGGAAGTTGATTGGCTTCGTCATCTTCATTTTGGAGCAAATTTTGGCCACTGGAGGGACTGACGGGTGAAGATGAAGACGTAGCTCCATGGCTGTTCTTATTTTGGTCGACGCTGATGCGAACCATAGTATCTTGCCAATGCCCGTCTTGGCTTTCATGGGCCGGTGCATTCTTGTTGGCTGCTTTGCTGGCAACCTCTTCTGAACGGTGATTCTCGGTGTGTCCTGGTTGCTTCATTAACAGGGTAGCATGGATGCCATAGCCATTGATGCTCGAGGTTTCAGCATCCTGGTGATCCAGAGCAGGCGCTGACGACGGCAAAGGAGGAGTGGCCACATCGGGATAGAACTTTTTTTGGCGACGTAGACTGGGCTGACGTGAAGACGGGCGAGGAATGGAGGAGGTAGAATGGACAGAGAGCTGGTCCTTGGCCAATTCTTCTTCTTGCTCATCATCAGGGATAGGTGGTAAAGGAGGAAGTGGTAAACTATAGATGTCGGGATCAGATGGTGACGGATGTATGTGGGTGGAAATCTCTTCGGTAAGATTATACTTGACGTCCAAACTATCATCACGGCGACTGTGAGAGCTTGGTGTTTCGGAGGCAGCATCGTCGAGGACTGAAATAAAGGTGGCAGTTACTGGAGGGTTGGGTGCAAGTAGGCGTGGCTCTGGCGTTGCAGGTGGCTCGATGTCACTGAGATGTTCATGGATAGCTCGGTCGTTGTCATTGTGAGAAGCAGGTACATGCAGGGATGATGATAGCGAGGAGGATGTGGATGAGGAGGTAGCCGGAGTAGGTGGTTTTGACAATGGCTTTTTGCCTTGGGCTTGATCGGCAGAATTGGATGCAAGATGCAGTTGGTGGGAATCAGCTGTTTTCAAAGCCGGCTGCATGTCTGTTGAAGGGGTAGAATGGATGGCGGGGGTGGCAAGCCAAGAATGCGTCAATATTGCTTCCAAGCTGCATCGCTGCGTTGGATCGGGCAAAAGCATATGGCGCAAAAGGTCTTGGGCAGTTTCGGAGACATCGAGCTGGTCTGGGAAAATCAGTGGATGGGTTTGAATATAGTGGTATAATTGGCGGATATTAGAGCTGTCAGGATTATCAGGATCATCGTCAAAGGGTAGACAGCCACAAAGCATGCAGTAAAGGATGACACCACAGGACCAAATATCGGCAGCACGGCCATCGTAGTTGCCAGGCGCGAGTACCAACTCGGGTGCTGCATAACACGGCGAGCCACATGATGTTTTGAATAAATCTTTGCCTTTGTTGGCGAAACCAAAGTCGCTGACAAGCAAATGCGTCTGCTCCACGTCCTTGAAGAGGATATTTTCCTATCCAAAAAACTCGGTGAGAAAAAAAAAACCGCCTTTGCTCTTGTAGGACCTCCTTTTTTTTTTTACAAGCTTACCAATTTGAGATCACGATGAACAATGCCTATTTGATGCATAGCCTTGACACTGTCGATCAGTTGAACAAAGAGAATTTTGGCGTCTTGTTCAGAAACTCGGTGCTGCGATATAACATAATCAAAAAGTTCGCCTCCTATCCAAGAATAAAGGAAGGTTAGAAACTTAAATCGCCCAACCGCCAAAACAAATAAAAAAAAGGAGAGTGGACTATTTACCAGCAGCATATTCCAAGACGAGGCCTAATCTTGAATCCGTCTCAATCACGTCATATAATTTGACGATATGCGGGTGATCCAATGCCTAGATGTATATAATAAAAAGGTTGTTATTCGTTAGGATTGTCGCATGCATCTTGGAAACCAAAACACGTCTCGATTTGCGCCTTGTCAACCTGTCCCAGTGGGGAGCGCACCGCCTATTTTTTTTTCTCACGCGCCCAGTCATTCAAAACAACCAAGGATGAGTTACCTTGAGCACATCAATTTCCAACTGAATCTTATCCATCTTGGAAGTCGTGATATCACTGTCTTTACGAATGAGTTTGATGGCAACCTTAAAAGAAGCGAATGAGTAACGTAGGAATCACGGACCGTGTCACGCCCTATTTTTTTTTTCTATTACCTTTTCACGAGTTTGGCTGTGGATGCCAAGACGGATCTGACCAAACTCACCATCAGAGAGCTCTTTGGTCAATTGATAGGCACCTAGTTGTTCATGGCCATCGACAAATGAGGAACAGGTGGAGCAAGTTGGGCATTTCGAAGTTGTGGACGACACAGAGGGACGGCGTTCATCTTCAACCACCTCCATCAATGGCACCACACGTAGTAAATGACTTGAGATACCAGTATCGTTGACTTGCGAAACGAGATCAGTCATTGGGTGAATCAAGGGTTGGATCAAACAATATAAAATAACAAGAGTGACAAAAAAAGGAGGTGCCCGACTCTTTAAAAAAATTGGTTGTGTGACCACGGAGCAAGAGCCGCTTTTGCCCACCGAACGACCAGTTTTCATGGGCGTAAATTTGCTCGACCTTGATGTACTTGTTTGCATTTCTTCAAACGTCACTTCTGAACGCATGGTAAGGATGGTTTTGTCCATTGGCCATCATCGTCATCCTATGATTCCATTTGTTTTGAGATTCCTGTTGGGACGCACAAACCATCTGAAAAAGTCGGAGATCTGACCGTCTCGCATAAATACAAGGCGTGTGACCTCGGACCAAAATCATGCAAAATTCACGCTGTTCTTAAAAACGTTTTAATTCAAATAGGCTATTTTTTTTTCTAGGTGGAGTACATGGTGAAAAGCACAAAGAGAACAAGGGCCGAGAGAGGGCCGAGGGCGGGTAAAGGATGTGGCATGGTATCAGCTGTCTGGGCAGGATCGTTGCCAGGTTCCTTGGGGGTGGAACGGTCTGGTTTGACGTTAGTACATTCCTGAATATCATGTCGCTTGGGTGTCACCCGCATGGCATTGCCTTCGTGGTCACAGGCTCCCATGTTGTCGACTGAGTAGGAGTAGAACAACCAAGTCAGCTTTTCCTTGGGGCCGCAGAAAGAGAAAGGACCGTAATCTCCAGTTTCACCATTGCCGCTGATATCCTTGCACGAGGTCAGACCACACATGGCATCCAATTGCACGCCCACCGCAGCCGTTCCGTTTCCGTGCACCTGGCCAACCTTGTCTGTAGCAACACAAGAGGCGGTGTCCATCATACATTGACAGGCTCCTTCGGAAGGTGTGGGAGGCAATTTGGTGTTTGCCTTCCAGTTCTTGGTAGCACCGGGACACTTGGGACCTTGGAGAGTCTGGTTGTAGCTGTCCATCTTCACCCCTTTGGGGGAAACCTTGCTGAGCTGCTTTTGTAGGTTTTTGTAGTCTTGCAAGAGCTCGACCTCAGCTGCGGCACGCTTGATTTTGCCCCCGGTGGTCGAGTTGCCGCTGGAAGAGCCACTGCTGCCAGCAACCCTGACCAGGCCGTAGTTGTTCGTTTCCTGGGTCCATTCATAGGCAATACCGCCAGACCAGACATCTGTCATGGGCTTGCTATAGATGGCGGCAACTTCGGAGAAGGGTCTTGGCGAGGCCAGATTACAACCATACTCGGACAAGAATGCCGGCTTGTTATAGTTGCGCATTTCCTCAGTACGTTTACTGTAACCTGATGCTACATAAGATGATTCACCACACCATTCATAAATATTCACGCCATAAAAGTCGACCTAAAAAAAATAAAAATAAAAAGAAGAGTGTGAGTGTGAGAATTTTTTTTTTAGTCATGTCCCGATTTGGTTTGGCGATTGTGGGGTATCCTTACCTGCTCAATCTCTTCGCCACAGGTAAAATAATCACGGATGGCTTCACGGATGTTGTCATCGTCATTGGTGGCATAACCCACAGGGAGTATTTTTTTCTTGTTATCCTTGATGTATTGCTTGACATCGCGAAGAGCAGCCTTGACAAAGGCCGAGGCGGCTGTGTTTGTATTGTCATTGGTGACTTCATTGCCTGCGATATAACCAAACATATTGTCAAAATCGTGAAAAGCATTGACAGCGCTCTTATAGCCATTGTAGAGCTGAACAGTATAATCAGGACGGCTACGATCGATGCTGTTTTTAGGCGTGGCAATATCCAACAAGATATAGATGCCAACATCGGCAAAGCTCTTCATACACTGTGTGTGATCTTTCTTTGGATCCACCTATTTGTCAAGATTTGGGTGAGCGACGACCTTTTTTTCAGTGGAACCACCACTTTCCCCCGAATTACCTCATAGACACGAATGAGATTCAAACCCAATTTGGACATTAAGCCTGCATCACGAGCACACGCTTCTGGGTCAGCCAACGGGTCATAGAGACCCTTGGAAGTTCGTGGTTGATAGGCTACCCTGGAGAGATATATTTAGCCAGATAATATGCGATTTGCTCTTGGGATTGTGTGATCCAAAAGCATGTTTCGTTTTTTAATATGACATTACCCTTTAATAAAGAATTGATCTTTGGTGACCGAGTCAAAGAATTTGTTGCCTTTGCTGACAATGGTGTTAAGTCCAACCACACATCCAACTGAGTAGAATAATAGCAATGCATTGAATATCATCATTGTGGATAGCGTTCACAGCGTTCTGTGCAAAAAAAAAAAAAAAAAAACACTGGGGCGTTTTTGGAAATGAAGAGAAAAAATAGATCGATGGTTTCAACTGTTTTTTATACGAGTGTCCCTTTTTCATTGGAATGCGGTTTTTAGGGTGAAAACTGACAACGGAGAAACCCATGGCATCGTTACAACACCGTGTTTTGGTGTCAAAGACAAAAAAAAAGGGGTAGGGTGGAGTTTGTAACTCCGATACCCTAAAGCGAATGGGTCATGAGTGCCTTTCTATTTCTTCTTCCTCACTTTCAAACCAGGGATGGGACAAGTGGATTTCCTTTTCACATGTAGAGTTTATGAAATCAACCATCGATCATACCATGACCATCACTGCGTCAAACTTTTTATATTTCCTGTTTGACCTTGATGAATGAAACCCCGCCTCCTTCCAAACCCCCTTGTTGTAAACTGGCGATGCAGGGAGGCAGGGCCATCTGGAACCTGACATTTGTCATAAGAAGAGGTGCTCAGCTTTCATCCAATCTAAAAAAAGGGCTCGCTATTTCCTTTTCTCCCCTGAAACAGCCATGATAGATTACCCTTCAATTTGCCCTGAAGGATGACTGACAACGCATGTTGGCCAAAGAAAAATCACCGCACTCATCTTTTTTTTATATGCTCGTTTTTTTTTTTCATGTTGAAATAAAAGGCGTACACTTCCGATTTATGCTTCAGAGTGACGTCATAAAGTGGGCAACCCAAAAAAAGAAAGTTCAAGCCCAATACTCCCCTCCCCCCACACAAGACACACGTCGCTTTGATCAAGCCAACGGGGCAGTCCAGAAAAGCAGTTTTACAAAGGTTGGTATGGGTTATTCTTGGTGATCGGGAAGGGTCAATACAACACCTCCTTTCCCCCAAGCAAGGAGTCTTAAAACGGAAGTCGAGGAAGGAATGATGGGGAAGCATATGAAACGAGTCGAGACTTTTTTTTAAAACATCTTGCCAAATGTGCACCATTTTTCTTGGAAGCTTTGAACAGTGATGCGCTAATTTAAGGAAAAGGCATACAAAACAAAAAAAGCGCAAAAATGGCACAGCAAGTGCGTGATCACCCCCTTAATATTTTTGACAAGTGAGGGCTTCACATGAAGAGAGCCTGATGCTTTGGAAATATTCATGCGTTGCGACTTAATTTATTCCCCCATCATGGGGCAATCAAAATGAGCGGCTCCATGGAAAGGACCGAGTCACCGAGAATGATTTTTCCAGAAAATGAGTACTTTGAACGAATGACTCCAACTTATGATATGCCTGTCGTGGCATCATCTGCAACGAAGCTGGATGTTGCTTGGCAAAATCCCTCGATGACCATGGATCGATCTAAAGCCATCTTGTGATTGGCTGGGGCGGATCTTGCCAAAAAAAAAAAAAACAACACCCCCAAAACGTTGGTTTTTGAGTGATTTTGTGATGCGAACAACTGTGAAGCAGCGGGATTTGGGCCCAGGAAAACTTTTTTTGTTCATGTGGTACCAATCCAACGAAAAAATGGAGGCAGAAAAGTGAAGGGGAAAGTGTTAAGACATGGATGGGAGTGTGCAACTTTTTTGTGATTCTCATGAATGAAAATGGTAGCGATGAAGGAGCATGACCATCACAACTTTTGTCACTGGCTTATCAAGGCACTGCGTGTCTTGCATGAAAATGTCTCCTGATAATCATAATCGATGACCCCAAAATGAAAATAATAAAAAAAGAATGCTGGAACCTCTCACGATACCATGCCCAAATAGAAAGAAAGACACCTTTTTTCCACTGGTGATGAGCCAAAGCTTGCACATGTTGAGATATTTTTTTCTTTCACAGCCAAGGCAATGAAGGTGAGTTTCTGCATTATTGGCTTGTGCGTCCCCCCTTGCACTGTTTTCATTTTTTTACGAGTGATGCACTAGCTGACAACTTTAAATTGGGAGGGAAATATCAGCCAATCAAAGCTTCCCAGCCTATTTGGGGGGAGTGAAGAGAAGAAAAAAAACGAGGGTCCCGACGAACCTATTCCGCTTATGACCGTTATCTAGTTCATCTTTGCTCATTCTGGTAACAATGATGTCGATGTGTTACTTGGTGATCCTTACTATGGAACAGTCTCCTCCCCCCATTTGCTTTTCATGCTGTACGGGATTTGAAACGAGGCGATCTTTGGCCACCCGTATAAATGCAAGCTGAGGACCTGACGTTTTTTTCTTTTCTTTTCACTTTTCACTTCTCACACACTCCTTTTTTTAAACAATCTTTAAAAAACACAAAAAAAAAAACAACCACAACCATGGCCGTTTATCGCAATAGTCAAAATACTCACCGTCCTACAAAGACCTCTTTGACCCTGGTGATCAAGGTGGGCACGTCGTCCATTTGCGATGAAAAGACACATTACCCCCTTCTTGGCAATCTGTCACGTATTGTGGAAACCATCATCCGACTGAAACAGCTCGGCCACCGTGTCGTCCTGGTTACTAGCGCTGCTGTTGGAACTGGTTTAAGAAGACTCAACCTTGATCGAAAGCCTTCCAAGCTAGCTACGGTGCAGGTAAAACATGTGAGCATCGATCCTTACTCTGACAGCCTTTGCCTAGCCAGTATTATGTACTCACAACCATTTTTGTTCTACTCTTATTTAGGCCATTGCTGCTGTTGGCCAAGGCCGTCTGATGAGTATGTATGATGATCTTTTTGGTCAATTCAACCAACCCGTCGCTCAAATCCTCCTCACACGAAATGATCTGGCCGATGTAAGATAAAAAAAAAAATGAAGCAAAAAAGAGAACATGACTGATATATTTTTAATTTTCTTTCATAGCGCTCACAATACCTGAATGCCGTCAATTGTTTGGAAGAACTCCTGGATATGGGTGTGGTGCCCATTGTCAATGAAAATGACACCATCTCCGTCACAGTAAGTCGCTTTGCAACGAAAAGAGCAACGCTCATCGTTTTATTTAAACAGGAAATCAAGTTTGGTGACAATGACACTCTGTCTGCCATCACTGCCGGCATGGTCAAGGCTGACTATTTGTTCTTGATGACCGATGTCGACTGCCTGTTTAGTGACAACCCTCGCAGCAACCCCGATGCTCGACCCATCACTGTGTGTCACGATGTCGAGGCGCTTCGTCGAGAAGTCAAGGTGACCTCTCCTGGTTCCGCACTTGGAACAGGTGGCATGGTGACCAAGCTTGTTGCTGCCGACCTAGCCACTTCTGCCGGCGTGACTACGGTAATGCTTCACCGACTCAAAAAGAGGCAAATGTCGCTGACAATTATTTTCTACCAATAGATCATTGCTCGAGGTTCCACACCCGAAAATATTCCTCGCATCATTTCGGATGAGCAAAACCCACCATTACATACCCGGTTTGTGGCTCAACCAAAACCATTGGTTGATCGCATGTGGTGGATTTTATACGGTCTTCAAACCCAAGGCACCATCGTGGTAGATGCAAACTTAGCCCAGCAAATTGCCGACAGCTCCAGCTCTCAAAAATGCCCCGTGTCTCTTTTTGCTCACTCCATCACCGGCGTTGAAGGGAACTTTGTCGAACATCAAGCTGTCCAAGTTGTTGTTGAACAAAACGCCAATGGTGCCAAGGATATCGTCACCATTGCCAAAGGTAAAAATAAAGAATGCCTCGACTAAGAAAAAGAAATTCCGAAGCTCACCCCTTTTTGCTTTTTATTTTTCCTCCTCAGGAACCGTCAACTACTCGTCCTCTGAAATCATTCGCATGATGCATGCTCGTGAAGAAGACATGATGGAATCTTTAGGTTATGACAGTGGTGACTGTATTATTGATCAAGACAATATTGCCATTTCTGTGTAGATCCCCTCTTCCAGCCACATACCCCATTTGCCGCTTCTGTCAAATCACAATGAAAAAAAAATCATCCTTCACTCTTCTAGCATGCATCGAACTCTCTCCCCCTTTAGTCTATAATTATCCCCTCTTTATGTCACTCCCCGCCCCCTCTCCCACTATTAAAAATCAATCAGTCTCTTTGGCTGTCTTGTTTTTGGAGAATTCTTTGATCAACCGCTTGAAAAAAAAAATCATGTGCACATTTTTTTTTCTGCCAATGACAAGAATTGCCAAGGGCACACAGACAATTTTCTACGTAAAATCTGTTAGCCAATGACTGTCAAGGCACACTCGCCACATTTGGACTAGCACGATGACTCACAAGAATGGCATGTGAAAGGGCATGGTTCAGTGAGAGCGTCATGACTTATTTCAGTAAAGAAACTATCAGCCAAGAAATCATCATAGGAGTTTCAAGAACGTGGGAATCATGTGTGCTTGGGATCGATAATAAAAGCACGGTTTTTTTACGTGTTTTGCCCCTACGCAAGGCATAACGTTTAGACCCCCCCCCCTAATTTTAAGGTTGCTAGAAACTGTTTCTTCGTTGGACCCTTCGAGCTCCCCCCAAATTTCTCTTTTCTCTACTTTCCCCCAGCTTGTGCCACTGCACACAGCTCTAACCAAAAACAGACCAGTGTCGTAATAAAAAGGTGTCATGTTTTTATTTGCTATAATACACGATGAGATCTTGGACGATAAATAAGAAACACAGGTGGCTCAGTTGTAATTGTCTTGAGGACGATTTGGTTGGGACGCCGAGGATGGATCGGATTGGGCCATGTTCAAAGGGGAATATGCAAATGGAAGAGGCGGAGGGTACACTGTGTTGGGGTTTGAAGGTGGGGCAGGTTGATCGGTTGATGACGCAATGAATGGCACAGGAGGAATGGCTGTGAATGGATTGTAAAGAAAGTCGGAAAACGGCAAGCTGTTGTAGGATGGATTGCCCAGTAAGGTATTGTCGTCAGCCATTGGGGACATCGAGTGATAGGCATCAGCGTAAGAGGAGGAGGAGGCGGCCGGGTATGACGCTAATGAAGAGGACAGGAGAGGAATGGCAGTCGTGGCAGCAGAGGTTTGCTGAATATGGGGTGCCGTTGCTGGCATGGTTGTCTCGATTCCGAAAGGCAGGTCAGTATCCATGTCGGTGGTTTGACTGTGAATTGGACAAAGCGATTAAAAAGTGAGTGAGATCCTCTTTTTTTCTTATTTTTTCTTACCAAAGGACTTCTTCTTGTTTGGGAGGGTGATGGGCAAGGGTGGAGACAGGTTGCCGTAGGACTTGTTGGATGCGCATCATAAGGAGGATGACATAACGATGGGTATTGACAGGTGATGACTCTAGGATGGTGAGCATAATGGTGAGGCAATGGCGGGCCTGGTCTCGTTGGTCGACTTGGTCCTTGAGCAGCATTTCAAAGATATTGACTGCCACCATGAGCGAGTCCAGGGAGAAATGGCACCAAGGCTGCTCCAGCTGATTCCAGCATTGGATGAGCTCGGCTGTCATCGTGGCCGAATGGATGCAGATGCTTCTGGCCCTGGCTTCCATGGCAAGAATAGTGTCGTTGCTGGCCAAGTTGCTGTCTATAGACGATGAGCGCAGATCCGTAGTCGAGGATGACGAGGTCTGGCTTCCATTATTGCGCGTCAGAAACACCGAGAAGAGCTGGGTACGTTGGAAATTGTATTCAAGGTTGAGTTTGATACAAGCCTGTTCGCGGAAAGAAGTGCTTTTCCACTGGCGGCGGTCGATGTCGCCCTTTTCGAATTGAAAGTCGCGCGGCAGCATGCGGTACCAGATCTGCAGACGGTCGTCGAGGTCCAGAATCGTTGACAGAGGCAGATTGTCCTGGGCAGTGCGTTGAATGATGGATCGGTAGATGCGGGTGATACAGAACCGTTTGATCATAAACATTGTGCGCCAACGGTGTTCGCCAGTCTCGTTGTCCATGCACTCGGGGAACGGCACAGAGATCTGATCGTCTGGGGGCAGAGAGAAGGGTCGGTCTGCCTGCAGAGCGCACATTGTTTCCAAAAAGTAGAGCACCCAAAAGAATCGTCGATAACGTTCCTGTCGAACTCTGCGAGAGCCAGTGGTTCCGGCTGGCTGAGATGGGCCGTTGGACGGCTGTGGTTGATTAGCATTATCGGGAATGTTGCTGACCGAGGGTTCATCTCTGCCTTCTTCTTCCGAGCGTTTCAGATCCAAGCACATCCGGATAGCAAGGCCTAGAAAAAGATAGGCTTCGGAATCGACGAGGCCGGACGGCTGCTGCAGTTTCTTCTTCGGATCGATTTCATGGACATCGTCATTGCGCCAAGACGGCTTACCCAGCACATACAGGTAGAGTACAAGCAATGCATGCAGCGTATCCATATTCGGCACCATGAAACACTCCTTGAGCAGGTCCTTGGCAACAGAGAAAAAATATTCACCAACCATATTGGGATCGTGGCCGTCAAAGAGCTGGTGGTAGATAGCACCATGGCGTGCGGACCAGGCAAAGATCGCATTTGTCAGCAGTGGGTTGAGGGTTCCTTGGTGATATCGTTCACGCACTGTGCCTCCATAGCCAGCATCCGGTAAACACAGAAAACAGTCGGAATAGATGTCGATTAACTGGCCAAGCACTTCAGGTGAGGCTGTGATGGGGCGTAAGAAATAATGCTGTCGGATGGACGATGTCGAAGTGAAAGACTTCGGTAGCACAGCCGCTGGTGAACCAGTGGTGCACAATGGCGCAGATTTCCAATGCGATCGCCATAGAGGAGATTTACGTGCGATCATGACCTTGTCCTCACGACCCCGGCTCAAAGAGTCAGCGCTGCTGGTGCTGGAGGATGAGGATGAGTGAGAAGAGGAGGTCATACATTCGTCCTTGTCATTAGACGAGCAACCTTGTGCAGAATTCAGGCGAATCGTGGTGGACGGTCGTTTAGTACTTAAATCCAATTGCGAAACGCCTGACAGCAAGATATTGTAGAGGTGAGGCAAGTGGACACTATCGGTTTCAATGCGAAGGC
The DNA here is from genome assembly GCA_002104935.1 of Hesseltinella vesiculosa. Lineage (NCBI taxonomy): Eukaryota > Fungi > Mucoromycota > Mucoromycetes > Mucorales > Cunninghamellaceae > Hesseltinella > Hesseltinella vesiculosa. The sequence continues at coordinate 107,533 of MCGT01000031.1, read as the reverse complement.
CATTGGGGGTTAAAGACAAATTGTAATGAGCATCGGGCTGGGACGATCGCTGCTGGTGCCGGGTATCATAAGTTGTGAGGACATGTTGTGGTTGATGTGAGTTATGAGAGGTATCATGCTCAGGCGCTTCCTGCATAACATCCAGCTGTGATTCGAGTGTGTTGACTTTTTCCTGAAGCGTGTTGACAAGATCATTCAGCTTCACAATATTAAAAAGATCCACTTGAGTGGATGATCCTGCGTAGGAGCAATCAGCTAAACCACACAGAAAAATGGAGTAAGTTTGCACGTCCCACAGAACCTGCAATAGCGAAAAAATAGCTTATTTTCATATGGTTTACCTTTGGCTTGCGAGCATCTTGAGCAAGAGGGATGAGCAAAATCACACTTGACTAGTAAAAACAATATAATTGAGCACATTAATCTCTTCCAACATGGATTTCTTTTAAAGCATTTACCTTTTTTTGTCCTTAAAGTAAATTGGATTGAAGAGCAGTAAAAGTGGATGTGTATTGTTAGAGATCTCCTTCAAGCTTGGTAAAATAGGTACTAACCTGCATCGCACGCACGCCATGGTCATGCGCATTTTCTTGGAAGCCAAAGACTGTTGTGATGGGCTTTCTGGCAACGGTGGAGGGGTCATTTAGATATAACGCACATTAAGCGGATGCAAGAAAGAAAGAAGAAGAAAAAAAAAAAGAGAGCGCGGAAAAACTAATGGCCGCGTTCCAATGCCGCTTTAGTCAAAAAAAAAACCAGAACAAGCGTAAAGAATAACGCGAGTACCAGTGTGTGAAGAAATTGGCATGGGAACCGCCTTAATACTCCCATGCAAGCAATGTCCGAAAAAATATCTCTTTATTACGCCACTGGCATATGGATGACGTCTATTTTGTTACTTTTTAGCCTCGTCTTTCGCCTTTGCCAGGCTGTAGATCAGCTTCACCTTAACTAGAAAGCTAGTAGTTTCATCTACAGATGTGTCTGTTCATAGATTATATGCTTGCAATATCAGGGACCAATTGGATGAGATAGCATTTTTGATGATTTTGACATGCCCCAAATTCGGACCCTTTGGCTGACATTTCCACCCAAAAAAAAAAAAGCCAGGGAGCATGTGGAACCCGAAGTCAATTACATTGCGCAGCAAAAAAAAAAAAAAAAAAAAAAAAAAGCTGAAAGACAAAAATGTTGCTCCCCACCCCTCGAAAAAGCAACTGAAATCACTTTTGATTAAGCCAGGACTTTTTTATGGACATACTGTCATCTTGAAAAAAAAACCACTCAAAATGATTTTGGTTATGTCAGGGGACGTTGTTCTGCGAAAAAAATGGTGATTTTGCCACGCATGGCAGAAACCATTGTCCCCCCAAAAAATACGCGGTCAGACAAAGGGTGCCGCCCAGGTTCGAAAAAAATCGCCATACTTAGACATAGCCAAAAAAGTGTCAATTTTAAGCAAATACTTTCCTTCAATGGGAATGAAAATAATTGTGAGCGATATGTTTTTCTTTATATGGGTGATGGATTTTTTGAAAATATACTTTCCTAAAAAGTATAATTGCTACTTTTTTAGAAAGTATATTTTCAAAAAATCCATCACCCATATAAAGAAAAACATATCGCTCACAATTATTTTCATTCCCATTGAAGGAAAGTATTTGCTTAAACATTACACATTTCTTGCTACGTCTAAATATGGGTTTTTTTTCGAACCTGGGCGGCACCCTTTGTCTGACCGCGTATTTTTTGGGGGGACAATGGTTTCTGCCATGCGTGGCAAAATCACCATTTTTTTCGCAGAACAACGTCCCCTGACATAACCAAAATCATTTTGAGTGGTTTTTTTTTCAAGATGACAGTATGTCCATAAAAAAGTCCTGGCTTAATCAAAAGTGATTTCAGTTGCTTTTTCGAGGGGTGGGGAGCAACATTTTTGTCTTTCAGCTTTTTTTTTTTTTTTTTTTTTTTTTTTGCTGCGCAATGTAATTGACTTCAGGTTCATGCTTCCTGGCTTTTTTTTTAGTGCGGGAATGTTTCACTTTGTTTTCCCATGATGGCGTCCAAATTGGATATTTGTCGGTTGTCATGGCAACCTCGGTTTCTGGCTTTCCCATCGACTTTGTCCAACACAATATTCAAGTATGTGACGGAACAGTTGCCACGTCTGGTAAACTCTTACCTTTCTCCGCCATCATTTATTTCCAACTCACCCTTGCGTGCTAATGGTTTTTTTTAACAACCTTCCGGTCACGTTGATGACACTGGTAGGTGGTACGCTTCCATTTCTGCACAAGGAAAATGTGTCCAAGGCACACGTACCTTGAAGTATATGGATACCTATACACGTGCACAATTTGTTGAGGGGAATCGCTCACGCGTTTACCGCGATAGTTTAAATCTTGTACTGGAAACGTGGCAGGTGATGAAAATTCTTTTTTTTTTTTTTTGGCTTGGGGGTTGTTTGTCCTAGCGCATCGATATTGCGATAGGGAGGCTTGTGAATTTAAACATTGCCGCCACTCACCCCCTAGACCAGGTTTATGTATAATTTGGAGAGGGTTGCAGACATCAAATGTTCGATTAAAAAAAGGAAATATGTGTTCAAGCAAGAAGGAAGAAGATTCAGGTTTTAACATGCTTTAACTTGGTGTAGTTGAAGCTTCAACAAAAGCCTTTTGTAGTCTTCAACAAGAAAAAAGCACAATCAAAGGACCCAAATTTGGCGCATATGAGGTTGATTTGACCAAATCGTCCGGTGGTTCTCCAGGTTTTTTTTTCATTTGTCTAGCTGAGAAGTTTGACGCTTCAAAATTAAGTCGTTGGAGAGTTGGCTGGTTGACCACACTTGACCGACTTCATTTTTCACCATTATCATATTCATGACTTTTTGTGCATAAGCTCAATTTACGGTTGATCTGTCAGGTCAAAATGCAATGTAGAATTAACTTTTTTTTTTTTTTTTTTTCATTTTGACCATCCAGTGCATCTCGCAAAACTGACAAGACGGCAGCTGCTTTTTCAACAATTTCCAAGTGACTTCGAAAGTTTCTTTGTTTGTTCAACGACAGCTTTTTTCCATGCTAGCATTGACGGTATCATTTCTCCAAAATCTTTGAGCTCATCTGGTGAGGTGGGGCATGTGACAACAAACAAATTTCTTTTGATAAAAACACCATTTCCGAGAAGAATAATTGCCTCAAAGTGGATGCGGTTGTCTACAACGAATTGATTGGTAAAAGGTGTCATCCACATTTGATAACTTACTGAAAAAGCGTATGAAGTATTGTTGGATGGGGTGTGAAGAGACGTTGAGTGACTCGGTATACTTGGCCAACTTGCAAATCTTAGAAATCAGTTTGCATTCATCATCCTTCTCCTTCTTTGCCGTTGAGTTTGCCATCACACCGCCAGAAAACTCGATAAGGACCGGCGTCACGCGTTTGTTTTTTATCGCAAAAACAACGCCATCCCATTTCGTAGAGCCAGTGGTCTGCACTTCCTTTTCAAACCTGTCAAAATTTGTTATTCATTCGGAGAGTATAGAAATGATGCGGAGCTCACCATGACAAATCAATTACGTCGTTGTTCGATAAAAAGAGATTGTTGATGATGGATACAGTTGTGAATGTTGCTGCTGTGCGTTCCAGAGATCGTTGCAGTAAAGGATTGCGTGGACTAGATATGAGGTCCAGACTACATAGAAATACAATAATGAATGTGCTGAATATTACAGTAAAATATAATATACTCACAAATGCGTCATGATTACTTCTGTAAAATGTAGATCGGCGTGGACGATTGTATCGAAAGGTTCTTCACCAAGGGTTGACTTACGGAGTATGTTTCGAATTAAAGTCGCACTTGGAGGTATATCATGGATAAGTCCAAGAAGCTGTTTGCAAGGAGTAGACATGGTGATTGCCGGCAAATTGGTGGCACCCTTGAGGTCTTGGTAATACTTCAGTCCAAGATTTTTAATAATCTGCTTTATCACACCATCATCATCAAAATGCAGGACTTCAGGTTTGGAACTAAGCAGGGATATGACAGGTTTTTCATCGAGATTCAAACGTCTGTGTGAATTAACTTACTTGTCACAAAGATCATATTTCGTTTCAGCTATTGCTTTTAGCGCGTATTCTATTTCAGTCTCAGAAGGCATTGTTGATACAGATTCTGCAGATTCAAGCACAGGGGAAACTGAAGACCCAGAGTCGACCGACGATGGGGCGATTTGGCAAGCCTAATGATTAGTGTGAGCTTCTCGTTTATGATGCTCATGCCGTCACTGTGCGCACTCTACAATAAAATACCTTCTTTGACAATCTTTCTACTTGCTCACATGCATCGGAATGGACGCTTTCTGTTGTACTGAGAGCCCGATTACGCATTCGAATAATCAAAGTGTGCTCGTCGCGTTCATGCCAGTAGTCTTCATATTTTTTATGAAAATTAGAATCACTGGTTTTACGCTTCTAATTTTTTTTTAAAAAAATAATAATAATTAACACATTGTATGCCAAAATAATGCTTACATTGAACGTATTAAGAGCAGAGACAGCCTGTTCATTGGAAGGATGCTTCTTACTGAAATGATTCATAATGGAGAGATAGCTGACGTTTGTTGTTGCTCTGTCCCTGTTAACCAAATCTGCAAAAGAAAAGTAGTCATATGCTGGCTCAATGCTACCAGCCGATCGTAGCCAATGATCGTAAACTTGATTGTCAGATATGCCTTTTAGCATTGAATAAAAAGAACTGAAGAGACAGAGAAAAATGCCTTTGCAAACGCTCCGATTTTTTCTGCCGCTGGTTTTGTGATTTTTTTAAGCGCATGTTGATTCTCAAAAAAATTGTTGAAGATTTAGTATGGACAGAGGCTTCATCGTGTAATGCTATTCAACCTAGTATTGGACGTTGTGCTGCTACAGTCACTTACTTTCTGGAAGGACCCTTTTGGGCATTCAGCAAAGGACAGGTTGCATTAATGGCGTAACCCAGGGATGGAATTGTTGACTGGTCTTCATTCATCAAAATTGTACTCCCAAATTCAACCTTCGTAAGGATTTGTTAAATGCAGCTCTATTCTCATTTATTTTTTTTGATTCAATCGCTGGAACTCTTTCCTTTGAGGGTCAAGTGGATTACCTCCAACAAGCAATATCGTAGCCAATCAAAGTCATAGCACACAGGCCAGGTTTCAATTTCACGCAAAGTACTTCCAGTACATGTTGACCATCATCACCACCCACGCAATCAAGATCTCCTGTGCAAAATAATAAAGCACCATTTAATTTTCATAGAAAGAGAGAGATGAAGAGGAGGGAGGGTGGGGGACTAGATTATCACTGCCAAACACATTTTAGCATCTAGGCTCGTACCTGTACAGCATTCGATTATTACTGATAGACCTGACTGTAGAAAGTATTGTCTGGAGGTTGCCGAAGAATAACGATGTTGCTAAAAAGTCAGGTCGATTGTTGAAGGTTATAAGCCTACCTACGATCAACTTCGTGTTGATCACCCGCTCCCAAGTAGAAAAATCGGCCATTTCGCCACATGGAGAGTCCGCCGCAAATATAACAATTGCAATTGCAACTCCTCGTAGCCCTACAAAGAGTAAGAAAGATAACTACCAATTTCTCAGCGTGCACCGGCAGGAGTCGTGGGGTGCAACGCAGATGCCTGTCCAAACAATATGCCCAACTCTTCTGAATAGACCTGTCATAAAAATACTCCGTCTAAGTACACAATTTTTATTTTACTTTTTTAAATTAGCAAAGAAAGCTTTGACCTTTGGATTGCAACGGACACTGGCTGTTGTAAAGTTGGCTACTTCTAATCCTTCACTGCAAGTGGCCCTAGACAGTGCGACATAGGCCTGGCCTTCAGCAAACGTTCGTTCCAAATCCACGCGCACCTTTTGCAGCGTCTGGCCTTGGCTTTTGTGTATGGTCATTGCCCATGCCAAATTTAGAGGAAGTTGGTCCATCTTTGAAACATTCCTTCCATCTACAGCAACAAATAAAAAGGGTTCAAAATATTGTGATGTGAGTGTGAGTGACTGGCAACAAACGCAGCATTGGCTTACATCGGTCTTCGACGGTGTAGGCATATCGGCTGATCCTGCACGTTTCATTGTTAGAGAACTTGACTAGAGGTACCATTTCAGGCTTTTCTTCGGGCTTGGAGTTCGGTTTTTGCTGTCTATTTGCTGTGCTTGTTGTCGGTGAGAAATCTTCAACAAAGTCGATAACACGGCCAACACTGCCATTCACCAGCGTCGGCGATTTGTTTTTCATCAGCATCACTTGTGCACCGACTTTCAAGGTGATATTCTGGGGGACATTGAAGCAATCCACCTTGCCCTCGACGTTTTTACTTGGATAATTGTACTCGATTCCGGGTAGTTGGCGTAGTTGCTCTTGATTGTATTCATCTACAAATTTTCGAATGGGGTATCTTTGTAAAATAAAGGTCAGTGCAAGACTTAGGCTTAGCTTCTAGTCATACAAAATGGGTACCAAGGTATTTCCGATCGATCGTTGCAAGCTATTGAAGTAATTGATCGTTCCTACTGACAGCTTGCCAATGCGGACTTCGTTCAGGGCTTTGATAAATTCTGAGTCAAAAGAAAAAAAACGAGGAATCAGTGTCAGCAGCACGGGAAAAAGAGCGAGGATGATTGCGAACCTGGATCTTTCTGCCGGTGCACTTGCTTTAATACAATCGTTTCTTGAACCGCCATGGGCCAACAGTTAGCTTCAAAAGCAAAATTGACTTCTTCACTGTGTTTTGTCACAGGAGGAAGTTGATAGAAATCGCCACAGAATACGACCTAGTGATAGTCAAAAGGCAATGAATCCGACTGATCCAGCCACCAGCAGCTTACCTGGAGATTGCCAAAAGGGCCATTTTTCTGTCTGCTTGCTCTTGCCACTGCATCGATCTTATCTAAAAGCTCCCCACTAAGCATAGAGACTTGATATAAAAAAAAATCAATGCTGTAAGGAACGACTCCTCTCTCTCCTTTCGTCCGTGAGCTTACTTTCGTCAATCACCAACACTTTTGTTGTAACCCAAGAGGTACGTGCTTTAATGTCCATTGCACATTGTATTATATCCTCTGTATTTTTCGTTCCAGGTCCGATGCCCGCAAAACTATAACAACTTGGTCAGTATCAACAACGCCCCTAGTTGTTGGCTCATTTACCTATGGACCGTGACCCCTCCAATGTTGTACGCAGCAATACCAGTGGATGCAGTGATGGCAACATGTTCCTTTCCATGCTTTTCTTGAAGTGCAAGGCACATTTGGTGTAAGAGATATGACTTGCCTGTGCCTAATAACAGAAAAAAAAAGTTGACCGATCGGTTTGGCTAAGAGCACTGTGTTTTTTTTTTCGCTTTACCTGCAGAGCCTGTGAAGAAGATGCTCTTTCTTTGGTTGATAGCCAAATCAAAAACATACTTTTGCTCAGGTGTCAGGCTGTCCACATTCAAGGATTTGTTCTCGGCCAAAGGTGTATTGTAAAATGTTGTGGCATGATCACTGCTCCTACCATGCCATTGATGTCGACGTTTCGCTGGTTCATCTTTTCGTTTGCGCTTCAATGGGCGTGCAGCCAAATCTCGACCATAGGACGTGTAGGTCCATTCGGATGGTAGCTGAAGCCTCCTAGGTGCTGTTACATCAAGCAGGTTTAACAGCATTTTGAGATTATGGCTGTGACCATTTGCTGCAGTGCCTACTCAAAGAGAAGAAGATAAAGAGAGGTTAGATGGTGCGGTAATGCGCCAGCGTATGCAGGATACCTTGCTTACTTGTAGCAGACATTCAATAGAAATAAGATTGATTGCGTGCAAAATAAAGTTACGGTAGAATGAGCGATCAAAAACAAAAATAAAGAGGGAGAAAGAAGCGTCTTTTTTTTTCAGCAACCGCGTCCGTGCGCCTCCAATCCGCTCGGCGCGGCACAGCCAGCGAGCTGGCCAATTTTTTTTTGCAAATTTAGTTAACCGTATCAGTTTGCCATGACAGGATCATGTTGGTTTGTTGATATACGGTACATTCAACGCTTCTATCCCTCGCTCTAGTATTTCCGAAAAGTACGAATGGTTGGCATTCGAGAACCACGAGGAGGACGAGGAAGAGCAATCGGAAGATCAAGAAACCCGCAACAAATCACAAAACGGTGAATCGGTATCCAAGTCCTCGGGCGCTAGAATTGGTGGTGACGATGGGTCCCTGGAGTTTATTGTTGTCGAGTAAGTGATAAATGTTGAATGGCTGACAGCAGGACTGAAACTCTCGCACCTATCTTTTTAGTAACACCGAAGTGAATGATATCTTGACTGTAACGGGCTCTTTGTAAATTTATATATCCCCTTCCGCTTTTATTTTGCCTGGCATGTTACCTTCATCCCCGTCCACAGCTGCCAACCCTGTCATTAATAAACTAAGCAATTAACGTTCACCGTAATGTTTTCTGAAAAAAAAAAACATGGCGCTTGCCGGTCACTGCATCACCAGCCGGCGCCATTTGAGCCTCGTTTATTTTGAACTGAATTTCGGCTCGTTTTGTCAAGCCAAGCTGAGGACAGCTTCGCAAAACAAGAAATCGATGCCTTTTTTGAAGCACGACATCGAGAGTAGAAGTCTACCACAAAGCAGCAGATTAGGATGGGCTGAACATTGGAATATTGACAGCAAATTGTCGCCGTCATTTGGCATGGGAAGAAAAAAAACTTTATTTGGGTGGGGGGAAGGGGATAGGTGTGTGGTAGGGAGGGGAATTACAGATATGGGGATATGGAATACGGGGGAATGGAGGTTATTTCATGCATTTTTTTGCCCAGGCAAGTGTTTGATTCAGCATACCAACTCGGCCTTCGCCTTGCTGACATCAGATTCAAGATCACTCAAGCACCTTTTCTTCATAGCGATGGTTTGTTCCAAGTCACCAACCCCATCCGTAAAACATCTAAAGCATTATAATATCAAAGCATAAGGAGGAGGGTATAAAGAAAAATGACATTTTTCATTTATTCCAACTCACTCTTACCGTTTCCAAAGTGGAGTTGTCGTTGCAGGAGTCACTGCTTCGATGTTAGGCTTGGCAGAGAGATGGTCGTGGCTACTGTTTGGCTCGTTAGCGTGATGGTCGTGGCTGCTGCTTGGCTCGGCAGGAACATGGTTGTGGCTACCACTCTCATGACCTCCAATTAAACGAGGGAGCATACTCTCTATCGTTCGTAGTGCATAATAACGGATGTCGTTGTCATCATTGTCCTTGGTAGGTTTGACAAAAAAAAAAAACGTGTAGAACCCTAGAAAATCACCAGGATCAAACCTGAACATGATTTGTAGATACCAGCAAGGAAAAGCATTATCGGTGGCCATGGAGAACCTAGGAAGAATAAGGGAGGCCTTACCAAACAAATCATCAGCAGCACATCCTGTACCAGGACCAGAAGTGCTTTGATTCAGCGGAATAGCTCTTGCAACTTTCTGTATGAAAATAAAACGATCTGAAACACAATATATCATGCACCAACAACTTACCAAGTTTAAGAGTATACTCTATCAAAGATAAAGTGTTACTTACAGTGCCATCATCTTCAGAAGCTATGATGTCAATCGAGGGCCATCTGCATGAGCAATAATTCCGCTGGTTCTTCCAAGCTACGTCTTCTTTAGGTAGCTGTGGATAAACTAGGCTTCCACACGCACATGTAATAAAGTTTGGTTGGTCTTGTCAGCACCATCATGTAAATATCTTGCTGTAGCAACCAGAGTTGAAGGCCATGACTCCCTTCTAAAAAATAAAAAATAAAAAAACCGTTGAAAAGCATCGCGGTGCCATCGTTGCACTTGCACAATTGCAAACTAAGTTTGATGCGGCAAGAAATGCTCCAAGGAAATTTGTCAATTCTATCAAGCGCTTGACTCACAATGTCATACACAGTTGAGGGTGGAAAAAGAAAAATACGCCAAAAAAAATATTATGCGACTTTTAGTTGAAAGTACGAACCAATCAAATTCTAGTCGTTGGATGTCGCAAGTCAATAAAAGGAAATGCCGGGTGAAGTAAACGAGCAAGACAGGAGAGAAATTACACCAATGGCAAAGGGAGAGTAACAAGGGAAACACCATGAAGGAAACAGGCCAAGTAGAAATAAAGAGGAATGGAGGATGAGGATGAGACGTTCATACAAATAAAAGTGTGCACGTACTTGTGGGGCTACCCCACTGTAGCTAAGCCGTTAGACGACAGGGCTGGCGTCAACCACCCCGGAAAAGCGTTGTTGTTTAAAAAGGGGTAATGGCCAACCTGGATGATACCTGAGGTAACATGTTATTTCTTGTTTATTATCACGCTCGATTTATATTTCCACAACAAAATAGGTCAGTTAAGGGTACAGAGTTTTCACGCGCTTTACGTTGTGTACTTCTTGCTGAGTGAACAAATTCCTTTCTGCAATGCACTGTCACCAGTGATGTCTGCTACCATCACCTCCTCACCGGCGACTATGCACGTGGCGGTTTGGCGAGTGGGATTACGGTATATCTCAAATACAGTACAAATGTCGAAAGGAAATAGTTCTTTTTTATTCAATGCAGCTAATTGCGCCATGTCACATAACATTAATACCAGGTTTTCCACATCATTGGAATGGCCTTAGAATGCAAAGCATGGATGGATTACAACAAAACTGGCATCACAACAATGATGGTAATATACACTAAAAAAAACCGACATTAACACAAAATTGTCATTGCAATCGGACGACTAAGGCAGAGAAACCCGAATACGTGCCCATGCAAGTGGCAGATACCAGTAACAGTGCCCGTTCATCTCCAGCCAAACCGAGGGCTTGACCATCATTGACTACTGGAGACAGTGCTTCTCTGTTTCAGCAGCACCCAAATACGTGCCGTAAAATGGCAGATATCGGTAACAGTGACCGTTCATCTCCAGCCAAACCGAGGGCCTGACCATCATTGACTACTAGAGGCAGTGCGCTAATATAGCCCGTCGCCCAAACCAATACTACTCAACATATTACCATCGGTACAGCAAATGATGGAGAAAGAAACATTCAAAGGATTGGGAAAAAACAAAAATTTCATGGCTGCTGTTTTTCCTTCTCTTTTCTGATTGGCCAACTGCAAAAAGCGCCCCTGCGAAAATTATAGACAAACATTCGTGTGGATACAAAATATCAAATGGTAAATGTAACAACCTACTGGTCAATGCGTAGCGATGGAGTACGCGAGGAATCATGGTGATCGTCCACAAAATCTTGCCAGTTGCTTGGGGTAGGACGATATCGGTAGGCAATAACAGCGCGGTTGCCTGACACGACACAGAGACGCCAAAACACATCATTGATGGCCAGTAACAAGTGGATGTTGCGAAGGTTGAAAAATGCGGGCAATCCCTCTAGTGATCGCGGGAAAGTAATGCGCGCAACCTCGAACATGGCATACACACCAGATGGGAGAAGTTGTGACAGATAGAATGTATGGCAAAGCCTGGTAAAAAAAAATTAGTAACAAGCAAAACTTGGACAATGGGGCAATATACCGTGAATTTGGAAACCAATGGCCGAATCCAATTGATGCACATCAATAGTGTCCTTGCTAAACACTGCGAGGCGGATGAAATCCACGGAAATGTCATGGGGGCTTCTTCCTTCAGCTTTAGCCTCTCCATAGCCACGGGATCGTACAAAGAGTCTCTGCTGTTTTTCCACGATCACTGCATCTGGTCGCGATTGGCCACCTTCAGCTGGGATCGTGTCAATCCATTGGAGGTGTACTTTTCGAGCAGGATCAGCAAGGAGGCATGAGATCATTGGGTCGTAAAATGTGCTCCACAGAGCCATTTCTTTGATGCTGTTTTTGGCGGTGGGTGTGGCAGGCAACTTTTGGATCCTACAAGAGCGCAAAAAGTCATTAGTTTCGTGTTTGAGTGGAAGGTCATTATTTACATATTAGCCAAACACCTCAAGAGGCGCCGCTGTCCATAGGGTAGTGTTGCGCTAATAATCATGATCTTGAGAATGACTTCATCGGCTGTCGTTTTGTTCATGCTCAGCGCAGTGACCAGTTTTGATACTTCCAAATACACAGGGTCTGGTAAGTCAATGCTGTAATTCATGGCATCAGAACGCAATGCATGTGTCAAATCGTCCAGAAGCTTTTCACCAAAGATCGACGTTGCCACCGTGCTTTGTTGGTCATGATTCAAAACAAGAATATGGACAAGGGCTGCAATCTTGTTGCAGTAATCTTCCGGTGGCAGTGTCGTATGTTTGCTTATTAAGTCTTGAGCCACATTACGGTACCTTGCAAATAGTTGGGTGATGTTGTTATCTTGAAAAAACCAAGACCCCTGCTCTTCGTAATGGGCAAGCGGTGGGGTGTTGTCGGCATGGTTTCTGTGCTTGTCTGATGTCGGCATTGGCGAGTCGTCCTTCGGTTCAACACTACTGCTGCTGCTTGCAGTTGCGCGTTCTTCTGATGCAGATGCTGACAAATCGTCCTTGGGTTCAACACTGTTGCTGTTACCAGCGGCTGCGCGTTTTTGGAGTGCTACCATGCGCTGTTCGTTCACAGTGTCAATCAATTCATCGGAACCTTGAGTAAGCTTGTTCAGGCGAATGTTTTCATTGCGTTGCATCCAGTAACGAACATAGGGCACGCTTTTCGTCCAAATCTTGTAGTCGGCCAATACTTTGTCATTTAGATACTTTTTGCAGATTGACTCGTATCGTTGTTCTGCGGCTCGCTGATCAAGTGGTTCAAAACGTTCAATGTATGCTTTGAAGCTGATGGAGGTTCCCCGGTCAATGCACCACTGTGCATCGGATGCAATGTTGGTGGTCAGTCGTTTGCTTGATCTCTTATTTTCAGCTAGCTTGCGTCTAAGGGGCATTACGAGTGGAAGGATAAAAAAAAACGAAAAAAAATCGCTGCGTAAGGAGCGTCTTTGTCTTTTTTTTTTTTTTTTGTAAGCGCGCCTCCAATCCACTCGGCGTGCCACAGCTTTTCACTGCAGCATAGTGTATTAGATTTTGGACAATCATTTATTACGGAACTATTCAGGCAGGTCTAGAGAAAAGGCTCCATTCACCAGGACAGGTCCTTTTTGGTTTCGCTTGGATGTTGCTCCGAGATCAAACCAGTAGGTTGGCGTGGGGGAGGGGTATAGACCAGTGAAGGGTCTTTGGGTAGAATCATATCAGGCGAGGCATCGTCTTGTTTAATTTCTGAGAAATGTTGCACGTTTGGCAAGGGCTTGGCCATCTTTTCCTCGGTCATTTGCTTTCTCTGTAACGACAAAGAGGACATGAGCAAACCAAGGTGATATGTTACTTTTTCTTTTGGGCTTACCACTTTGGATTCCTTGCCAATGCCCAACTGGGGCAGACCTCGGTTCAGGCCTTCCAGTAATACACATGCTTTGCACAGTTCGTTGGAGGACATGTAGCCGCAGCGAACGCAAGTTTTTTGACTTGGCATTTTAACACCTGTCTTGATTTCAAAGGCTTCTCCAGAATGGATAATGTCTAAAAAAAAAAAGAAGCGAGTAAGTGCTGGAGCTGGAATGAAGAACGGAGCAGGGCCTACCAATGATGGTACTAGGGCGAATGGATTCCAAATCCTTTAAAAAGGTACGGGCGTGGCCACGATAGGCATTGGGGGAATAAATACATTCGGTCGAAAAGTAGTCGAGCTTCTTAAAGTAGGCGTACATGACGATTTCTTTTTCGTAGGTGTACTTGAATGGCTTGGAGCGGCGGATCATGCTTTCACCTTGAGTTACAATTTCAGTACATCGGCCCAAGCGAGCAACATCCCCACGGAAGACTATTTATTTTTTTTGAAAAATAAAGTTGGTCAGTCACTTGCCTACAAAGCCTCAAGCATGCTTACTGTTCATCAAGATGGTTTCCGCAATATCGTCAGCGTTATGGCCAGTGACAATGTGGTCGACACCAAGCATAACGGAGCCTCTATCCAGAGCTTGGCGACGGAACACGCCACAGTAAGTGCAGTTATTCTTGAGCCCAACCTCCTTGACAATGTCGTCCATGGTCCATCCGTAAAGCTGCTGGTAGGATACGATCTTGAGCGGCAGGCCGTACTGCTGTTGATTGCGTTTGACGGTTTCGAGCGAATCGTCTCTGTAGCCGGTGATACCTTCGTCCACCGACAGCAAAAACAGATTCAGGCCATAGTTGTATCGATCATTCAATGTCTTCATCACATGCGCTAGCACCGTCGAATCCTTTCCTCCACTGGCACCAATAGCGACTCGTTCGCCCCGCTTGAACAGTTTTGCGTCCATGATCGTATTGTGGATTTCGGTTTCAAAAACATAGTAAAAGCATTCCTGACAGATCTGCTGTCCTGTCTTGGGTCGCTTCAGCACTGCCTTGTTCTGATTGCAAATCACACAAAGTTTTGGCATGATCAGAGATCAATTGGGGATATAAAATGAAAAAAAGAGAGCAAAAAACTTTAGTCGCCCCCTCCTAAAATCCTGTCATAGCCTCTTCAGTCCTCCCCGTTCGTACGCTTTCGGCAAATAAATTTTTTGGTCGGGTAACCAGACCTCAAGAAAAAAAAAAATTCTAAACCCGCATCCAACGCTGAAGCAAGACAGTCAGAATCCTTCCATGTGACTTCCCTAGGCTAATGGGTTTTCCCAACCGAGCCTACTGCCGTCTTCACAGAGGTTATTCCTTGTCAAGATTTCCTTTTCACTTATCATCACCTTAAATATGAGTAACATCAGTAAGCTACTTACCCTTTTGTATTAGCCTGCTCAAATTTTCTTTTTACCTACCCAGTCATCTCTAGTAGCCTACAAACTAGCCTACCCACTCTTTTCATTAGCCTACTCACGCTTTTCATTAGCCTACTCGCTCTTTTTTGAGCCTACTCACTCTTTTCATTAGCCTACTCACTCTTTTTTGTAGGCTACTCACTCTTTTCATTTGCCTACTCACTCTTTTCCGCTTTTTTTTTTTTAAGCTGCAGCCCCTCCCCACATTTTATCGTCATGAACTAAGCATACCCACACTCTTCAGTTTCCACTTTTTACTTGTTCCCTAGCGTCATTAATAAATATTATCATTTGTTAATGCTTGTCTGTTGCAAGCAAACGCCAAAAATTTGGAGGAAGGTGACAATTTAGTCGTGGAGGAGACTTTCCCTAAACATTGGCGATATGGCTGATACCGTAACTTTTTTTTTGCTCTTACAGAGTTCATCAAAAAGAATCCAAGTTTTGGATAGGATGTTATGGAATTTGTACTTACTTAAATTTTGTCACACTTAACCACATTCTTAATGTACTCTTTAAATCAATAACAAAAAGTTTTCAGTCATCTCGCCAATTTAGGGGATTAAAATGCAGCTACAACACTTTTTTTTTATTTGCTTCGCGATCGTTGACAGCGTGTCTACCATGAAGCCTTATCCCAAATTCCACCTTGCTCGAGTGCCTTGGATGCTTAGTGTCCGCGACATGAATCGTGTTGGTGTGCATGTCATTCAATGGGGGTTTGGGCTCACATTGTTCTACCAACCGGTGTAGTCAGGATGGGTACTTCGCTAAAAGACATGGTATAGATCTGGATGTTTCAACCCAGAAAAAGAGTTGTAAGGGCTTCGAAGTTTATTTTTTACTCCAGAGGCTGCTTGATGAGAGTGGACGATCGCTGGTTGACCCACAATAGATATGAATTCCAGCCGAGGGCAACGATGTTGGTTATCAGGAGACGATGCTGTAATGGCACAAAGTAAAAATTAGCAAGCTGAACTGCTGGCCACAACTACAAGAAAAAAAATAGTTGTGGTGGTCAGCCAAACTTGCATTGTTCATTCCTTGTGCTAACCTTAATTTCGTTCTCGGTCTTACCCTCCAAGGTTCCCTGCGCAGCAAATCAAACTAGTATTTTCAAATAAAAATTGTCAAGTGTCTTTTCTCACTTCTTTATTTTTTTACTCACAGGCTATGAAGCAAGGGGCAAACGCCAATTGATCTAATCCTACTCCAGCTGCAAATACTACGTGATAACATGTAAATAAGACATGGTGAGAAATCGTCGAGCATGGCTGAAGAGTGTTGATGATCCTACTTGTCAAGGCGTCGAGCGCTTGATGTTTAATTCCAGGAAGCGGTCTAGTTACTAAAAAGAAAATATGTGTCAGTCCGTGGTTCCAAAAAGATAAAAAACGATTACCTGAGCAAAGGGCCAGCCACACAACCGCCAAAACCAGCCATACGTACCATACGAGTAGCGTCATGGCGATGCCAGCCTTTCCGCTCAACGGCCTGTTGCGAAATAACATCGCCAGCCCCAAACGGTCCAGTTAGAGAAGTCTTGAACCAACACAGTTATCACTGCAAGACATTTACCTGTTGTGACGCTTTGTGTAAGAATGGGGTACCTCATCAAGGCACAAGCGTAGAATGACAATTAAATAAATACCTGTACACTTTATCCAAAAATGAATGTCGGAATACCAAAATAACGAAGTCGTGAAATAACAAAATCGCATTGTCGTGCATCAATTGTGGTGATGAGCACCAAGAGAGAGAAAAAACCGAAGAGTGGAGCTATAATATTTAAGGCATAAGTGTCAGCCTGAAGCAACTAAACCTTATACTTGAGATGGATGTGGTACTCACGAAGGCGAAAGGGAGCATACAGTATCAACCAAAAGAAACACCGCTAAGAATAAATAAAAATCGAACGGTGAGTGACGAAAGTGATGCTTGGCTATTCCACGAGAGTGAAGCTTACAATACAAGAGGGAAAGGCAGAGCCGTGTACAAAGGGAAGGAAATGTTAGTACATACTCTTCGATATGGTTTGAAAATTTACCCTAAATAAAAAGGTAAGGAATCTGCCTTGTCTTTTCTCATCTTTCTTACCAAGGACAGACAAAGACGCCTTTGTCGTCTACATTTGAAAGGTGTAAAATTGAAATCTTCGGGATTTCATCAATGGTTCATTGACTTGGTGAAAACTTCGGGACGAGGTTGCTTCTCTTGTTCCAAATATCCCAGGTGCAGAATGTTTTTGGCTGCCGACTTGTCCCGGTTCCAATGGCGTTGGCAAATGTAGCATGTCTTTACAGACCAGAGGGAAACCGCGGAATCGGTCAAAGGGTCAAGAACTCGCGCAAGCGACAGAGATTGCTTGTGGCAGGCACAGCATACCTAAAACCAAGACACTTGTTATGAGCAGCTATTCTTCCCGCCACCCCAGTTCTCTCTTACTTGACTTGTAAAGCTTTCATTGACCACGCAGACAAGCAGCCGTCCTTCCAACTCGGCTTGCTTGAGTTTTGGCATAATTGACATGCGCGTTTTTTTCCCCTTCAGTGTGAAGCCGAACACACCAGAGCCCATCATGACCAGGGGTATTCTTGAAAAGGGTATTTTTTTACTGAATAAAAAAATAATGATTGACGTCAATCTCCGTTATCCCCCCCCCCTCTCTCTTTTTTACCATTCATACTTACAGTACGTCATGTTCTTTATATTTTTTGCCACCAAACGCAAAGATGTTCACCATCTCATCCAGGACTTTTTGCTTAGAGACATAGGCCAAAAAGCGCGCATTGGTAAAGGATGAGCCATAAAATTGGTAAAGCACAGGCAGGGTCTCGCACAGCGACTGGCAATACGATGTCCATCTGGTCGATGATACCGTTTTTTTCGTTGGCAGGCTGTTGAGTGCAATGTTCATCCCAGACTCGGTGGTTGACAGCTGGCGGTGGTATCGACGTTTTTTATACCCGGATTTGGCGTAAAATTCGTTGTTTGTGAATCGAAGGCAATTTTTTTCGGAATCCACTGCTGTGAAGGGCACCGTGTGCCCTGGGTCAACACCATAGGACCAAAATTCCACCATGTCGTTGTCATCCAAGTCACTCATGACGAGATCAGGCAGGCGTTCTCGGCTTTTCCGTTCGCACAGGAATTCCAGGGTATGGCCATCGGTTCGTACAAGGTTCCTGAATGCTATTTTGTTCCCTTCAGGGGGCACATCCACATCATACGACCCCAGAGATTCTCGGCTAGGGAAACAAAAAGATTACCACGATGCCCGCTTTTTTTTTTTTCTATTCACCTGCCCAAGCTTACCACTGCTCCAGTCGGACCTTTTTGAAATCCAACGAACTCCAAAATACCAGGAACTTCTTCTTGATCTTTTGATAGTCAGAAAGAACCGGCTGTCTGGGTCGTCCTCGTCTGGATGGTTCGTCGTTAGGGCCGTCCATTGCCACAGGATTGCCGACGAACAAATAATCTTCGTATCGAGGTTGTGCACCTGCTTGGTCGAAAATCCGGGCCAGACACTGGGCATCCAGAGTCACAAACTTGCGCGTGAATCGAAGAGCAGGCAGCAGGGTATACATTTTTGTGACATGCATTGTTGAAGCTGTTGTCGTTCTGAAGCATACTGACGTGTCGATCATATACCGTCCATTCAGGAATTGGCGTGACAACGAGAGTTGTTCACGGGTTCTTGTTACCAATGTTGTCATTCCACTGCGAAGATAATCGCCAAGCTTTGGGCCAAATCTGACAGGCATCGTCGGATGGTTGACCATTTTGAAAAACGCACGGACAAGGCGGTTTTGCTGCCGGCGGCCCAGATCATTGAATCGGTCCAAACGCGTAAGCAGCTCCCAGCAGCTCTTTTTGTCAGCATAGTCGACGATTGTTTCTTCGCTCACTACACCAGTGGCTGCATTATTGTAGGCTTCCATTTCAGCTATTTTTATTTTTTGGAGGAGGAAGAGATGAGTCCTATTTCCTTTGACACAATTGAGCCTCTTTTTACGCCCTTACCAAGGAATCCATACACGACGGGCAAGTATAAGTTAAACTTGGCTGTTAGATTTTCCAAATTCACAGGCGTCGGCCCTAGGGTCACATTGGAAATCACTGACGCCACAGCATCTTGCCAGGAAGCATGTGCATACGTAGGAGTTGCTGGTTCGCTGTCAGTCCCGCAGAGAGTGTCGTAGGCAAATGACACCAATTTCTTCAATGATTTTTTAGTTGGCTTTTCCTGTTAAGAGGCAAAGATGGAGAGTTGTTTAGTTCCTGTCTTCTTTTCCCTCTCAACTTACATTGGCTGGAATCAAAGATCGGAGTTTGAACGCCAAGAAGGTTCGGCAGCGAGGTTCAAATGATTCAGCCAGGCCATTCTTGACCGCTGTGGCTAGGGTCTTGGCCATATGAGCGTATGTTTGGGAATAGCCAGGTAACGGTTGAACTGTTGGGAGATCCGCGGTTTCGAATGATTGGACATATGCGTGAAAAATGGATTCTGTGTCTTGGGGGAGGTTCGGATTTTGATTCGTGATGTGACCACCAAGCAGCAACTGCATAACGCCATAAATGTAATCTTGCGAACCAAAATGGAGAGGGATTGGCTCAGAACCTTCCAACAGTGTCAGAGCATGATGTTGGGTGAAAAGCATGGCTTTGATCGACAGATCCCGCACATGGTCGACAACGACGTTCACTTCTTGCATCACATTTGCTTTGGCACGCATTCGCTGCCGTCTGGAATGGCCATAGCATCGCAGGGCATGCTTCAGAGAACAGCGACGGACAAAAGGGGTGTGGTTTGGACCAATGATGTTGCCCAGAACATCGTCCACATTGGTTTTATGGGCGTGGCAGAGGTGGCTGGCAGCATTTCCGTGGTGCTCGCACGCGTCATTGCTTCCGTCCGGGAGAATGCAGTGTGGGCATCGGGGAACGTTGGGATTGGCCCGGGCGGCGTCCAATTGCCGTTGGCCTGCTCTTCTCCCTTGTCTGTTCTGCTGTCTCAGAACTGCTTGGGTTGGTGCCCCATAATGTCCTAGCAGCAAAAAAAAAAAAAAAAAAAAAACCAGTCAGATATTTCGTTTGACCAATACTTGTCATGATCAACTTACTGTTGAATGGGCAGAGCCGGGAACGACCATCCACATGATCTGTCCTTCCGCATCTGGCACAGGGTGTTCTGCCTGAATGTATTGAAACAAAGCATTCTGTTAGCTGTCCTTGTTCTGGAGCAAGATCTCACCTTGTCGCTCTTGTTCTTCCTCTCTTTCAATTTTGCGCCGTTTTAGACCCTCCAAATAGGCTCTTTGTTGTAGAATGGTTTGGGACATTGCATAACTACAAGAATAAGGTGAACAAAGTCGAAAGGTAAATGCGTGAAGGAGAAAAAAAAATAAAGAGAGAGAGAGAGAGAGAGAGGGAGAGGAAAGCAAACAAAAAAATAAGGCGGAGAGGAAAAAGGGACGCGCGACTGCAGCTCTGATTGTTCACTCAAAAACGTATCTTCTCTCTTTTAGGGCTCTTCGTTTAACCTCATGGATAAACGAAAGTGATTGTGACATTTATTTTACAAGAGATCGGCTGAAGGAAAGCAAGAACTAAAAATAAGAAAGAGGGAGTGGGTAAACGAGCCTGAAATAATCAAGTAATAAAAACCCTGGGCTTTTCAGGCTTCCATCTTCTTCCTTGGCATCCATCCTATCGAGCTCCATGTTTTCGAAGAGAAAAAGTGATACTGTGGTCCTTCACATTCAGTTGATACTGGAAAGCAGAAGCCATGTGTAAGTCTCATTCATTTCATTACAATGCGACGCATCCGTCCTGAAAAAGGCGACAGTGTTTCACACAGAGGGCGACTTCCTTTCTTGGAAAAACTGTAAAAAAAGAAAAGAAGTGAGGAGGGGAGCTGAAACAAGGTCAATTTCGAAGGAAAAAGGAGTGCTGCGAACGCGAACGCTTTTTTCTTCCTATCTTTTTTTTTCTACTTCTCATGCTTTCTGAAGGAAATGCTAGTTGTGTTATATACTCTTTAAAACCAACAAAAGAAAATAAAGAATTCGCAAAGGGGCTCCTCGCAAATGCCAATCTTGTGCCAGTTTTTTCAGAAAAAACGATATCAATAGCATTGGAGCGATCAGCCAAGTAACTGCCGAATTACAGCCCTGGAAGTATCAAAGATGCCCACCGTCACCCTCACCTGAAGCTGAAAATACATCTACAACTTGTAATGCAATTGATCACATGTTACTTTTCTTTACTCATCTTTTGTTCCCGTCTCTTTGTTGGCACAAACAGCCTCTTCTCCGTCACAAGAAGAGGAAAACACGAGGTTCATCGGTAGGTATGCCAACGATAGGACTTTTCTATTCATGTTCGTTTTTATTACAGTCTCACCAAAACGTCCACACGTGATTGAGCTACTGAGACTGCTTCTTTACAAGGACCCTGTTGGCAATGTAACAGAAGAAACCTTTGTAACCGAAACTGATATTTTCAACCTGATAAGCAAGTATCTCCCTGGAAACTCAGGCATAACTGTGGACAAACTGAGCGACTGGTTAGGAAAGTGCGGTTCCTTTGGACACACACAGTAAAAATCAATCAACGGCAAACATGTCAGAGGAAGGACTTTGAATGTCGTAAAGAAATTAATCAAGGTTTGCCATCGCTCTTTTTTATTTTTTTTTCACTAACAAATTTCTCTTTTTTTATCTCATTCAGATTTTACGTTACAGCACGTATCATGCATAAAAAAATATCAAGATATGGTCAATGCCGATAGCAATCGCTGGGTGACAGTAGGATATGCCCGGAAATCGCCTGATTCGACCATCAAAGTCTCTCAAAGGAAATTGTTGGTCGAGCTAATGGCCAGAAAACTTCGTGATAAGTTACTATGCTCAAAAGTCTACGCAAGTTACCGAAGCCGAGCGGATTGCCCATTTATCGATCGAGACAGCGGAAAGATGCCAGAAATGCGAGGGGTCGATGGCGACACAAATGGTAATATCAATAACAAAGACGAGAGTGTAGTTTTTTTTTAATTTTATTTATAGATTTCATCAATTTTTTAACGAAGGCAAATCAAAACATGCGCATCGTCGCCATTGACTTCGCAGGTCTCTCTACGAATTTACGTGACATTGAACATCTTCTAACGTAACCTTTGTTCGAATATACATGGTATCACGCATTAACATACCCTGATCTAATTAGTATGTTCCACCAAATCAAGGAGGTCGTGATTGACAAAGGCCATACGGTTGAAATCATTCCTCGAAACGAGATTTTACACAAGATGCGGTGTTCATCCTTGGTGACTGGTCGGCAGGAAGCATGCGCTTCCACGCACCCGTCCGTGGCATCGGCATGTGCAGGATGCTTGCCCATGAGCATCTCGAAGTGTACTTGCTGGACGAGTACAACACCTCCAAGATTTGCCCCACCTGCCAAAGCCCCACAAGACTCCGACCCTACCTCCAAGTGGAGAACCCACGGCCCTTCCGCAGAGCCCAGTTCGCATTTGTGCGTTGTTGGGGTTTGCTGCGGTAAGCACTTATTTGCTGTTCATCATGCCCATTTTCTCATCTTTATTTATTTACTTGATGTAGCTGCACCCACTGTGTTTCGGCGTTAGCCATGGATGGCCTCCAAGTCCAAGGCTATCATTGGAACCGTGATGTGCTCGCATGCTGCAACATGCGGAACATCTTGCTGGGTCTCCGTAGTCCTGCTCGTGCTGTCCCTCCCATTTACCAGCGCCCTCAACTTCCTCCTCCCCCCCGCTGATCTCTTCTTCTGTCCTCGTCCTTTTTTATGTTTATATCTATTTTTTTTACTTCTCCTCTTCTCTTTGCTTTTCCTTTGCCTATTTAATACACTGTCGAGTCCTTTCCTCCACTGGCACCAATGGCGACTCGTTCACCCCGCTTGAACAGTTTTGCGTCCATGATCGTATTGTGGATTTCGGTTTCAAACACATAGTAAAATCATTCTTGACAGATCTGCTGTCCTGTCTTGGGTCGTTTCAGCACTGCCTTGTTCTGATTGCAAATCACACAAAGTTTTGGCATGATCAGAGGTCAATTGGGGATATAAAATGAGAAGAGAGCAAAAAACTTTTTTTTTTTTTTTTTTTGCACTCCTCACCTTTTTTTTTTTCCACCTACATTTTAAGCGTGAGATAGCACTTTATCAAAACGACAGATGCTCAATGGATCTCTCAAACTTGCTGAATCAAGGTGATCCAGCATTGACAGTTAAGGATTTACGCGACTTACTGACCAAGACGAGCCAAGAAAAGAAGCTGGCGCTCAAGGAATGTAACTTTGAATATCCAGCCAGTCCACAGCAGGCGTACGTTTACTTTGATCTGGTATGCCGTTTGCTGCTGTCGATCGATTACCTGAATAAATCAGATAAAAGCACGACCGACAATCTCACTCTTACTTGCTTGCGGTCATGCATGCTGGGCCTGGCCAACAAGTTTGGTCTGACCTGGATAACGTCATTCCCTCACCACTTGGATCCCGCCACATGGCTCCTGCTGGCAAGCAAACATGACGACGCCATCCCTTATCAGCTATACGGAATGGTCCTGGGGATCAAGCAGCGTCCAACCGTCGACGTTGACACCTGGGGCACGGCCATCGTTTGTTTTATTCAAATGAACA
Organism: Hesseltinella vesiculosa; assembly: GCA_002104935.1. Taxonomy (NCBI): domain Eukaryota; kingdom Fungi; phylum Mucoromycota; class Mucoromycetes; order Mucorales; family Cunninghamellaceae; genus Hesseltinella; species Hesseltinella vesiculosa. Next base: position 83,982 of record MCGT01000031.1, on the reverse strand, counting down.
ATCCGCGAATCAACAAACACCTGTGGCTGACCTTATGCTATCTCGACCCTACTTCTTCTCACCTAGTACCAGCTTACATGACTTTTCTCAGCCAACGTTGCGATACCATCGACTTTCGTAAAACGGCAGCTGAAATAGGCAACACGAAGCTGAAAGGATTCCAACAAACGCTCACCCGCCTTGGTGCATCTCGCCTGAAGCCAGCCTTCACAGAGTTGGATTTCATCATGGGCAAGTCCACCTTTCACCGCTTGCTCTATCAACCTGCATTTGCATTTCTCAAAGAAAAATTCCACTCTGTTCTTCAAAAAGGAACACGTAAGCTCAACTTCATTACCCTCAAAGGCAGGCACTAACCCCTCCCTTTCTTGTCACTCCAGCCCGGCCGCCAATCGAAGATCACCCGCTAGCCACCAACCTTGCTGTTGATATACCCGTTAAAGCTGATGACCGAATTGCTCTTGTGCAACTTGGACTGGATCTTTGGCAATCCCAAGCAGTGAAACTGGGGCGCGAAGCGTTTGATGAGCAGCTGAATGACCTGCTGAACATGCAATACCCAAGACACGAGCAAACCGTTTTGGATCTTGTGCTTGCACAGTGGGCCATCATCAACCCGTACGAGATCCACCGGAAAATCATTGTCGACCGTATGATCAAAATCTGCCACAACAACAACTATCAACCACACGTGGCACCATTTTATGCGTTTTTGCGTGTCTTCCGGTTCGCTCAGGCCACTTGCGTCGATAGTTCGCCAGATCAGCTTTTGAGCATCACCGATGTCGACACATTTGCTAACTACGACTACACAAAGCTCATAGTTCCGCGATTGCTGACTATCCTGAAGCAAATGTCGGTGCTGAAGATGCCAGACGATAGCTCTTGGCTGGTGGATTGTGTGCAGCTTGCCCCACCGGTGCTGCTTACCCCCTTTGTTGCCTGGCTAATTGATGAGGCCAACAACGATCAATGCGATGGAGATCCGTTAAAATCATCACCAGCCTACTTGCGACTGCTGCCAATCTTTGGCAGTGAAACTTTACCAACATTTGCCTCGACGCTTGTGCCGCTACTACTTACCCGGTCCTCTGATCGCACCATCAGCCGTCTGTTTGCTGTAGGCAAGGTCAAATATCGGGCTAATGTCGTCGGCCTGTTCAATACCTTCTTTGGTGCACCCCACCCCGATGTCCAAGTCCTGATCCAGCTCTTTGAAACCAAGTCTGCTACTGTCGTCAAGAAATTTATTTCTTATTTGCAACAGTCTGGACAACTTCGTCCCCAAACGAAATACAGCTTTCTTGTCAATCAGCATATGATCCAAGTCATTGTGCGCTTGGCTGCTCACCGCCACCCTCTGGCCATCGAGCTCTTCAATGACATTCTAACTGCCCAACAGGACGTCTGGCTCCTCCGTACCTGGGTTGGCCACAACGGCGACGGTGACGATCCTTCCTCGAAGCCTACAGCTGAGTCCTCCCTGAAAAGCACACTGCATGGAAAAACACCTAGTCAAGACGGTCATTGGCTGTTTCTGGTAGAGCAACATACCCTAGTGACTGTTCAGTGCTCGGGCATGATATCACTTGTGCAAGCAATCTCGGCGTTACCAAGCGCAGCATCCCAGCAAGCCTTGACTGATTGCTGGCTCGACCTGTGGACCAACGAACGTCGCGAGTTGACGATCACCATACCATGCCTGCTAAAATGTCTCGGTGCATTTGCCTGTGGCTCTGTCATCGTCAAGCAAATGATGAAGCAGCTCCTGCAAGCCGGCCTGGCGTCGTCTGCACCTGATTATTTGCCTCGTTTACTTGACATGCTCATTTTGTCGGATTTACCACATGGGGCAAAGATGCTGAACTTGCTGCTTGACCAGCTCAGCGACCCCTGGATCGAACCTGTAGTCGCACATATCCTGGATACTGTGCTGGTATGCATCGAGGAACTACGATTGCAAACGATGGAACAGCGACCTGACCAGGAAGCAATGGACACCAGCGATGTAATGGATGGCACCAAATATGACTGGTCAGAGCTGGACGAGTGCCTGGTCGCCGAAGGTACCAAGGTTGTTGCCATCGATGCACGCAACATCAACGTGCTTGCCTACCGAGTGCTTCGGTTCCTGGATCTTGTTGTGCTCGATAATGTGGCTACCCAATCTCCTCGTCGGCAACAACTTCGCTCCAGCCTGCTACAGCAACCCATGCTGTATGAGCCATTGGCCCATTTCTTTTCTTTGGATACCACCTCCCCTCTGGCGAAAGCAACGCTCGCCCGACTGCTGCAGACCTGTCTGACGCTTGTGAAAAAAGAAAATGCACCTGTTTATACCTATTGTACCCACATTATAAATAGGATAAGCCCTTTAGCACTGCAAGACGTATAAAATAAAAATTAGAGGTCATCGTCATGCAAAATTGGGCAATGGCGATCGGTTGAGCGGCGGTTGGACAAGCCACTTTTTTTTTTTTTTTATCCTTCTGTCACCTCTTTGTCTTTCTTCTTTTTTTTATTAATATCGATTGAACAACATGCCCAGTATCGAAAAGAAGAGGAAACATAAGCACAGCGATGAAAAGTCGAAAAAGAAGCACAAGTCTTCGGGCATTGTTCATGTCTCACACGGCAAAGACGACAAGGCCAGCAAGGATTCGGCATTCTCGGAAGTGTCGATCCGTTTATACGTGCACCTTGCTCCCATGTGGAATGGCAAGACGATGGACGGTGTCAATGAAACCTTGAATGCTTTTTTGATGAAGTAAGTTGTCTTCCTTGCAATAGGATGCGAGCAGGAAAAAAAAGAGGTGTTACCACTTCCTGACGCTTTCTCTCCCTTCTTTCTAGGTACGTTGCTGAAGTGGATGGGATTGTGCTGGCCCATTCCGATGTTGAGCTGCAGAACAAGAATGGTCAAGTCTTGTATGATTCCCCCTTTTGTCACTTTTTTATTACAGCCAAACTTCTGGTGTGGCGACCCAAGAAAGGCAGTAAACTAGGCAAGTGACAATTTCGTTGCTGCAAAACAGCCGACAGGATATCAAACGAGCTGAACTATTTTTTACCATTCAGTTGGCCGTATCAGTTTACAGTCGCAGGATCACGTCGGTTTGTTGATATACGGCACATTCAACGCCTCTATCCCTCGCTCTAACCTCTCCGAAAAGTACGAATGGTCGACATCTGAGAACCACGATGAGGACGAGGAAGAGCAATCGGAAGATCAAGAAACCCGCAATAAATCTCAAAACGGTGAATGGGTGACCAAGTCCTCAGGCGCTAGAATTGGTGGTGACGATGGGTCCTTGGAATTTACCGTTGTCGAGTAAGTGACGAATGTTGGGTGGCTGACATCAGGGCTGTGACTCACTCGTAATATCTTTTAGCATTACCGAGGTGAATGACATTTTGACAGTGACGGGCTCCTTGTAAATTTTTTTTATCCCACTCTGCTTATATTTTACCTTGCATATTATGTTCATCCTCGTCTACCACAACCACCAAACCTGTCATCAATAAACCAAGCAATCAACCCTCACCATAACGGTTTCTACATAACGAGCCAAATCAAATACAGCTACGTTGAAACAAGAAATCGATGACTTGAACAGACACGACATAGGGAGAGGCAACTGGCGACATAGGAACAGATTAGGATTACTTGGTAGAGGCTTATCCCAGTTTTTATCTGAACCGTGATTTTCTAGCAGGTGAATCGCGCTGGATCGTAAAAATAAGTGCGTGCTAAATCAATTGAACGCATGTTTGTTCAGTCTTCTACCTCTTCCCACTGTATGAGTGAGTTGTCATTTCTGTTAAAGTCACTTCTGATCACTTTGCAATCGTATGCAAAGTTTGGAGCAAATCTATTTAGAACATATTTGCACCATGACTTTGATCAGATCTCACGAGAGTTCCATGGTGAAAACGGCCGATTTTTTCTTCTCAGGTCGATTCATTTGATAGGGGGGAGCGGCGAGAGAGAAAAAAAAAGGACGTGATGGCTAGTAAGAAGACGTTCAAGTACAATACTAACAAAAAAAAAAAAAAAGACCAAGTGATACAGAGCATGGAGTGTGGAGATTTACATGTTTACTTTACCAGCGTAAGGCATGGATGCCCACGAGGAAAAATAATATTCATCATGAAGACCCATCGACGCCCCACGCCAAGCAGATACCAACCCCTCAAGAGAGGAATATATCCCCTCCTTTTATGTATCGCCAAGGACTGTCCTGTCCAGCTAAGATTTTCTTGAGTTGCATGCGATGTGAGTGGCGCCTGCCTGTTGGCCAGCGAATTCAATTCTGATGGGTTGTTGGAACGCATTGTGCGGAAGTTGAATTTGACCATCTGTTTCTCCCCTCCATTTTGAAAAAAAAAAAAAGCAATGGTACACAGCACTTTTTGAATGATGGGATCTAATTGAAATTTTGCACAAGTGCGCAAATGCATGAAGGATGATGGCGCTGAAAAATGCAGGTCGATTGATGAAGGTCGCCCAGCCAACTTTTGATCAGTTTCGTTTTCGTTCCTCCGATTCTTCAGCTAAAAAAATAAAATAATCGGCCATTTTTGCCAGACACCCCCCTAGGTGATCTGGTTAAAAAGCACTGTGCAAATTTGCTAATATCAATCCTCTCCAAATTTTGTATACAATTGCAAATTGATCAGAAATGACTTTGAAATAAGTGACATCTCTCTCGTACAGAAGGAAAAAGCAGAAGGCTATGGAGGGAACAAGCAGAAGGCTGACAAGCACACACAAGGTTTGGGATGATTTTTCTTTCCCGCGATTGGTGACTAGAAAAAAAAAACCACAGCCGCCATCATTTTTCTTTTCCGTCACCTCGTTTTCTTTTCTTTTTGCTATGGCTTCTTCGAAAGTGCAGCCGCAGCCACAACCATTGCTTTCTTTGGATACCATTATAAGCAACATCAAAGCATCTAATGGTAAAGAAACTGTCGCGGGTATCGATCAGTTCATCAAAGATGAAAACATCAACCTGACAGTGCCATCAGGTAACGGCTGTTTACTTATTTTTGCCCAAACCTCCACAGTTTTTTCTTACTACCTTCATTTTGTTCTTACTAATCACTAGACCGACCAGCACCAATGGACAAGGCAATTGATTTGAACAAGCTACTGGAAGATCTCAAGGAAGAGAAGGATTGCAGCGAACAGTGCGGGCAACTTGTCAAGAGCTATCTGATAACCTTGAACGAAATGAAGGATTTGGAAGCAGATACTTCAAGCAGCATCAAAGAGGTGGAACGAGCTCAGATGGGCCTGGAGAATACCATACGCGTCATTGAAAAACAACTGGATGAGCACCTCGCCAGCATTGCCAGCAAGTAGAGTGGTTTGGCTCACATTTTTCACTGTATTGGCCTTATCTCTCCCTCTCTCGTAAATGAGAAAGATTATGTATACCCCATTTTTCTTTTATATGCTCTACTTACATTGGCCGATAACAAATGGAAATAAATCGAGCTTTGTTTGCAATGATGACGCCAATGCAACAAGCGCTGCCTTTTCATTGGTCCTGATGAACAGGGCACAAAATGCCCTCTTTTTTTTCTTTCTCACCCACGCTTTTTTATCTTTCTGTTCTTTTTCTTTCTAGTTAAAAAAATAAGTACAATATGAAAACCGCTATTCTTGCTACTCTCTCTTTGATTGCCTCCAGTGCCTTGGTCAAAGCCTTCCCTACACCTTTTGATCAGTTGCGTGTGTTCAAACATGACGAACCTGAGCAGCGCCTTATTCAGTACAGGTACAATAGCAGTAGAAAAAAAATAAATTCCCTTATACCCTGTGCCTAACCCTTCTCCCCCCTTATAACCTGACAGTGAAGATTCGCCTGCCAAATGGATGACACAAGACGATATTGATGCACTTATGCGTGCTGGCATCAAGTACATGGACATCACCGAACATGAAGAACTTGCGCCAGTCTCTTCCCTGGTGAGCCATTCCGGTAAAAATTGCCAAAATAGGTTACGCAAGCAGTAACACGAATGGCGTCGAATAAACCGGGGCTCACAATCCTCTTCTTTAGCTGTGTTCCCTACTGCTGCCCACTACCAAGATGAAGTGGCTCCTTTCATTGGCAACCTGACCACCCAAAACATGCATGACAATCTCCAAACCTTTTCTGACTTTCACACCCGTCACTACAAGACCAAATGGGGCGCCCAATCTGCCGAATGGTTGCATGGTCAAATCAGTCAATTAGCCGACACCACGGATTATATCACAGTGCGCAAATTCAAGCACGAAGTAAGTATCTGCTCACGTGAGATAGGGGGAAGCAGGGGTCACTCACTTTTTTTTCTCCTATAGTGGGATCAATTCTCCATCATTGCTCGCTTCGAAGGTACCGATGCCTCGTTGGAAAACCAGGTGGTGATTGTCGGTGCTCATCAAGATTCAGTCAACATGTGGCTGCCTTACTTTGGCCGATCACCCGGAGCTGACGTAAGATTTTTCTCATTTTGCATGGACTTCTCATGTTTCCTTGGCTCACCCTTCTTTTTACGTTTTGTGTGGGGAGGTTAGGATGATGGCAGTGGCACAGTCACGATTTTGGAAGCTTTCCGTTCGTTGGTTGAAAACGGTTTCCACCCTGAACGCCCTGTCGAATTCCATTGGTACAGCGCCGAAGAAGCTGGTCTTTTGGGCAGCCAAGACGTTGCCAGCGACTATCAATCCAAAGGTCGTGAAGTGATTGCTATGCTCCAAAACGATATGACAGGCTACATCGGCTCCAATGGCGAAGTCATTGGTGTGGTGACTGATCATGTTGATGACAACGTAAGGCATTCACAGCTGAGAGCAGTAGCAGAAATTTAAACACCTCTTTTTTTTTTTTTTTTATCTGGCAGCTCACTGGCTTCCTCAAGACCATGGTTGACACTTATGCGGATATCAACTACGTTGAAACAAAGTGTGGCTATGCTTGCAGTGGTAAGGAAGCGCTCCAAATCCAGCCATGGTTACCATATTGACTTACTCTCACACGCACTTTCTTTCTTCAGATCACGCGTCATGGCGCAAAGCTGGCTATCCCTCTGCATTCACCATTGAAAGTGAATTTGGCGAATCCAACCACTACATCCATACCTCGGAAGACACCCTGGATAAGCTGTCGTTTGATCATATGAAAGAATTTGCCAAGGTTGCTGTTGGTTTTGCCGTTGAACTCTCTCATCAAAAGTAAACCTCTCTAGGCTAAACTTTTGATATTCTTCTTGGAAATAAACATTTGCACTAGAATGCAATTCATGTGCTGCCATCGGTCACATTACCTCTTTTTTGTAATTCCATAGTGGTTTCACGACGTTGTCCTCCGTCAATACAAATGTGCACTTTTTTTTTTAACAGGATCAAGCTCAACTACCAAGGATATTCAAACAGGTTGGAGAGGTAATGAAAACGGTAGTGTTCTGATTTTGCCACGAATCTTGGCAGCAAATGGGAGAAAAAGAAGACAAAGAGTAGAGCACGTGCTGACCAGCAACACAAGAAACTTGGCAGGCAACACTGACGGCCAAGGACTCAGATGCCCGCTCTGCAGGTATAAATGGGTATTTTTTTTTTTTTAATTTTTAACCTTTTTCTTCCCAGCTTCGCTGATCCACGCTTTTTAAATCAAGAAATCGAAGCTTTAAAACAATGGCCTACAAACCCAAAGTACTCCCTGCCTACCGCCCTGTGGTGGACCATATGGTGCAAATGCAAAATACCCCTGGCGTGTCCTTTGGCGACGTGCAAATCGGTCAAATGCGCGCCATGGTCGATTTGGCTCCACCCAGCGAGGATATCCCTGGTGTCCACACCGATGAAATGACAATCACGGTTCAAGACCACGACGTCAAGCTCTATTTACTTCGTCCAGCTTCTTCCAAAGATGATATCTTACCTTGCTTTATCTATGTGTAAGTATTGCCAATTCCCTTAAGTGATTTTCAATTGGGAGCTTACTTTCCTTCCTCTCTATAGCCATGGGGTAAACTGTGACACAGCCAAAAATCGATTTTTCAACGAGGTTCTTACTTTATTTTAACCAGGGAGGCTTCGTGATGAATCACTTTAGGCATTATCAAAAACTGATGAAGCAGGTAAACTTTAGGAAAGAGGAAATGACAGATCAAACTAACCATTTTCTTTAGCTTGTAGTAAAGACGAAAATGGCCATTTTATTTCTGGAATACAGCCTCAGCCCCGAAGTCAAATTTCCAACTCAATTTGACGAATGTTATGAAACAGTGCTGTGGGCCTACAAAAATGCAGAAGCATTGAAAATCAATCCCGAGAAACTGGCTCTTGGTGGTGATTCTGGGCCAGGTACGTGGCTCGTTTTTTTATATCTTTGCTACGTCTTTCTATATTGACCATGTTCTATATTAGGTGCAATGACTGCTTCAGTTTGCAGTAAGCTTGGATTTACAAAAAAGGAAAATCAGACGCTCACTGCATTTTATTCATGAAAAAGTGAAACTCAAGGACAACGATTATGGACACATCATTAAAGCTCAGGTGTTGATCTATGCTGTGATGGATTTCTGCAGTGTGACCTCATTTGACTCGGCCTCAGAATTTGGCAACGGCGATTATGGCATGAAGCGTGGGCATCAAAACACATTTATGGAGTGGTACTTTGAAGACGCTGGCAACATGCCTTCAGCGGATTACCGTGTAGCTCAAGTGTTGGCCTCGGATGAGCAGCTCAAAAACATGCCACCCACCCTGGCCATTGCGGCAGAAATCGACATGAACCGTGATGAAGCCCTGGCTTATGTACAACGGCTGAATGACCTTGGCGTGCCATCCACAGCTGTTCAGCTCATGGGCACCATCCACGCTTTCTTGTCTTTCCCTATCGACTCTCAGCAATACAGAATGACCATCGGTATCATCAGAGCCTTTTTAGAAGACGCCTTGCTGTAATTAAAAAAAAAGTCAGCCTGTGCTCAAGCGCGCTTGAGAGTCAATTGTTTCATTTATTCGTCGCTGATCAATCTGCACAGAACTGAAAGGAAACCAACTACACTAAGTCATTGACAAAAGAGGCGATGAAGCCAATGGTTCGACGATAAGGAGCACATTCAACATAATAGGCCAAGTAACCGTGGACAGCGCCCATCAGTCGCACAGCCGCCACATCGACGCCGTTGTTCATCAGCCGCTGAGCAAAGTCCTCTCCGGGGCCACGGTACATATCAGTTTCGGCAGTGACAATCAGGAATGGAGGCAGCCCTTTCAGTTGGTCGTCGGTGGCATTGGTCAGTGAGAGTCGGAAATCAGCTGGGATCGTGGGGAAGTCGGGCAAGGTGTGCGGCAGGTTAAACAGCATATCTTCAGCTTTGAATCCAAAATCGCCTTTGCCCAGTAATTCGTAAGATTCGTGGTTATCGCGGTTGGTTGGATCGATGTCGGGATAAAGCATCACGACACCTTTGACAATATTACCCAATTGGTTTTCATTCAGCATAACTGGGGGGGGGGGAAGAAGAGGTCAGCGCCTCGTCCGTTTATTTTTTTTTTTTTTTTTTTTTTTAGCTTACTGGGGATGCTCGTGGCCATGTTGGCTGTAGAATATAAAAAAAGGTTTAGCTGAAGAAGAAAACCGAGGGATGCCACTTACAGCCAAGAGAGTCGCCAACTAAGACCAACCTGTCGGCATCAAGATTCAATTTGGCAGCATTTTCATGGATCCAGAGAATAGACTCATAGCATTGCGTGACAGGATCAGGGAATTTGGCTGTGGGAGAGAGCACATATTCGACAAACACAGTGGCCACGTTGGCTTTGACGGTGATCTAAAAAGAGACAAGTCAGACACCGCGTTTTAATGCCAGCGACTTACATCCTTCATGGCGCGGTCATAGTTTTTGTGAGTGAAAAAGAGCCAACCGCCACCATGCCTATTTAAAAAATGAGCACGGCCAAGAATAAAAGTCTCCAAAAGGGTCGCCTTACAAGTAAATCACGGCAGGGATCATTTTATCTTCTGAGCCTAAGGGTCGGTAAGTATAAAGCTTGACGGAGTAACCAGCAGCGGTGATGGTGTGTTCATCAGAGATGACGTCGGGAATTTGCAAACCATGATTCTCAGGCACATAGTCGCAGATTTCTCGGATCTCATCGACGTCCACAGATTTCAAGTCAATATTCTTGACCGCTACAGTTTCTACGAGGCCGTCAACAATAGGCTGGTAGGCAGGATGGATTTTGGGATAGTAAGACATCAGGAAAGATGGTGGGAAATAAACGGGAACTTCGCCCCATCTCCTTTTATTCATTTTGTGATCCATGAAGGAGGCTGTGCCTGGTCGACCCTTTTTTGGTCATCCGGCCAATTTCCAACGAAATAATGGCCAGGCGCGATGCATGACCCATGCTAACGGATTCCACCACCTGATCCCGTCCTTCTGTTTGCTCTCATTGGCCAAAAGCCGCAGCACAGTGACGTCCACCATTACCCAAACAAGCAGGTTTGGACGAAAAAACAGAATAATGAAGAAGTGGTCAAGAAAGCTTAATGCCAAGGCATGGTGAGCATCTTCATTCATCAAAGGGAAACCACCTGGTTTTGCTGCTCTCCAAGGAAATCTACAAGGAAAAAAATTTCAAAAGCCAGGACATCCTCAGCCAATGGGAGGAACTCCTTTGGAGCTGGTCGGTGGTCGCGCTGCAGGTTTTTTTTTTCTGTGGGTTTCTTTTTTTTTCTTCACGTCCAAGGGTGCTTCCATGTTTGGTTGTATTGCAGCTGGCCGATTAGTAAAGCAATAATAGACATCACTATAGCAACAAGACTCTTGTAACATTCAACCATCTTAATCACTTCTTTTTCTCATTGGTTTAGGTACAAACCAACCTCCAACAGGTCGATGTCAACAAGTACGTTTTGGAGCTAGCAGAAGCTCAAAGCGTCAATCACCTTGTCGTTTTTTTACTTGGAAATGTGCCCTTTGAACCGGGTTATGCTGCGACGGTGCACTTGCTTTGGCAGAACAAGGATTGGCAATTGTTAGGAGGGTACGGAAAAGCGAGCCTGAACTGTTGCAAACTCACTAACGCTAGTTGACTTCTTCTTCGCAGTCTCTCCAACGATAAACCCAGCGCGATCTTCCGTATCAGCAGCAGCAAAAGTGCAGATGGGATGGTCCAAGACCAAACAGCCACTCTGGGCATCTCGATCGAACCCGTAGCCTCAGTAGAACAGCAGCTGGACACGCTGAAATCGGGACTCGTCAAGGCCACACCGCTGCAGCAAAAAGTGTCCATGACTGAAGTCGGTCGAATGGCATCTCGGGTGATTGATAATTTATTCAACTATGTGACCTCGTTTGCGGTACAAGAGCTGCCGATGGATGCTGTCGTCTTGGGGCAGGTTGCTGAACGGTCTTACCTGCCTATCAAAGTCTTCCAAACTTGGTACGACAATCTTAGCCGGAAGCTTGCCAATGATCCAAACTATCTGTCTTCTGACAAGACAGCCTAATCTCCCTTTTGTATTTCTACCTACTTTCAACCGTCGTTTTGATAAAAATTATTGTCACACACAGATTTTAGAAATGGCTCATTTTCCATTTTGAATTGACCAAAAATGCAAGCCGAAATGTCGCCTTGGGAATGGCGAAATGTCGCCCTTGGTTTTCAAATTGTCAGATTCTTCCTCTTTTGATGTTATCACTTTGTCTCATATTGATCGTTAAATTAGCCGTGGATGTAGGTGATGGACGGGAAATCCCCAACAAAGAACAAAGAATCACTCTCCCTTTTCTCTGTTTTCTTTTCATCTGGCTGACAACATTCGTTACAACCGCCCCCAAAGAAATAAACGAGCAGTGTTTGTTCAATTCCATTGTGAGTTGCACGCCTCTGACGTGATACGCAGTGAAATCACACACTCTCTTGTGCCACAAGAGTGTGCTGCACCTGTAACATCCAAGGGGCCATAGGTTCTTTGTTGCGCAGATTTTGTGGTCAGAAGAGGCCGTGTTCATCTCCGACAGGATGTGTGTTCTTGGGAAACGCCAGCCTTTCGAAAAGTATTTAAAGAGTGGAGATTCCCGTTTTTTTTTATTTTCTTTCTCATTGTCAAGTTCTCAAAAATACAAGCAAGATGTAAACAAGTCCTGAAGACAAAGCCTGTTCTCTGGTTGGTGTGTTTCTGACGCCAACCCCAAGCTCCCTGTCCTGCTCTCTCTCTCTCTCTTTTTTTTTCCTGGGGTAGATGGTTCACTGCGCGTGTCCATTACCACCATTTTTAACAACAACGCTTTTCCGGGGTGGTTGACGCCAGCCCTGTCGCCTAACGGCTTGGATACAGTGGGGTTGCCCCATAAGTAAGTGCACACTTTTATTTGTATGAACGTCTCCATTCATTTCTCTTTATTTCAACTTGGCCTGTTTTTTTCCTTGGTTATCCCTATTGTCATTGGTGTAATTTCTCTCCTGTCTCGTTCACTTCATCCATGTTTTCCCTTGTGACATTTATTTTTTTTATCTGCGACAATCATTCATGAATAAAGTGTATTTCTACCTCATACCTCGGACCCCCCCCCCTGCCCATTAAAACGAAACCAACCCCATCCCGTTTTTTTATTGATTTTTATTTTACTAGAGCCTCGTCGGACGAAAACAATGAGAAAGACAAGCAGAGTGACACATGGTTGACTGTTGTGACACAGCACGAACGAGGGCGTGGTCAGACCACTTCCGTCCTATTTTTTCGCCTAAAGCGTGAAATCGGAGATGCCGACGATAACGGAAAGAAAAAAAAAATCCCATGCGGCGGTTTCCTATTCTTTTTTTTTTTTTTTGTTTTGTCTTCGTCCTTTCACCATGACGTTTCAGCGGGAACATGCTATGAAACGATTGAACTATTACTATAATGTCATCAATATTGCCATTCTCTCTAAGCAGAACGCTGCCAGTGGCTTGATCCCTGCTTCTGTTGCCATCACCGTAAGCTGCTTTCCGTCCCCTTTTTTATGCCTTGCTCGAACTTACACCTTTTTCTTCCCACTGCTCCGGTGTAACAGAGTCATGGTGACTATACCGATGCTTGGGTTAGGTAAAGTAACGGCATAATAAACCAATCCATCTCACTGTTTTCTTTTCCAGAGATAATGTCTATTCCATTTACGCAGTGTATGGGTTGGCTCTTGCTTATCGCCGTTTGGACGAAGACACTGGAAGAACCTGTAAGCATGACAATGCGTGTGCTCGCCCAGCTCCATCTTTTGTTTTCCTAGTTGAACTGGAACATGCCGTAGTCAAACTGATGCGTGGATTACTTTTTGCGATGATGCGCCAGGCCAGCAAAGTGGAAAAATTCAAGAACACACAACATATTTTAGACTCTTTGCATGCAAAGTACAAGACAGAAACAGGCGCCACTGTGGTGGGAGATGCCGATTGGGGGCATTTACAGGTAACTTGGTCGCGTTTTTTATTTTTATTTTTATGCAAACCAATCTCTATTATCAGATCGATGCTACGAGTCTGTTCCTGGTGGCTTTAGCTGACATGACGACAAGCGGATTGCAAATTATCTACACGCAGGATGAAGTGGATTTTATTCAAAATTTGGTATTTTACATCGAACGTAAGAATCTCTCTCACCTTTCCGCATTTTTGAGCCTATCTTTTTTTTTTTTTTCGTAGGCGCCTATCGCACACCTGACTTTGGGATATGGGAACGTGGTGACAAAACAAACAATGGACAACCGGAACTGAATTCGTCTTCCATTGGCATGGCTGTGGCGGCTCTAAGAGCAATCAATGGCGTTAATATGTTCGGTGCGCGTGGTGGCCCACTCTCGGTAATCCTTTTTTTTTTTTTTTGGATGAGAGCAACTCATCACATCCGCCTCTCTCTCTTTTTTTTTTGTACGCCTGTCTGTACCACAACCAAGGTCATTTATGTACTACCCGATGAACTCACGCGCAATGCTACCACCCTTAAAAGCTTCTTACCTCGAGAATCCAATTCCAAGGAAGTAGACGGATCGGTCTTATCGGTCATTGGGTTCCCAGCTTTTGCCGTGGATGACCCAGAACTGATTGAACGCACGCGAGCCGATGCCAAGGCTAAACTGGAAGGCCGTTATGGCTGGAAGCGATTCTTACGCGATGGCCATCAAACCGTGGTCGAGGACACCAGCCGCCTGCACTACAACAACAGTGAACTCAAGGTCTTTGAAAATATAGAATCCGAGTGGCCGTTGTTCTTTACCTACCTCCTCCTTGAAGGTCTTTTCACGAACAACCATGACCAGGTGAAAGAGTACCAACACAAGCTTCGCAACGTTGTCATCGATTCATGTGCTTGGGACCCTGCTCACCCTACGGCACCCAGCCTACCAGACAATGCTCCCGACAATGCGATTCTTCAACCGCACGAGGACGGAAATTTGCATTTGCCGTTAGTGCCTGAGCTGTACTATGTGCCAGCAGACAAAATCAATGCTGAACGCGCCAACCCCAACTCCCAAGACCGTATCCCCAACGACAACACCCCTCTTGTCTGGGCCCTTTCCCTCTATCTGCTCGGCAATCTGATCAGCGAAGGCCTGTTGTCACCGTCGGAGATGGATCCACTGGGCCGTCGTTTTGCCGTGAAAGGCCGAAAAAAGGACACGCTGGTCCAGATCGTCTTGCTTGCCGAAGATGAAGAACTGCAAGCAGCATTGGCCACCCATGGTTTGGAAACCCAGACGGTTGACCAGATCTCCAACCAGTTCACAGTCTTACCTCCGAGTGCCTTGGCTGACGTGTATTACTCTTTGGGCAGCAACACCAAACTTGGTCTCACCGGCCGACCAAAAAGGTAAAAAAAGAAAAAAGAAGAAAACAGCGGACCTGGGCAGCTTGATAACCATTTTCCTTTCGTTTTAGACCCGTGGGCGTGTTGGGCACGTCTCGTCTCTATCGAATGGAAGGCCATGTGTACACATTTACACCTCATTTTATGGACAGCGAAACCTTTTACTTGAATGCCGATCCGGATTTGCTAGTGTCCACGTTTGAAAGTGAAATGGCCTTTGCCCGCGACAACTGGACCTTGCCAGGCCGCCCAACCATGACGGTGATTTTGACAAAGGAAATGGTATTGGGCCAAGGATTGAGCTCAGACATTGCTGTCGAAAGTTCATGTAAAAACCTGCTCAACTTTTTCATGAACTTGCGCTCCGGCTCCAGCAATGGTGTGCGTGTCCGATTATGTCGTTTGGTCGAAACCCTCAACACTAGTAATATTGCTGGCTTGGACTTTTTGCTTGAGAAAGCCCGTGATGAGTGGCAGTGTATCCTCAAGGTCCACAAGGAACAAAAGTATGTCGGCCGCCTCGGATTCGACGAATCCAAGACTCAAGCCAGTACACCTGGCATCCCTGGTACACCCAAACGACGAAGCTCCTTCCATGGCCGATCTCTTGGTACGCCTCTGGATAAAATTGAAGACGAAGGCTACTTTAAAGAAGTGGTTCAGGCTTTAGAAAACATGGGTGAGGCCAACCAGCAAGGTAAGCAACATGGTGGCACCAAAACATGAATAGATCTGGTTGGAAATGTATTGATCTTTTTTTTTTTTTCATCTAGGAAAACAACCAATCTTCCGTCTCAAAGATCATGCCGATACTAGCACTCCTGGCCGTGGTGGCTCACCTGCCTCCCTGTCTTCAGAAACACCCACCATCGCGATGACTGCCACAGAATTATCATCATCACCTCCACCAGCGGCTTTGCCACACCATGGTTCGCCACCACCAAAGATTAACACCTCCAGTGCAGTGATACAAGACAGACCTGACCATGTCCTTGCATTGACACTGGGTGACAAGACCCAATTCCAGCCTGCCGTCGATAGCCTGCTCCAATCTGAGAATTTGTACGATCAGGTCGATTTGCTCCAATATCTGGTGTCTTGCGAACATATGGATTTCTACTTGGGTGGCGACCTGCAGGCCACTCTGCGCCAGCTGCTGGAGGAGGTCTATCTCAAGGCTGTCCATCGAAAGTATTGGTCCATCGCTCGCCAGGCGGCCGGTTTGCTGTGCAAGGACGTACCATCGCTGACCATCAACATCATCGACCTCGTCATCCGTCAAAAGCAAGTTTCCATTGGTTCTGGTCCTTTTGAATATTTCATTTCCAGCGCTGTGGGCCCTGCCACTGTCGCCAAGATGATCCAGAAACATTGTGCCGAAGACGTTCGTGAAGGCCCGGTTGTTCAAGAAATCATCAACTACCTCGGCGGCTTCATCCGAACCAACCCATCCATGTTTGACGGTATCTTGCGCCTACGTACCCATTATATCATTATTGCTCTCCGCGAAGAAATTCGCCGCCTGAATCACTGTGACGAAGAAGCTGCCATTGAACACCTCATGCAGCTGTCGCCTTTTGACCTGCAATGCCTTTTGGGCACCGTGCTCTCTGGTCCCAGCTTGATTCAAAAGAATGTCGATATGCTCGTCCGCGACCATGCTGCAGGATTGTTAACCTTGAACATGTCCTTGGCTCTCCAGCGCACATCCCCAACATCCGCTCTTGCGCCCAATGAGCCCCGCCCCGCCGACGAACTGGAAAGCTGCGATACCGAACTCGATAACCAAACAGCCATTCCCATGAACCGTGACGACAACAAGATCATCATCCGCGCTCAGTCTGCCGGTTTCCATGCTGGTAATTTTGCCAAGGTAGATATCAATGGTTATGCCATGGTGGCCAAGTCGCGAGGCATCCATGTATGGGCTGTAGACCGACATGACAAGCTGATCATGGAGCATGCCTCCTTTGACACCCATATTTCCACACGTGAAAGCGACGATTTCGCCAGCTTTGTCCAATCCCTACCGACCGAAATGATTGTCATCATCTCTGCCCGGGATGACTTTACCGAGCACCTAACGCCTGGAGCCACCGACGCCCTTGTTTCTCTTGGTAGCAAAACTATTCAACAAGTGCAATACCGCGACTCGTATGTTTTGATCGCTGAAAAAGGTAAGATAGAATTTCGTGGGTGCGAGAGGGTGGAGGGGTGGCTGAAACAGACACTGAGCACGGAAACGCATGTTTTTTTTTTCACGTAGGTGACCCATCGTCGGCAGTGGAAATTCACAAGCATGCTATGGATGGTCCTACAGAGATCGTGGAGCGCCAATTCAACTTTTTGGACAGGACTCACAATGATCAACAAGTGACGGAGAAGAACATTCATCAGCTGTTCCCAACATCGCATGGCCGCTGGTTCCGTCGCCGTATGAACGATGGTGCCCTGAATCGAGTGCCCAAGGACTTCTTCCCCCGCACTTGGAAAGTACTGGACCAATGCCATGGTCTGTTGATCGGCGACCATTATTTGCCTCGCGACCCCACTGTGCTGGACAAAACTCCTGGTGAATTCAGCTTTGCCTTGGCTGTCGAAGGATTCCTCAGCTTTTTTGCCGATCCTGCCCAACGCCAGATCGCCGTCGAGATGCTGGCCCTGACATATGATATCATACAATCCCCTGCTTATGCTGGCAAGATGGTCCAAGGCAATGTAGATATCCCTGTGATTATGCAAGATGCCCAGCTCACCTTTTGGAACACTTGGGTGGAAAAGAACAAGGTCACACTGTCTGCTTCTCCAGAATTTGCCGACAACCTCGCTTATGACGCTCACCGTGAGCTTGCCAACCGTCTCTTCTATGATTTACCTTTTGAGGGTTCCGAAAGCACACAAACATATCTCATTCGCAGTTTGGAAAAACTGCTGCCCAAGGTCGCTTAGTCGGGGTTTTTTCACGCAAACGTTTGATTCCCCTCTTTTTTTTTCGCATGAATAAAATATTTTTCAACTTCGCGTGGGAAACGACCTTGCACAAGAGCCAATGCCAGACGATTCAAGAGGATCCTGGCTCTTGTCTACTTGCTTCGCTCTTTTTCTGCCTGGGACACTCTTCTTTTGCCTTATCCTGTTCCTCTCTTTTGCCTGCTCACGTTTTGCCATTGCCCACCCACCATTCTTTTAATTAGTCCTCCGATTTTTCTTCTCAGTTCTTCATCTTTGTTTTTTTTATCACTGTTCTTCTTTATCTTTGTTTTTTTTTATCACTGTTCGCATCTTTTTGATAATGACCTCATGGTTTGTGGAAATGAAGCTAAAATGTTTTGATTTTTCTTAACTTGCTGATTTTGTACAGGGACAGTGCCAAATGGCTAAAAGAAAACTTTAAAAATAACAATGGCTTACCTGAATTCTATCTCGTTGGCGAATTTACAATTGACGTCAAAGAAATGGCAGAGGATGAATACAAGAGTGCCGTTCGAAAACTACTTGAAGTTGGTAGTAACGAAGCAAAAGAATGGGCAAACTCTGTCTTGAATCTAATTTTGGTGTAAGTTGAAGAAAATGAAAGAATGAAAAAAAAAAAAATGAGATACTATGTGACAAGATTCTCCTTTGGCAGTGTCTCAAGTTTAAAAATGTGAAGGCTTTCTGGGAAAATGAACTTGTTCGAAGCAACCAGAAAAGTGCCGCTCTTCGTCGTGAAGAGCTGCAATTTGAAATCCACCAAGCCAAAGTCTCTGCAAAGAAAAGGAACGCAACCACACCACTTGGCACAAGAAGACCATCGAAATCGAGAAAGTCCGATTTGTCGTGAGCTGCATCTGTCTGAGCTCACAAGAATCCTTCTAGTTTATACAGACTGGGTCCGATCAAATCTTTGTCGATGGAGTGAACGGAACCGTTGGGATGTTTTTGCAATCACACGCCACTGAAAACAAGGAACGCAAAAATGACAAAGCTGTTTATTACTTGAAGTATGATCTTGAGAGAGGTGTCGTCTATAGTTTTTTCATTTTTTTTTTATTTTTCTGGCAGCGCTGGCATGAATGGCGTTTTGGACTTAACCGACACTTCACCAGGCAGCCAGCTTGCTGCACTCAACCCAGCTGCTCAAAATGAACTCAGAACAAAATTCCATACGCCGTTCGACCTACCAGCGTTGGACGACGACATCGAAAAACTACTGACTTCCATTGACAAAAAAAACGTAAGTCACTCAGGTCCCATTGGGCCAGCTGATTTTTTTTTATTGCCACAGATCAACCGGGATTGGAACAATGCTGTTCGGCAAGTAGTCTCCCTTATGCTTCGCTCCTCCAACTCGGCCCAGCTGCAGATAATCCGACACATGCAAGTCCCAAGTCTTACAAGACCCAAAAAATTGATCCCTTACAAGCTTTTCATCATAGAATTGAACTTCACGCCTTTGATCGAAGAATTTTTCAAGCATCAGCAAATATGCCTGAGGCTACTACATCGTGAAAGTTTTGGGGGCTTCCTGTCGAGTTAACGTTTCGGAATTCTGGACTGACAACATACTGGTCAGTCCTACTACTTTGACGGATCACCCAGATATTTATACTTGTTTTTACTTGATGTTAGGGGTGATACGCTCTCTACTGCAGAAGAGCCAACAGGTGCGCGCTTGGACCTCCGGATTGTTTGTTCTGAGTCGCCCCGCGGCAATGACATGGGACAAGCTGAGTTTGGGAGGTGCGTCGCGTCGAAGAAGTTCTACCATGACAAAACCAAGTTGCTCCTCAACGGTAAATCTCAACTCAACGACTTGATCAAACAGAGCCATGGTACTTTGCAATCTTGCTTGAAGCTCTGTCTGGTACAAGTACTGGGTAGGAAATTACAAATTCTTCATTTTCTTTCCGCTCAAAATCTTCTCTTATTTCATGCGGTAGGCTTTGAAGCCATTGTATATACATTGTCTCTGGAAGCAAAAGGTTTTTATGTGCTACGCCGTGTCTCTACCTTTACATTTCCAGAAAGATCGAAAGGGCTGGGTGCAGCCATCAAAGTTCTTTTGAAGAACCTAATGCTGTTCAAGGTAAAAAAAAAAAAAAAAAAAAAAGGAAAATAATGAAGAGGGAAAGAAAGATAGAGAAATCTGACAATTTATTGCGTCGCATAGTCCTTGTGTCTTGATTCTGCTGAATCTTTCATAGATTCTGTGAACCACAACAAGAAGAGAATCCGTAACATCATCTGTCATCCATCCACAACGCCATCTCCTCCTGTTGCGAGTCATGCCATGAGGTCGAAGTCTCTTTCTCTGGATTCCACTCCTCCCTTCTCTTTTGGTATGGAAAAGATTTAAATTGAATTACGTTGTCCATTCTGCAATCACTCAGCCTTCAACGAGCACAGATGGATGCGGCTCCATTTGGAAAAAAGGCATCACGTATTAATAACAGATTACCCTGTTGGCTGCAAAACATTAAAACCTCACCATGAATTTGTGAAAGAAAACGTTGGAGATGCCATTATGTACTTTGGGTGTCCTGGATGTCATGAATACTTTGAATCATTGCACTTTCTTGTGAATCATATAACTACAAAACATACGTAAATAGATATCAAGAGACTTTTCCAGTGATACAGACTGTTTTTTTCCTCCTTTAAGATCATCTTCAGTCCCACCCTGTTACAGTATGTCTGATACACCTGATATTGGAGATGACGTCACAACCAGAGAAGAATCTTCTGAACTCTACTATCAAATGTTGTTCGATATCAAGAATCCTAGCATGACTGATCGTTTTGTTGTGGAGAATGTTGATGTATCTGATTGCTTTTACAAATTTCAAATGTTTGTAATGGATTATATCAAATCCAGTTCCGTACAGATGGAATCTCAAGTCATCACCTTTTGTAAGTTGTGTTATTCAAATATGGAAAATTCTTATATTTTAATTTGTTCTTTCTAATGGTAGATCTCTGTCATCGATTTTGTTGTTGAAGACGAACCGAAGCCATCCTGACATGAACACTTTTTTTCCCAGTGATCTGCTCGACAAAATCATCAACCAGCGTTGTCTTACGTGGAGGATGGATAAGACATAAGGCACTTACCAAAGCATTTAGCATGTTCTGGGCCAAAATTGTAGGGCACACCTTTTTTTTTAAGCCTGCGCAGTGGATCCACCAGGATTTAATACTTGGAGATAAATCGTTGGTATACACCAGCCATGCCAAGGAATCGTTCGAGTGCATTGATGTCTGTGGGTTGTGGATACTGGATGATTGGAAGGACATTTTCGGGATTTGGAGTGATACCATTTTTGTCAACGATGAATCCAAGGTGCTGAATTTGATTCAGCAAAAATGAGCACTTGGTTAGGTTGATTGACAAATTTGCAGCTTTGAGGGCGGTGAGGACACATTGTAAATCGAGGAGATGTTGATCGGTTGAGGCAGAGAAACAACGATGTCGTCGAGGTACGCAAATGCACATGTTGCCTTCATTGCACCGAGGACATGATCCATTAATGACTGGAAAACGGCAGGGGCATTGCGAATACCAAAGGGCATAACCGTGTATTGGTAAAAACCAGTACGAGTGGCGAGGGTGGTTTTTTCCTTGTCCATTTCCCTAATTGGAATTTGATGATACCCGGAAGCAAGGTCGATTTTTGAAAAAATACAGGCATTACCCAGCGATTGCAGCAACGCATGAATAGCAAAGAAAGGGTATTCGATTGTCTTCGTGATCTTGTTGAGCTTCACATAGTTACCACAGATACGCATATCACCGTTCGGTTTGGTGACGGGCACGACTTGAGAGGACCATTGCGAGAATGTCTTTTTATCCATGACACCGAGCTTCACTAGTTCGTTGAGTTTTGAATCGATCTTGATTTGCGTGTCAGGGTGGAAGTGACGAGGTGGTGTGTAGACAGGTTTATGATCACCAGTGTCTATCCCAAATTCAATGAGAGAAGTAACAGTCAACGGTCTTCCTGGTACTTGCACAAGAGCATTATCCAAAATGTTCTTGAGTTCAGCTTTCTGGTTTTCAGTGACGTGAGGCGAGAGGTCAGGGCTCAGTGTGGCTTGTTCGAGGGAGGGCGATTCAGAAGAGTATGGGCTGATAGCAAAACACACCGGCTTGTCATTCACTATAATACAGACAGATTGATCGGTAGCATTCACTGAAGCTTTGAGTAGCGACATAGAATCCCAGCCTAAGATCACTTCTTTTGACAAATCCGGAATTACATGCAGCGAGAGTGATTTGCCAAAAAGTTTGATCTTGATCTGGCCATGGGTGTGGTTGACTTGATTTTTTACGTCGCGAAAAGGTACACGCGGAGAGGTTGGATCAAGCTGCAGTCCTAGGTTGGTGACAACTTGGGCATGGATAGCAGAGAGAGAGGCACCCGAATCCCAAAGGATGGTAAGGCACACGTTGTCGTCCGAAGAATTGTTGAGCTTGTGTTTTGTAATTGGTAAAACAGAGTGATCCGCACGTTCCATATGGTCAATTTGGATTGAGACTTCCTGATCAGACGAGATGGCGTTGACACTGTGTTGTTTGGAATTGTTGTTGTTGTTGGGGATATGCTTCTTCGCTGTTTGAGCTTGGGAATTGGGGCGGTTACCCTTGACGTGTGGTTTGTGTTGTTTGCAGTTGATCGTGCGGTGCTTGCCACGACAGTGGTCACAAAGTGGATTGCCATGCTTGTCATAAGCACGTGCTTGTCGAGGACTTGCGTCAGAATTGGATCGTGGTACTCGCTGTTGGCTTGAACGAGGCTGTTCTGGGAGGAGTCAAGTAGAAATTTTGATCCATATGAGCAGGTAAACCAGAAGCACTGTTCGACGCTGAATGGTGTATAGTCGAGAGATCCATGGGGTCATCGCGATATTGGCTTTGGATTACAGGGGATGACGTGGGAAAAATGGGTGGCTTTGGTGTGATTCTGTGTTCAAAATCAATGGCCATGTTGATGACGTCGTCAACTGTCAAGACTTGGGTAGTCTGCTGTTGTAAGCCATTCCAGGTTTGAATCATTTCTTCCTTCATGTGTACCATGGCAGCAATTTGTGATCGAGCGGCCTTGTCACGGATTCCATGCAAGAAGGAATCAATTAAAGCAAGTTGGTGAGGAGGCGAGGAGAGAAGAGAGAGATGATACTGCCAGACAGACACGTACTCGGGAATGGTCTGGTGAGGCAGTTGCTTGGTCTGGTTAAAACGTTGCTTGTTGACCTCATCTTCACGAAGAGTTGGTAAGCCAAATCGTTGGAGGAGCTTGTCTTTGAGAGTAGCATAACTCTGTCGATCCGTCTCAGGAAGGGAGTATACGTATCGCGCTATGATGGTCGGCATAAACGTGGGTATTGCTTTTGCTAAAAGCGTGATGTCCGCAAGGCCATGTTGTTCAGCTATTATTTCATAATCACGAAACCACATTCGTAAGGTTTGTTGGTTGTGATCATAAGCGAGTGCAGGGATTGTCTTGGAAAGTTGGAAGGCAAGGTACTGGGAAAACTGGGTTTCCATTATATTTGGAGGTAGGGGAGCCTGTTGTTGAGGGGTTGTTCTGGAATGGGCTCCATGATTAATAGATCGTGTGTCGTAGTTGATTCAGAGATCAGCGGTAAAGTAACGATGTATTAAAAAAAAAAAACTTTTGCTAGTTTCACCATGTGGTGACTGGGGATAAGCGAAAAAGAGGTTGTTTTTATTTTATACTTGATTTGGGTTATTTTTATGTATTGTTACACAGTGCCTTCGATTCTTTGTACGTTAGGCAATGGCCAATCAATTTTTTTTAGGAGCTGCCAACATATAAATGCTTAAAGTTGGTTAGACGATCACCGCCAATAATGACGTATTGGTAGCACAAAATAGCTTAGTGAACACTGTTGGTATCAAGTCCTAAAACATGTCGGTGGGAGTCTCTTTATACGCATTCAATATATTTTTACACAAGAGTTGTGTGGAAGATTAAAATGAGCAAACACTTTTTAAAAGGCATAATATTCTTGGGCACAACAAACACACCTAACGTTAAAGATCAGGAATGAATCTGGCTAAGGTGTTTTTTTACCCTTTAACGTACTATAGCAAGAGTGCATCACCATTGTCGTTAAGAAAATTTTGATCACAAAAGCAAAGCAGTCAAGACATGATCGGTACGATAGGGATAAATTTAGATTTTGCTTTTCTTTCGGTCAAGACCAAGACCAAGACCATAGTGTTATTGTTAACCTGGCAACATGTTTTATCATGCAATCCCCGTCCAGTGGCAACCGATACAGTGTTTCTCCACATGTATCTACCAAGGCTACAACAACAGCTGATGTGGGAGAATCGGGAGAAGGATGGTGTAAAATTGGCAAGCAGCCCTGCAAACGGCAGGGCACCTACTACTGGACGGTAGGCAGGGCACGGAAAAATACCCACACTGGCCAGCACCTTCCATCTCCCTCGACTACAAAAAAAAAAAACGAAAACTGTAAGTCACCTTGTAGGAAGGTATAAGGTTGGAATGCTTATCTTTTAGCATCAAGACCAAGACCACAGCGTCATTGTTAACCTGGCAACATGTTTTACCATGCAATCCCCGTCCAGTGGCAACCGATACAATGTTTCTCCACATGTATCTACCAAGGCTACAACAACAGCTGAAGTGGGAAAATGGGGAGAAGAACGGTGTAAAATTGGCAAGCAGCCCTGCAAACGGCAGGGCACCTATCACTGGACGGTAGGCAGGGCATATAAATGTGCACATACTAGTCATCACTGGTCATCATTCCAAAGTTTGAATTTTTTCTGTTTTGAAAGGAGGAATTTTTCATGTTTGTTGAATTTTTTTATTTATTTATTGAACTCTTCCGATCCACGTGATTTACTTGATACTCAATGGTTTTTTAAAAAAAATAGGCTAAGAAAAGTAAAGCAAAATACGACTGAGCCAAGGTTCAAGGCTAGCGCCTATCAATATGACAACACTTGTATTGCCGTCATGTCTTCATGCCATGATCGATGACACGAGATGATGCTCGGTTGCAAAAACTGGCATAATGCAAAGGAGTTATTCCGCAGCCCCAGTGTCATTAATTTGATTGTCGTGTCGATTCTTCAATCTAGTGATTTTGCTACATTGCTAACAGCTGTCAAATGGTCTGCATCCAATTCATCTAACGCAACGTGCGAGAGGCAGTACATGTTGCATATCATCTTTGATATACAGTATCAATTTTACCGATTGGTTTTTTTCTGAAAAAAAAAAAAACCGGCACAAGCTTGGCATTTGCGAGGGTTCCCTTCGTAATTTCCTTGTTTTCTTTTGTTGTTTTTAAAGAGTATATCTCACAACTTGCATTTCCTTCGGAAAGCATGAGAGGCAGAAAAAAGAGTGAAGAAGAAAAGAGCATTCGCATTCACGCTCGCTTAAGTATTTTTGCTGGTTTCGAAATTGACAACGAAAAAAGAAAAAACTGGTGACTTGACCCCCCCCTTTTTTTGCTTCAGTCCCCCTTCTACTCACTTTCTCCTCAATGTCATTCTATACTCGTGCCTTGTTGAAGTACCCCATCCTTACACAAAGCATCACAACAGGTAAATGCGTTAAAGTGATAACTGTGTTGGCTCATGACTTTTCTAGCTGGACTGTTTGGGGCTGGCGATGTTATTGCGCAACAGGCTGTTGAGCAGAAAGGCTGGGATCGCCATGACACTACCCGCACAGTACGTATGACCGGTTTTGGCGGCTGCGCGGCCGGTCCTTTGCTCAGGTAATCGTTTTTTATCTTCTTGGAACCACGGACTGACACACATTCTCTTTAGCAACTGGTACCGCTTCCTGGAATTGAATATCAGGCGCTCGACGCCATTGAGAAGTAGGACTAATCTTTATACACTCTTCACCATGCTCGATGATTTCTCACCATGTTTTATTTCATTTTATCACATAGCTTTGGCAGCTAGAGTCGGATTAGATCAATTGGTATTTGCCCCATGCTTCATAGCCTGTGAGTTAAGATAGAAAGGTGATTCTTGAGCTTGACTTTTTTTTTTTTGAAAATATAGTTTTCTTTGCTGCGCAGGGAACCTTGGAGGGTAAAACTGTGAACGAAATCAAGGTTAAGCTTGAGCACGGCTACTCCAGCGCATTATTCAACAACTACAAAGTGAGCGCAGTGAATGAACATTGCAAATGTGGCTGCTACTAATATTTTTTTTTTCTTTTAGTTGTGGCCTGCCGTTCAGTTTGCTAATTTTTACTTTGTGCCATTACAGCATCGTCTCTTGGTAACCAACATCGTTGCCCTAGGATGGAATTCATATCTATCATGGGTCAACCAGCGATCCTCCACTCTCATCAAGCAGCCGCTGGAGTAAAAAAAATAAATTCCAAAGTCCCTCCTACTTTTTTATGGGTAGAAACATAAAGATCTATACCTTGTCTTTATTAGCCAAGTACCCATCCTGACTATACCGATTGGCAGAACTGTGCGATCCCAACCCCCACTGAATGACATGCACACCAACACGATTCATGGTCCGGACACTAAACATCCAAGGCACCCGAGGAAGGCGGCTATTGTCGTAAGGCTTCATGGTAGACACGCTGGCAACGATGACAAACTAAATAAAATAAAAAAAGAGGGGTTTGTTGCATTTATACCTCTCTCGTTGAAGGATATTCTAAAGGGCTCTTACAAATGGGAAGATCAGAGCAAATACCGCGCCGGCACGGAGAGTCGATAAAAAATAAGTCATCAATGTACCAGGGAGACCAAAACCCAAAAAGTAGGCCCAGTGCCTTTCCACAAAAGCCATCCGATGCTGCTGTGTCCAACCCAAATCGATCCATTTGTACCTATTGCAGCGGAAAGGGGGAAAAGTGGTGAGTAGAAGAAGTCATTCTTCTAGTAATAACGCATGCTTACTCGAAACAATAATAGGCCATGATGACTGCATTCAGCAAAAATCCAAGAAACACGCCAATCCAGGGAATCGTCCGCAAAACAGCCACAGCAAGAATGCAGCTGGAATAGAAAGAAATCAGGTAAAGAGTGGACGACAAAGACGCCTTGGTGTCTTGAACGGACGGCTGCGTGTACTGGAACACGCCATGCTGGCCTAGCTGAATGGTGGCTCTTGCCATCTTATCTAGCCATTTGCTGTTGATGCTGAGGCAGATCAAGTAGAGTGGGTATCCTGTCAGTTGCTGTCAACAACAGGTGAATCTTCGGTGTTCGTCCTTTTGCAATGGGCTTACTGAATACTTCCAACCAAACAATAAGCGATTTTTGAATATGACATCGAGGATAACAAGGCTGCCAAGCCAAATGAAACCATTCAAGACCACAGTTTTGATCATGATGTTGCGAATTGTCCTAGATCTGAAGCAAGGCGTTCGCCGTTAAAAAAAAAAAAACAATGGGAAAGTATATCGATGTAGTCATTTTACCTTGGAAGTACATACGCCAATTTATGCCACGCTAATGCATTTACCATCCCATCCAGAAAAGAAGTCGGCCATGCTGATAACGAGTTGGATGACATGTAAATCAAAGAAAGAGAAAGATGGGCCGTCGGAGGTGTAATTTGATTGGTTTTAGCTACCAAAGATTTCAGCATGAATGCCTTTCACGCGAGCCTTTTTTCAGGCAAACTAATGGGGCTGAACGCATTACCAATGCATACAATAGTAAAATCAAAGCACGAGAAAGTTAAATCTGGTCTGTGCGAAATACCTATAATACTTGGCGTTCGTGAGTCCAAATCAATCCTTCTTCAAAGAAAGAACCCACGGAGCTGACCAAAAAAAAAAAAAAAAAAAAGCGTCACGTATCCTTCCTACCTCCTAGGATTTCTCTTTATTCAAACGCAAATCAAAAAAAAACATACAGAATTGCGGATCCAGCCCTACATCGTGTGATGTTGATGCTGCTTCATTTCATAAATCAGGTTGAAAATTTATTTTGAACCCTTTGTCAAGGTCGAGGGAGGCGAGCATTGTTCTTCTCCCAACGAATTCCAGATCTCATTTCACCCCTCCCATCTAATGTATACCGCTCTACCTTATATTTTGTCTTCTATCTCTCATTTCGTTCCATAAAAGCAATACCCTATAGTTTTCGTGTATAAACAAGTAGTGAAATCATTGGCCATCGCAGTTTTTTTTTTTTGTTCGGTTGCCACATGTGGCCACCTCTCGCTATCTTCTTGTTTATTTGAAACTCTGTCACTTTATTCGATGTTTAACGTTTGATTTGGTAAGAAGATGAGGATGGTCCTGGATTCACAAAAAAAGATTAATGATTACCCACATAGGACATGCATGGCAACTGTGACGCGACGCGCACTTTTGACTGAATAAGGAAAATGGCGATCATTGCATCGTTTGGTAACACCACAGTCATCGATCATTCCAGAGTACCATGTAGGTGAATCATCCGTTATACTACTATAGTATGCACCAGGCTGACGAAGCTTGTCATTCTTGTCAAAAGGGGGATGTCGCCCGGAAGGAACGAGGGAATGTGCGCTTACCAGCAGCCATACCTGCGCCTCAAGCCTCTCTTCTTACTTTTTTTGTATGAAAGGAACACGCTATTTTTATTCACAACATCGACATTTGGAACTTCTATACTGTACAAAAGAGGTTGCGAACGAATAAAGCCAACCATTCTCATTTAAAGACGACGCTTGACGGAGTGAGAAATGTGGTCTAAAGCACGCTCTGCAATGTTAAAATGCAAAACAGGGCAACAAGAAGGTGATTCAGGCTACCATACGACCACATCTCTCTCTCTCTCTCTCTCTCTCTCTCTCTCTCTCTCTCTCTCTCTCTCTCTCTCTCTCTCTCTTCTCTCTCTCTCTCTCTCTCTCTCTCTCTCTCTCTCTCTCTCTCTCTCTCTCTCTCTCTCTCTCTCTCTCTCTCTCTCTCTCTCTCTCTCTCTCTCTCTCTCTCTCTCTCTCTCTTCCATTTTCTTTACCCTTGTATTGAGTGTAAGAAAGGGTGCTACTGCAGTGGCGGGACGGAATGGTTGCAGGAGTCGAACAGGAGGAAAGGCTGACTTTGCAGCAATGAGACGCGATGTTTTGGAGCACATTTTCAGTTTAATCCACAATTTCCTTTTTTCCTGCAAGACCGCACTTTTTAGCCTTTTATTCTCCGACACCTTGCCCTTTGCGCAATGCTAATGCGCAACACAAGGATAAAAATTGAAATTTGAGAATCACAAGCGTTAAATGAGGATATCATTGTCACTATTGAAGCTATACAGTCAACGAAGCACAAACAATCAAAGTGTTTATAAAGTGCTGGATGAAATGGGGGGAGCTTTTTTTGTGCAATATGCCAAAAAAAAAGGAAGATTTTACGAGCGAAATCTGGTAACCAAAATTTCCCGCTCGTGTGTTTATAAAACCATTATGGTCCATTGCAAAAAAAAAAAAAAAAAAACGCTTGATACTCTTATGGTTTTATCAAAAATTATTGTTTCACTGTGTGCCCTTGCGATCGCTGTCACCGCGCAAGCTCCGCAGTATAGATGTAGAATCCAAGGTGGTCCATGTGGAAAGACAGCATTGCATGGCGAGGCAGAATGCTGCACTGGTAAATTTATATTCTGATTTGTAGATTTGTTTAACAGAAAAAAAAATAGGATATCAATGTGTCAACGGATATTGCGACAGATATGGGTCAGAGTGTCACAGATCACAAGAGACTGCCAGGCGGAAGTGAAGCCAGCTGAACACTCTATCTGCACTGCTGGTGTAGTATCAGTCTCTCCTTTGCTTGGCATTGGAACAGCCTGTTATTGTGGTTGCAACGAAGTGTACACGTTTTCTAGGAAGTTGGAAGAACGGTGTGGCGAAGCCAGCAAAACGTCCCTTACAGATGAACAAATCGAAGTTTTGAGTACTTTAGTTGAAGATGTACCTTTAACGCCAGAACAAATTGAAGTTTTGGAAAATCTTGGTATGACCACATATGCCAGTGATTTTGCAACAGGTCTTGATGAGCTCCAAATCCAGGAAATACTTGGTGAACTTGACGTCCCCCCAGAAGGTTTGTCCGAAATTGATTGCAAAGGTCTTCGTACCAGAGCTCAAAAAGCCTGCAATGACTGTTCAGTTTGTCATATCATTTAAACTCTCCACCAAATGTTTATCACATTGAATAAAATTGGCAGCAACACTGTGTTTCCAAAAAAAAAAAAAAAAAAAAGCTGCAAAGCAGGAAAATGGTTTGGTTGGCGGTGACTGAAAATGCTTAGCTGGTGAAAACAAAGCACTTGAGAAAAATTTTTTAGCACACGTTTGTCAGCCTTCAGCCCTTTCCTCTGTTGTTTGAGGGAGTAGTGATTTAACCATGGACATTTCTCATCATTTTGTACATGCATGCTAAATTTGGGGTGAATTTGTTTAGTACAATTTTGCACTGTGGCTTTTGATCAGATCGCCTGGGGGTCCCCCTGGCGAAAATGGATGGTTTTTTTTCATTTTTTTAGCTGGGGGATTGGAGGTGTCAAAACGAAAATCATCAAACGTTGGCTGGGCGACCATCACCAACCGGCGTGATTTTTTCAACACCAACATCATCCATGTATTTTCGCATTCACTACAAGTTTCACGTTGATTCAATCACTCAAAAGTGCAGTGCAGTGTTTGATTTTTTTTTTCAAAATGAAAGGAAAAAAAGGATTACCATATTTAGTTAGTTTCCGCACTGCGCCTTCGACCCAACGCAAAGTTTTCAGTGTTGACATGGTGCTTTGCAGGTGTGATGGCGAGGTGGCATTGACAGAAGAAGAGGTGGAGGGAGAGACTGTGACAGATTTGATCTGACCATTGAAGGGTGTTGCTTGGAAAACTTTCCACACTTCAATGGTTTTGAACTTTCAGAATTTGTCATTGAATGATCCAGGAGCCCAGTTGCAGCTCCGCTCAATGGCAGCGACGATACCAATATGGCGCGTTTTTTTTTCTCCATGAGTGCAAGTTTCAGTTTCTCAGGTTTGGTCTTCAACAATTATTGCTTAACATATTGCTCCATTTCCACATGCAAAGCACTTTTGGCGTCTTGCTCTGTAATCAATATCAGCATATGAACTTGCCAAAGGCTCGATCATTTCGCAGTTCCTTCTTCTTTTCATCTTATTTTTTTTCTAATGACGCATTCCCTGGCCAGCCAGGTGGTTGGCTGCATATTGCAGTACACTTTCCTGTTTGCATCTGCCAAGATCTTATTTACTCTTGCTCTTGGTTTTTCAAGACACAAGCACGAAGGTATTCAAACGCACCAATCCTTGCAACTGGCCATTTTACGTTTTTTCTTTTTTTTTTTAGATCTATTGCTCTTTTGTCACACACTAGACTAAAGGTAGTCGTCATTTTAATACAATTTCCTGATGGTGGTACTGCCAAGGTCCCATTGCCTACTGAAGTCCTTGGTACTAAAGAAGTGAACGGGTTTCTTTTTTTTCAATTTCTTTTTTTTACCTTTTGTACTGGTTATTTTTTTTTTTTTTTACTTGTAACCTTCACCAATGGACCTGATTTTTTCAGCATCACCATAATTCTGGCATTGACATAACGTTACAAAATATCAGCTCGGTCAGATCACTCTGAAGTGCTGTGCAACATCTGCTTTTTTTTTTTCCAATTTCGAGAACTTATTTTTTGTTCTTGTCATGCTTTCAGACGGTAACGCGAGTTGCTTTATATACTCGCTGAAACTACAGATGAAAACAAACAAGTCGCCAAGAAATGTCTCGTAGATGCAGATGTTGTACGTGTTTGTTTTAACAAGAATGATCATGATTGTGTTGGAGCCATAAGTTTGGAATCAGCCGAGCGAAGACCTTGGAAATTTCAAAGATGCCAACCTTCACCACCAGCCCATGATTTTGAAAAAAAAAAAAGCTGACGCTGCACAGCACTTTCTAGTGATTAGATCGATGCAATATTTTGAGCGAATCAGTAAATATCTGAACCATAACGATATCGAAAAAATCAGGACGATTGGCAAAGGTTGTCCAGCCAACATCTGCTCAGTTTCGCTTTGACACGTCGGATTCCCCCGCTAAAAAAAACGAAAAATCGGCCTTTTTTTCCAGGAAACCCCCTTTGGATTTGTCATTGCCAAAAATAATGAAAAACCGATTCACCTCCGAATTTGGCTCATTGATAGCACAAGATGAAAAAAGGTATTGGTTAGTGCCACAGGCCATTTAGACACCGTGGTGAAGGCCTGGAGTCATACAAACCCTAGCCTTTAAGCAGAATTAGGCCCAAAAGAGTCAGTTTCCTCGCACTGTCAGGACAAGAAGGCAACCTAATGTGATAGTATTCTCTGAATGAAATCATCATGAGCCTCCTCACCTTCTCAATTTATTAGGTACATCGGTGCCTAACTTGTTCTAACAAGGTATTCTTTCTTCCCAATGGTGTTCCGTTTCTGACGCCTACGCACTGACCGTCGGTTTTGCTATTTGTCTTCAATTTCTGCATTGGACATGATCAATGTTTTCATTTCAAATAAAGAAAAAAAATATCATACATGACAAAGAAAGTGTACCAAGTATGAGTTTTGCTTTCTTTAACTTCTTGCACCTTCCACTCATAGCACAATGAGTTGCTCAAAAGCTCCAAAAAAAAAAAAAAACGAGTCTCTTTCATTTCCGCTCTTTTTTTATTTCCCCACTTTTGACTTGCATTCGTTTTTCCTGACGAACCCTTCTAGAATGGAATCACATCTTCTTCTGAGGGAATATCCAAGAGCACTATCACTTCGACCTACTGTTTTGGATGAGCAGCCTTCTGGAGTGCTTGTCTTGGAACAATACGCCAATCGCAATGGCACCTCCTCTCCACTGAACAACAATAGGGCAATGGCGACACTCGTATCCTCGTCTGATTTTGAGGATGCCCGCTGGCATATCCTTAATGCTCGCCCTGTGTTTGGCTGCCTTGGATTGATCGATGTCAGCGGTGGTAAGGGGTTTTAAACCATGTGATGCTTGGCAAGAAAAATGATCGTACAGCAGGCTCACCCGTCTCTGGGCATTCGTAATAGAAACGTTTGTGGCCATTGTGACGGATTGCCAGTCTGTGGGACGTATCCGTCCAGGTGAAGAAGTATATAAGATCAACACTGTTGCCTTTTATTCGTTGGTGTCCTCCAAATACGACAACATGAACGTGTCCACCGGCGACTGGGACGCTGAGGAATGGGAAAACGATAGTGCGGTTCTACAGCATCCTTGCGAACCTTTACAGAAGCTCTTGTCGTCTGGTAGTTTCTATTTTACCCCGGATTTTGATCTGACCAGAACTCTGCAATCAAGGTAAGCATAAAACGGACCTGGTCTGTTCCTCATTTTTTTTACGTCTCAGAATGTCCTCCTCTGCCTCGTTTGCCGCCCATGCCTTTGATGACCACTTTTTATGGAACAAGTTTTTGATTTCTGGCTTGCTAGATTTCCGGTCAAAACTTGACAAGAGAATGCAGCTGGATCTTGATCGTGGTGGTTTCTTGGTAGGAAGCTTTCATCTAGGCGAGAGAACTTGAAAGCGAAAAGCTAATCCTTCTGTTTCTATCCCCCTCTCTTTTTTTGTTTCCAGGTATTTGCCATTCGAGGCTATGTCGGCATGGCAACAGTTAGCGATAACCAAGAGAAGTACGATGTGTCTATTGTATCAAAACTTAGCTGCAAACGTGCTGGTACTCGCTTCAATACTCGTGGGATTGACGACAATGGCCACGTCGCTAATTTTGTAGAGGTACGTGACCAAAAAAAAAAAAAAATTGCGTGCCTCTTTCTTTTGTTCTCATTTCTCTCCTTTACAATTTC
Source organism: Hesseltinella vesiculosa (assembly GCA_002104935.1). Classification (NCBI taxonomy): domain Eukaryota; kingdom Fungi; phylum Mucoromycota; class Mucoromycetes; order Mucorales; family Cunninghamellaceae; genus Hesseltinella; species Hesseltinella vesiculosa. The sequence continues at coordinate 50,287 of MCGT01000031.1, read as the reverse complement.
TCCTAGACGGAAACTGTCGTTTGCTCCGATCATACCTGCTACGGGTATACACAGATTCGTGGCAGCGTACCATGTAAGTCACCGTAAATTGATTCCAGCTCGTTGGAACGCATAGCTTATTAATCCAACTTGCGAGAAACTTTGGCTAACTTTTCTTTCCATTTTATTTAACTGCCAGTGTTCTGGGAGCAGCAAGGGATGCAATTGGTGAACCATAAGATTCAACTGGCAAGAGGTGCTGATGCCACGCAGCCTGCAGTGAAACGCCATTTTGATGAACTACTCCAACGCTATGAATCCGTGACCTGTCTCAACTTGCTCTCAACCGAAAAGGAACGTAACTCGGGCGAGGCTACGTTGGACCACGCCTTCAGTGTTGCTATTCAACGCTTAGGCTATGATCAAGACAAGGTGTCACTCGTCAATTTTGATTTACATGCCGAATGCAGGGGCGGGAACTATGAAAACCTAGGGCTTCTAGCCAACATGCTCAGGCGCCGCACTGACCTATTTGGTTTCTTTTTAATGGACGCTGATGACAACCATCTCATCTCTACCCAACATGGCGTTTACCGCACAAACTGCATGGACTGCTTGGACCGCACCAACATGGTTCAAAGCGAGCTGTCCAAGCGCCTGATCATCCATTATTTGACCAACAAATTACCGGATAGTAGCTTTCTGGATGGGTTCTTGTCTATCCATGCCAACTTATGGGCCGAAAACGGTGATGCCCTGTCCAAGATCTACGCTGGCACCGGTGCACTCAAATCCGCGTTCACCCGCACTGGCAAGGTCACACTGATGAATGTTCTCAGCGACGCTGCACGCTCTGCCAATCGCTTCTACATCAACAATTTCCAAGACAAAGCTCGCCAGAAAATCATCGATCAACTTTTGGTATGTGAAAAAAAAAAAATACGGTTGTCTCCTGGCATCTGCTCACAAGGCTTCTTTTTTTTAGGGTAAAACGTCTGGCCAACGTCCAATTGTTATCTATGATCCCATCAGTGAATCTGTCTCTTCTTTAATGGCCAGCAGGTATATATCTTCTTGGGGGGGGGGGGTAGTGGTGACCAAAAGCCGATCAACTGAATTTACCCTCCCACATAGACTGCAAGAGTATTCCACCAAAAGAAAACTACACGTGTTCTGCGGCTCTTATAATTTAAATGGCAAGTCATTCAAAGGCGAAAAATTGGACCCATGGCTGCGCCAGCATCTACAATGTAACCCAGGAAAAAAAAACCAGCAGCATCTTGATAGGATCGTCCATCTTTCTTTTCAGGGGACACAAAATTAGAACCTGAAATATACGTGATTGGGTTCCAAGAAATTGTTGAGCTTTCACCCCAACAAGTCATGGCTACAGATGCAGAAAAAAGGTAATTTGTTCACATCTCTGCTCACTAGGCAATGACTGACATCTATGTTACTTTTAGGATCGTTTGGGAGCAACAACTTGAAAAGACTCTGAATGCACGACGCCAGCTGCAAGGCGACAAGTATGTGATTCTGAGGTCTAACCAATTGGTTGGTGCAGCCTTGATCATTTTTGTCAAAGAATCCCTTGTCGATGACATTCGCAATGTGGAGACTGCTATCAAAAAGGTACCGTGGAGACCAAGTGGATGTAATGAAACTCACACTATTTTATGTCACAGACTGGGATGATGGGCATAGCTGGTAACAAAGGGGCTGTAGCTATTCGAATGGATTATGGCAACACGAGCTTCTGCTTCCTGGCAGCGCATTTTGCTTCTGGTAAAAATAATCATCGAAGGATATATACGCGTTCACTAACGTGCTACTTTTTTTTTTTGTTTTACTTGTTTGCTTATAGGGCAAGCCAATGTGCCGGATAGAAACGCTGATTTTTTCACAATTAACCAAGGATTGCAATTCTCAAGAGGGAGAAGCATAGATAGCCACAAGTGAGTGTTTGAATGCAGATGTAACTGCAGTCAAAGTGAGCTCAACCTTTTTTCTTTTTTTTATTATTTATGCAGCAATATCATTTGGGTCAGCGATTTCAACTACCGTGTGTCCATGGCAAATGAAGAGGTGACCTACACAAGGGGGAGGCAAAGCACGCCAGGTCCTTATATTTTTTTACCACCTTCCACCACTAGGCTCGAGTCTATGCAAGTCAGGGAAACATTGCTGCCATGCTGCAAAAGGATCAGGTACACTTATCGTTGACGCTCCAGAAAAGCACTCACTCACTCTCCGCTACAGCTGATTCGTGAAATGGCCGAGGGCAATGTGTTCCAAGGATATCAGGAAGGTCAGATCACGTTTATGCCTACCTACAAGTATGACAATGGGACCGATGTCTACGACACAAGGTGAGGCCAGCAAATTAAACTAGGCACTCAAGAAGGTTGCCAATGGTTTTACTGACCTCCTCCAATTTTTTAACTGATGCAGTGAAAAACAACGCGTGCCTGGCTGGACCGATCGCATTGTGTTCAAAGGAAAGTACTTGCGCCAATTGCAATACACCAGAGCAGAGCTTTACACCTCTGATCATCGACCCGGTAAGTCGGATGGTTGCTCTTTCCAAGCTGCGAATTTACTCGTATTTTTCATTACCCATTCATTGCCCAGTGATCGGACTATTTGAAGTCGATGTTCTACTGTTAGACCAGCTCGCGAAGACCAATCTCGAGAAGGAGCTATACAAGAAAAGCCTAGCCTCCTTTGAATCCATGCCTGCTTCCTTGACAACCGCACCTACCCCAGCTTACACGCCAGATTCCGTTGCTTCTTCAACGGCACCAGCCCCTCCAGCACTACCTCGCCGAAAACCCACAATATCACTTACCCCAAAGACTGCCACTTTGGTAGATGTGTCAGAAGACTGTAAGTTTCTATTCTCTTGCTTTTTCTTGTGCTAATCCATATCACTTTTCGTTTTTCTTTTATCAAAGTGCCGCCTCCAAGCACAGATCAGGAAAAATGGTGGGAAAACGGGACAAGTTTACCCAAGGCTAGTAGATTACGAACGGTGTTAGGCAGTAACCCATTTACGTATCAAGATGCCAACCCCCCTCTGGACGCATCTTGGACACCCATTCCTGTCGCGTCTGGTTTTCCATCATAATTTTTTTTTTTTTTTTTTGCTAGACAACGCTTTACAACGTATAAAGCAATTGTATTCATTCATTGGTACTGTCGGATAGGTTGGATAGTCTGGATAGGCTGGTTGTCATGGCGATTAACTCGACACCGTAAAGATCATGACAGTGAGCCAGTGACTAGCGTTTGAAATGTGCCTTGGGCGTGTTTAGGAGCAGTAGAGCTGTTGGTGCAGTTTTGGATAGTGTAGTAATCACTTGAGAGGCTGGTTTCTCTGCATCAGGGTTGCAGAGTATTGGAAGTGTTATGTGTTGGGTAGGTTGGACACAGGGGTAGTTGTGGTTTCGCACACTTGGGATGTATAAAGCTGGGATCATTGTGTTTTACGCATGTTTAGGAGCTCGGCGGCGCTGATTCAAATTGGGATTGCGCACGTCTACTTTGTCAATTGGCGCGTCTCTTTTCAGTTTTTTTTTTTTTTTTTTTTTTTTTTTTTTTTTTTTGGTTGCGCATCTCTGCGTTTGATATGATTTATTAAATAGGACGTTTTTTAAGCAATCTTGTAGGCGGGAAACGGAATGGCTGATGTAGGCATGCAGCTGCTGATGCGTCACGTTAATTGCGGCTTCGTGGATGCGGTCTTGAAGTGTTTCCTCGTCCATGAGACGCTCACACCGAACGTAACTTTTTATCTGCGCCTAAAACTGCTCAACCCCGTTGAGCTCAGGGGAGTATGGTGGAAGGAAGATACATCTATAGCCACGCGCTTTCGTTAGCTTTTTGATTTCCTTGGTTTTGTGTATCGGGGCATTGTCCATGACCAAATAGCAATTTTTGAATCGCGCGTGCTCGTCCATTACGTCCATCCCTCGATTCAAATAAATTTCGTAATGGGTTGCCTTGGTGCCATCTCTCCCTTCGGGCGAGAGAATTTCCGTCTGGTAGCTTTCTCTTCTTCAATTGGGGGGGGGGCACAGGCTTGCGGATGCTCACCAGGACTACGCCAGCAGCGCATATGGCACCGAGGATTGTGTGGGACTTAGCACGGATGGATCGCACGGTCACGACTGGTGTCTCACCCTTCTTCGTGTAGCCAGAATGGGTCCGGAGGTTGATTCTGAAAGCTGCCTCGTTGATGGGCTTGAAATGAAGACTTCAACATCATAAAGATATTCGTCAATGGTCGTGTAGGCCTTCTTCAGAGGCTGGAAAGAATCATCCTCACGCTGGTAAGCGTATTGGAAAACAGGCACATTGCGTAGATCGTAGTTATGCGCGCGTACGACGACTGGGAAAGATGCAGTTGGTCATGTAGTTCATGTCGGAATTGGTCCTTCCGTTGCCCATTAAAGTTCAAAGTCAGCATGCTCATTGGATCGCTTTTGGAACTAGAGCAACGAGGTTAGAGAAACGTGTTTATTGAAGCTTTAATACTTACAACGTACCTTTTTCTTTAATAACAGCACGAACACGATCAGGAATCGATTCGATATACGGGCGAACCATTTCCTTCGTGTTGCCGTCTCCTTTGCGGTTGTACCACACACCAATCACACGCTGCCAGTGGTCGTTCATGCTTGAAGGCACATCACCATATCGAAAGAGCTTTTGCTTAAACAAAAACCAGATATTTTCGATTGGATTCAAGTCAGTGGAACGTGGAGGCCATACCATCACCTCAAAAGGCTGTTGCTCCAACCAATCGCGCATCACATGCGACGTGTGCTTGGGGTCATTGTCCTGCTGGAAGACAATATTGTTGGGATCGATACCTTCCCAGTCCTCTTGGGTCAAGGATTCCCAAAGGTCTTGCTTGAGAATGTTCACATAGAGTTTCTTGTCCATTGTGGAGTCAATCTGAACGAGCATACCGGGTCCTTCCCAAGAGATGCAGCAACAAACCATCACATGCCCACCAACATGACCTGTAGTAATGCCACTCCCATGTCGACTGTTTCATTCGTCCTCGATTTCCGCGCGTATCCTATGGTAACCTAATCTTTCTTGTGTCGCACTGAGTGGCGGTATACGCGGATGTTAACCATGCTCCCATGATCTGGCTCTTATGGCATCCAAAGAATGTGGAAAGAAGGTGATCAGATTCTCCAAGCTCAAGTGGCTCAACATTATTACCAATGGCCTCTGGTCGTAGTGTCCAAAGCGCACGTTTTTTGACTTCACAGTTGCGATCGTACGAACGGGTGAGGCGGCCAAGATGCAGATCTCGTGTTAGCCACAGATTGACTTGCTGAGGAGAAACTGATTGACGTGCTTGCAGAAAGAAGTTTTCAACAAGTACAAAATCTCTTCTTCCGAATAATGTTGCCATTGATACTGATTGGTGCTTGGGCCAGTCGGCCTGTCGATCTTGGTGATGGATTTGTAGAAATCCAGAACGGCGCTTTTGGTGAGATTAATTGCTGTAGAACGGTAAAAGAAACGCATCTCTGCTCAGCAACTGTTTTTGACAACCAATTGTTTTGTTCATATGCTAAATCCTTACCAAAGTTAAACGTATCGCTGCGGGATCCTGGTGTCTTCCTTATCAACTTGAGAATAAAAAAAAAGAAAAAGCGTGAAGTACAATAAAATAAAAACACAATTTCCTGAGCAAAGGACCGGCCGCGCAGCTGCCAAAACCAGTCATACGTACTGTGCGGGCACTGTGTCATGGCGATCCCAGCCTTTCTGCTCAACAGCCTGTTGCGCAATAACATCGCCAGCTCCTAACAGTCCAGCTAGAAAAGTCATGAGCCAACACAGTTATCACTTTAAGGCATTTACCTGTTGTGATGCTTTGGGTAAGGATGGGGTACTTCAACAAAGAGGGAGGGGGGCAGGCGCCATGTTTTTTTTTTTATGGAAACCAGCACCTCTTTTATCAAGCGTGAATCCTCCCTTTTTCCCACCTCCTCCCAAGTTCCTGTCATAGCATCTTCAGCTCTTCCCGGTCGTACGCTTTCAGCAAAGAAAATTTTTGGTCGGATAACCATGCTTTCTGAAAGATATGCTCAAGTCGACCGTTTTTGATCGCCGCCATCCCTTCTCTTTCCCCTTTTTCTACTGCTCCTTTTTATTTCCAAGGTTAAGCACTGAAACGGATTCAGTTGGTTGTTTTTAAATGTCTCTCCACTTTGTCTCAATTACTCATAATTATTTTTATCGTGAATAAAGGTGTCATTATTTCGTTTAGCAGTCAGATACACAACACTACCTATGGAGACGACACTCATCATAAGATATCTACTGCCCGCATTGCAGCCACTGTTTGACAGCCATGAACAAAACATTCGACTGGAGTTCAATCCAAGGAGCTTGCTGATAAGCACAAGCAACCCCCTGCTTCAGCGGTTACCCAGATTGTATTATCACACACTTCCCGCATCAAACTGAAGATGGCGTGAACACTGGCTTTGGCGAAGTCAAGCGGCACTCCATGGCAGTGAATCACCATTTGGTAAATTGGGACCTTATACGACTGGGCATCTTTGGCAAAGATGCAATAGACGTCCACAATCTTGCTGGAAATCTGAGTATCCATGTTTTTGGCAAGCTTACGCAACCAAAAACGACACAAACATCTCATTTGTGACAAAAATATATCTAGCTCCATTCATCACATTCTACTTGAACAAACTACAAGCCGACGGTATGTACTCCATGAGCTCGCGTGCAAATACCAATGTCCATATCAGAATTACCCGCATATACCACCAATTTTACCCGGCTCAAAACTGCTGTCCATGTCTTTGATACATTGTGCATGCCAGAAAATGCTGAAGTCGGTGACGCGTCTTGGTGACGCGATTCTTTGCTCTCCACCGACTTGGAATATTTGTTGCACAAGCAGAGAAACCGCAAGCGCAAAAATGCAACTGGCCATGGTGCCTGCCATTGAATAAACACTCCTTTGTATTAACATTGCGATTTTAATCGTGATCATAAAAGCTATGTGTCATTCTCATCGCACTCGAGTGTGCATTATAGCACAAAAAGTCAACCACAAAAAAAGCGAAGTAACATCATCACGCAAATGCAGGTATTTTAATGACTTGGTAGCATCGGTATCAAAGGACATCAGAAAATAAAATTGGGACAAGCCATGTAAAGAATATGAACATTTTCTTCATTTTGATGCAAGTGTTGTCCTACTCTTGACTAGACATATCGTCACCGGCATCCAAGAGACTAAAAAAAAAAGTGAGCTTAATTGAACAAAAAACAAAGGACCCAAGTTTACGTGTATTGCTTCAACAGGATACACTCGCCGCCATTTTCCAAGTCAATGTTATATTGATAAAAGAAGCCTTCGCTGGTAATGACCATGACTTGGGGTGTCGTGCTAAATAAAAATAAAATTGAAATCACGAGGGTAATATTGTATAAGTTCACTTGTTCCTCCTGTCCAGTTCACAAATACCAACCTGCTGAGTGCAACCAAACTGCGGACGCCACTGCTGGGTAACTTGAGAGAGGCGAAATCACGTGCAGGTTCCCACATTTCAGTCAAAGCTTCTGGCAGGTACGATCCCATACTGCCTGCAATGTTCTTTCCAATATGTAACGACGATCGACGTAACATTTGCCTAATCAGCACAAAAATATGAATGACGAATGAACATTGCTGAAATGGATTTTCAGAGACTTACCCCACACTGCCACTGCGGCCACGTTCCTTTTGTTGGTCATTGTCTTTCGCACTGGCGTATCCGTTGGGAGCGGCACCTGTAGACAATTTGAAGATGTGCACAGTCTCGGTGTCGCTGGACACGCAAAGCAACGAGCTCACCATGTTGAACGACATGGAGTAGATCTTGGCAGGATATGAACCACGGCGGAACTGGTACACCTTGTTTGCATCTGGGATCGAGAACACACGGATGACAGTACCCTGTTACAAAATAAAAAAAAGGGGTGGGCATAAGTACGACCTAGGCAGCCTGGCTATTGCTTCCTCGTACCTTTTCACTTGCCGTAGCAAGCAGGGTGCCGTCAGCGTTCATGGTGATTGAGCTGACTGGGCTCTTGTGAGCTTGGACTATGTTGACCAACTGAAGGCTGAGGGCGTCGAAGATTTCCACATCGCCGGTTGGAAAATACGACTGTGTGGTTTGACCGCTAGTGAACGGAGAGCTAGACGACGAGCGGGATGGGTAGGCAATATAGCAGTTTTCGCTAGAAGGTGACAGGGCGCAGATGGCTAATTAAATAAAATGAGTTTAGAAAACTCACACGCTCTGCATGCTTCAGTCTTGCCTTGAGGGTTTGGGTTGGTGTCAATCGTATGTAAGAGCCTCATATTGCTGATGTCATACACAAAAATCTGCTCCTCAAGCACAACAATCAGACGGCGCCGGTTCATCTTGACTGCAAGGATGGAAGTTGGGAACGAAAGCTCACAAATCGTTGATTGTCGCTATAAAAGAAAGGCATCCCAAAGCAAGTACACAAAAAAAGGAGTCAAGCTTCATCCTACCTTGGCATTCCGGCTATATTTTTTTTTACCTTTGTGTTAATGATTTGCATGTGCCTAGTAGAAAATGTAGGCTGGTCACCTGAGCCAACCAAAGCTACCAAGGAAGTACAGAAGAGCATCTCGACAATACCAGTGCCATCACCAGCTAATATATTCAAATACGGTGTAAACACGTGTTTGATGTAGAATTTTTTTTTGAAGATAGAAAGTGTGTACCTTTGGAATAACACTTGCCAAAGGGATCGCAATTGTAAATTCTGTACCCATGCTTTGTACCTACAGATACGCAGCTGAAGTCTTGATTAAAATTTAAAAATAAAAGGTCGTTATTTGATTTGTCACTGATGTTCATAACGAAATTGAATAAAAGATAAAAGAAAAGAAGGGGGAGGGGAAAATCTTGCCCGCCAGTTTTCATGCCGTCCAATCAATGTCGAGATCCCGCTACTTTTTTTTCTTGCTGCCTGGCTGCCGCTGTCAGCTGAAATAAATTTACCTGTCAGTAGGGCAAGACAAGGTTCACATGATATAGAATGTGATCTAAACTGCATGGAAATGGAGTTCCTTGTGTTTTCATTTAGTTGGGAAGCTGGCGTAAGTTCTGGCATCGGCAGCTTGTTAGTTTTTTAGCTATACAGCATGGCAGACATCTTCTCTTGATATAGCAAGGACTTTGAAACAGCAGAGGTTGAACAGATGTGGCCAAAACTACCAGCTCTCCATGATACTTCACCCTACAGTGCAAATTCTTGGTGGGTGAATTTGACGAACCGCAAAATCATTTTCAACTGCGCGAGAAAGCAAAGCAGGCGCATACGAGATCTTCACTGGCGCATGCTTACCAGTTTTTTTCTTCACTCGGATGATGGCTGAGAGAGTTGTCATTTTAATCATAATCGTCTTTCATCATTTTGTATTTGTATGCAAAATTTGGGGCGCGTTCATTTGGAGCAAATTTACACTGTAATTTTTCATCAGATGGCCTGGGGATCCCCCGGCGAAAATGGTCGATTTTTCATTTTTTTTAGCGGAGGAATCGGAGGTGTCAAAAGGAAAACGACTAGAAGTTGGCTGGGCAGTCATCACCAGTGGACCTGATTTTCTCAGTATCATTATCATTCATACGTTTGTGCACTTGTGCGAAATTCCACATAGATCCGATCACCCAAAAGTGCTGTGCAGTGCTTGCATTTTTTCCTCCAAAAAAAAAAAAAAAGAACTTGGGCTGCCAGCAACTTGATTAATGCCGCATTTGACAATGTCCCGCTCTGATAAAGATAAAACTACCAGTATCTTGACCCATGTCGCACGCAGTTGACCCATGTTGCACTTAACCCATGTTGCACTTGACCAAAGCGATCTGACTTTTCCAAGAGATCGCTGCTACCAATTGCTCTGCGTGGATCGGCCATGAATTGAAGTCGCTGTGCGGAGACTGAATACGGAAACCCCATTTTTTTATTTTGGAAGAAAAAAAAGCAAGCACTGCACAACACTTTTGGGTGATCAGATCTATGTGGAATTTTGCACAAGTGCACAAACGTATGAATGATAATGATACTGAGAAAATCAGGTCCATTGGTGATGACTGCCCAGCCAACTTCTGGTCATTTTCCTTTTGACACCTCCGATTCCTCCGCTAAAAAAAATGAAAAATCGACCATTTTCGCCAGGGGGATCCCCAGGCCATCTGATGAAAAATCACAGTGCAAATTTGCTCCAAACGAACGCGCCCCAAATTTTGCATACAAATACAAAATGATAAAAGACGATTATGATTAAAATGACAACTCTCTCAGCCATCCGAGTGTAGAAAAAAACTGGTAAGCATGCGCCAGTGAAGATCTCCCATGGCGCCTGCTTTGCTTTTCGCGCAGTTGAAGATGATTCTGCTGATCGTCCGTTTCGTTCGCCAAAAATATTAATTCAAGGCAAAAAAAAAAAAAATAAAGAAAAATTCTCGCCAAATGTTTGAGTAGGTGAAATTAAGATGTTAAAGTTGGAAGAGGAAGAACTGCTTGATGCTGTATCTTTTGCTAGGCGACATTTCAAAAATGGAAGCGTGGAGTTGACGGACCTTGAATACGCCAGTTTATCCTTTTTGAGCATGTGGTACGGTGTCATCTTGGACTGCAAGAACGAAAATCGTTGCTCTACCATGCGCTGGGGCATATTTTTTTTCTTGCAAAGTTATTGAGTATAAAAAAAAGGAACCTCATGATACATTCCTCCTTTTTTTTATTCTGCCATAGTTTTTTCTTGAATCAAGCCTGGTTGATATGGCAAGACGTCCGCTCCGACGTCATTTCGAACATGAGCATTTTCAGGGGCAATGATAGTGGTATAATAACTATCTTGACGCAAGGTTTGATGGTAAGATGGAAGTGTTAATGCTTGATAGCGGTCATCCGTAGTGATTTCAAGTGCCTAAAAAAAAGCAATGCTTAGAAAATTTTATGCATGGCGGTGGCATGAATTCCTCAAAAAAAAAAAAAAAGGAACTTGCATATTGGGGTGACCTCCAAAAGCGTGACCATGCTTGCTGTTGAAATATAAACGAAAATTGGATGCCACGTATGTTCTCTGTGGCATTGAACCTTTCACATAAATCGTGTATGGACACTTCAAACTTTTTGCGTGGTTAAGTAAGTAGAGTGTTACCCTGCTTTCGTATTTTTTTTTTTTTGGTACCTTATTGCGCAAGGATTTGAATCTCCAAGCAAATAAAAAAATGGTCAGGTACAATTTGATGGGAATCAAAATGTAATTTGTCGAGTGAGTGTAGGATAAAAACATGTACATGAGGACGCCCTCGAGAATGCAGATAAAGCTGGCCAGCAAACACCAAACAAGTGGGCTCCTTGGCGGCCTGTTCTTCCTGATCTCTTTCTCAAATATTTCTAAGTACCCTCCAAAATCATTAAACACCCACTGTGAAGCATATGAATATAACGTCAGTTGCTGGAACGAGAAAATCAAAAGACACTACTTGCCATTCCTTGACATATTTCAGAGTCCGACAGCAGATCAAATCGACGTCTCTTGTGTAAGTGAAGCCGTACAGTAGTCATGTTTGACGAAAATCAGCAACGGAGAAGAAGAACGAAGAAGAGAAAATGAGAGGTCGGTTAAAAAATAGGGAGGACAGGCTCGGCTTCGGTACAGCAAAAAAGAAGAAGAAATTAAAATCCAAGCCAATGTGTCAGACTTTGCAGACGGCACGTTGTGCCTTTTTTTTTTTTTTGTTGGTGGTCAAGGCTGAATCAAGCTGCAATAATATATTATAAGGTGTCATATGCTAATAAGTTCTCAAAGCGATTGAAAGAGCATCCATGGAGGCCCATCGCATCTCATATGGAAGAGGGGAATACAGGGTGCATGCTTCATTAAAAAAGAGCTTCTGTGTCGTTTTGTGGAGGACAAGCAAGAAATAAGAGCAACGACATTCAATTCAGTCATTGGCTTGTTTTTTTATTGTCTGGAAAGCTCCAAATGTGACGACGTGTTGCTAATTACCGTCCAATGCACGGTTGAGGTTAAAGGCAGCTGATGGAAGAAGAATAAAAAAAATCTGGTTAGTCACCAAGCGCATCATGCAGCCGTTTTTTTGCAGGCACACTTACAGCTGATGAAGGCAATGTGGGTAAACGCTTGTGGGAAATTACCAAGTAGTTCCCCACTGCGTGCCACCTCTTCACTGAATAGACCAAGGTGATTGGCATAATCTAGCATGCGTTCAAACATCACATTGGCACGTAAAAGCAGCTTCTTGTCGTACTTGCCAGCACGAGCTAGAGCTTCCACTAGCCAAAATGTGCACATGGAAAAGGCACCTTCCTCACCACCAACACCATCGTCAGTGGTCAAAAAGTTGTACCTGAACACAAGGTCATTCACAACGAGACCGCCTAGATGTATAGAAAGAAAAAGAACCAAGTCAGCTATACCTGCGACACCAGTCTAACGCAAGTCTTTTCCCAGCGTACCTTTTTCCGGGGGCAGGAGTATACGACGAATTGTGTTGGTCATTCTTGGGTCGATGGGCGAGACAAAGAAGACCAAAGGCATGATCAACGTTGCTGCATCCAGAGCATCGGGTGCTTCCATACTTTGAGTATAGATCTCCAGCTCCTTGTTGTAGCAATGGGTCTGGATCGTCTCGTAGATTTCGTCTCTTGTCTTGAGCCAGAGTTCGCGATCTGGGCACGGGAACATTCGCTTTTCCGAGAGACGCAGGGCTGTTAGGGAAAGAAAAATAAGCTGCTGGTCTCCAACCCTGAGCTCTCATTTTTTTTCCTACCTCGATCAACAGCCACCCAGCTCATGACCATAGAGTATGTAAACCGCTGCTTCTTTGAGCGCACTTCCCAAATGGACATGTCAGGCACCATCCAGTTATGAATCACGTAATCGACGAGTTTGCGCACCGAACACCACATATCATAGCTGACAGGTTCACCGCATTTGTTGTACAAGTAAATCCCATCCATCAATTCACCATAAATGTCCAGTTGCAAATGATCATAGGCACCGTTACCAATACGCACAGGTCTTGACGACCGGTAGCCTTCCCAGTGGTCCAGCTCAATTTCTTCCAGCTTTTTGACCCCATCAATGCTGTACATTATATTCAGCGAGCCATCTTCGTTCTACCAGGCAGAGATAAGACAGAGACAGTGTAAGATGACAAAGCCAATGCCATATTCCTGCAAGAGAAAAGGGAAACTTACAAGATCTTTGCATCGGTCTTCAATAAATGACATGTACTTGCTTGCTTCCTCGGTGAAGCCCAGACGTAAAAAGGCGTAAATTGTAAATGAGGAGTCTCGTATCCACACATAACGATAATCCCAGTTTCTTTGCCCTCCAATAGCTATGTGGAGGTAAGAAAAAAAAAAAAAAGACTTTTAGTCCGATCTCCAAATCATGTACCCTCATATACCTTCTGGCACAGAAAACGTTGCAGCAGCCACCACAGCACCTGAAAAAAAAATTCGGATGTGAGTCTCTAGACATTCCTGACGGGGCGGTTGCGGATAAAATACCAGTCTATGACGTGGGGAAATAGAGTTAGAGAGACGCACACGGTTTTTTTTTCTGAAGGTTTACCGGTTCGTAGGTCAACAGCTTCAAGGTCAAAGCAGATCTCATAACATGCTCGCGCCAGCGTCCTTTGTAAGTTGACTTGGAGACCCAGTTATGCCAATATTTTGCGGTTTGGCGGAAGAGGGCATCCACCAAGCTAGGAGTCAATGGAGGATCAAAGGCCAAGAGTCCAACCTTTTCTCGATGGGTGGCATCGGGGTTTGCATCAGGTGGTACTTCACGGAAGATAAAAGTAACCTCCTGGCCTTCTTGCATAGTGAAGGTGGAGACCACACCGGGTCCAAGTAAGCCAAGTTCGGTTGCATCTTTGTCAAGTCGTAAGTTGATCAAAGGGCATTCGAATTCACCACACTTTGTCAGGTAGCGGAGGTCCATGTTGAGTTGGTCATGGTCGGGTATGCCAGATTTTTCTACCGAAAACAACACGCGCTGAGGCGACGCTTCAAAGGATACATCATCTTCGTCATAATACCGGTGCATGGAATTATCAGCTGAGGCTGAGAGATCATCGTTCTCGTGCTCCTCCGCTTTCTTAATCACAACAGCGGTGTGCTTGGAAAGGCCATAGTTGAAGGAAGGGTAGCACTGCATGTTGAATTCAACGGTTCCACGGATGACCCGCACGGTTCGGATAATCCAAGGCAAAAGGGGCTTTGACGACAGGCGTTGGTCCTTTTCAGGAATATGCATGTAGTCCACTAGTTCACACACACCGTCATCGGACATGAAGCGGGTAGAGAGGATGTTGCTGTTTGGGAGATACTGCTGCTTGTTGCTAATGTGCTTGGTTGGGTAGATCGAAAAGTGGCCCCCCTTGTCCTTGTCGAGCATGCGCGCAAAGATGGAAGGGCTGTCGAACTTTGGGTAGCAAAAAAAGTCGATGGACCCATCTGTGCCACAGAGACTCACCGTGCGAAGGTTCCCAATGATCCCATAGTTTTCGATAGGCAAATAGCCACGCGTGCGAATATTGTTTCTGGTGTCTTCCAGATCGCACCTCAAGCTGCCACTATCTACAGAATCCGAACGGGAGAGACGTCGAGTGTCTGCAACATAATGTACACCAAGGGGTAGTTCCTTGGGGGGTAATCGTTCTGCTTCAATTTCGGAATTCAATTGAAACCCAAAGGACTAGACCCATGTTTATCGGCATGGACCAGGACCAAGTTGGCAAAGAAAAAAAAAACGAATGAGATTTGCCAATTCAGTTTTTCTGTCTTCAGTTTCTTTCTCTGGCAGTACGCTTTACCTTGTCTTCATTTTCTACTTTCTTCACTTTGTAAATGTCACTCATAGCTGATTCAAAAAAAGTAAAAAAAAAAAAAATACGCTTCTGAAGGAGAAGTAGAAAAAAGGAAAATTGAACAGCCGTCCCGTAAAAAGCCATTGCAGAAACAGTTTCAAATTCCAATTCCGATTCATGCACCTGCCACACCAACAATTGAAAACAAGACGATGGATTCAAAGCAGGCGCCGCCTGTGAAACTTGGTCAATGGCTATAGTCGCGAAACAAAAAGAATTTATTCTATGGAATGAGTATTTATGGTAGCTGAAGATAAAAGAGGATGCAGGTGAATTGAAATGCAAAATGGTGGATTGGAACTGGTTATGAGCGCGACCGTTTCTTGTCTGAGCCCAAGATGTCCTTGAACATGTCACGCTTTCGATCGATGCCCTTTTCTCTTTCGACCCAGTCGTCATGGCGACGCTTGTATAAATCAATCTTACAAGTCCAGAGAATACACTTGCCCAAGTGGTGCTCCGACAGGTCGTGTTCATATTTGACTAGTTCTTGAGCAATCTTTTCCTGTGACAGAAAAAAAAAGTGAGTACAGCCAAAAGGAACAGCTCCATGCAATGATTATTGTACCTTCATGTTAATATCAGCGACGCCCCAGCAGGCTTCAACAATGTGGCTACCAAACTTGTCCTTGGAAAGTCTGACATAGTCTCCTTGCAAGTCCTTGAGCAACTTCTTCTTAATCTTTTCGCTGACACTTTCCGAGGACACGATGGCTTGATAAGCACGCGAACCAACAGGTGTGTAGCACCAACGCAACGACGTTTGACGGGGTAAAGACAGGAAGCTGTGAAAAAAAGAAAGAGGTTGGTGCATGCAAGTCAACGTTGCTTATTTTCAATTACCTGTTGACCACTACCGAGTTTTGTTCGGCAGGCATCTTCATAATGGCTTGCACTATCAATGAGCCTTGGATATGGAAGAGACGCAGGTTGTATTTGTCTTCATCGGTCATATTGTTCCATCCCTACGCGCATGAATGAACTGGAAGTTGAGTCATCGGCAGTTGGCAAAAGTACCTCTCCCCTCTTGACCAAGCTTACGTCCAAGGTGCGCATACGCATCAAACAATCGACGGTTTGCTTGGGATCCTCCTTGAGACCGAGGGCCTCCAACAAGGTATCAATCACTTGCTTTTGGCAGGCTTGCAAATTGGCTGAGGATTCAACGATACTACGGACGACACCGTGCTTGCCACCGACAATAAAGTTTTTGAATGCCTTGGCAGGAAGCTCGTCGACCATGGCCTTCAATTGAGCAGGTGTGCGAGCATGACTGATGAGTTGCTGGATCACAAAGTTGGAGACGGGGTTCATGCCGAATTTTTCCAAACGACCAGCGAAATAGGTCTTGTAAAGCTTGTCGTAAACATCGTCCGATACCACCTTGACAATGACTTCAAGCAGATGCGATGCAACAGTGTCACGTACCAAGGTTTGGAACCAGGCATTGCGGCTTGATGTTGGGCTGTCGGCACCGGGATTGGCTATGAAGAGATGTAAGTTGCTGGACTTGTTTTTTTCTGCGCCAAACCTCTACCGCTTACGATCCGTCACAAATCCCCACAACAAACGGTCCACAAGGATGGCTTGTACTTTTTTGCCTTCGGCATCTTTGCCTTGCATTTCCAATAGTAACTAGAGCAAATGAAGCAATGTGATCAGCTCTGTGTTTTCTGCTTATGTCCATCATCCAATCTACCTGCAAGACAGGGCTGGCCACCTTATGGGCTGACAAACTACGAATCACACTGTCTTCGCTTTTCACAGCCAAGTCGTTGGTCAAGGTGCGGAACATGTCCAAAAAGGCAGCAGGTACGCGTAGTGACCGACGGTCTTTGCCGACGGAGGCTAGCGAGTCGTTTTTACTTGTTTTGTACTGGCTGGATTTCTTGGTGCGCAGTTTACCCTTGGCCTGGCCATGCGTTTCATCCACACGTTTGCCGGACAACACAAACAGCAAGATACGAACTACGTGCGAGGCAAATTGTTGCGTGATCAAGCCTCCAATCATTGGTCGTATGTCCTGAAATGACAACGTTAAAAACAGAATCAGTAAGGAATATATTTCGCATCAAGTGGGTATTTCCATACCTGGCACATGTCCAAGATCATTTGTTGCATAGATGGGAGCTCGCCAGGTTTGGATCGCTCTGTTGCTGACACGCCTTCAGCGACTTCTTGATCCACCACATGGGCAGCCAAAGTCAACAGCGTTTGGCAAACGTGTGAGGCAAATCGGTGAGCAAACAATGGAATGGTTCTATCGAAAAAGAAAGAGACAAGGATCAGCCCAATGTCCAGCAGTCCCTGAAGCTCCAACTTACTGCCCAGCCAGTTTGTCCATAAAGACACGGAGTTGAAAGTGGTCCGAGATCTTTAACATTTTTTCCAGAATCAGCGAGCATGAGTAGTTGGTGGCCAAGCGTAATTCGTTGCCTTCCACTTCGCTATACACATTTTCGACGAATAACCGCTGGTCTGTAAAAGATGAAAGGGGTATGAGGCACTGGAGGGAAAAATGGCGTTTTCATACCTTCAGCAGAGTCAAAATCCTGATCGTCCAGTTTGGCTTCGATGCCTTTGAAGTAACCAACCATATCTTCCTCTAATTCACCATAATGGGCAGCTTGGAAGTGGTACTTATCGTGCAAGTCTTGGGTGGTCATGACAAGATCTTGCTGTTCAGGTTGATCGTCCATGTAAAAAGCAGGAGCGTCAGTTTGATCAGGCTGATCAGGTTCCTGATTTTGTTGCTGTTGTTGGGTATCGTTGTTGCTATCATCGGCATGATCATTTTCTTCCTTGGTTCTGGTTCTTCGTCGGCTGTTTCTTTTAGAGCGAGCTTTACCCATATTGATTCGTTTAAAAATGTGAGGAAGATAGGAAGAAAGAAAAAAAAGTGCGCTTCTGCCCAGTTTTATTGAACTGGCAGACGGAACCCAGCCACCCAGTGATCAGAGGAATGTGATTGGCAGATCTTGGCGGCTGCAAATTTTTTTTTCTTCAAATCGAGCTGTTCCTTGGATCCCTCTCTTTTCTTCTTCCTCCACTTTTAAGCATCCTTTGCTTTTATTACCCTTTTAACCCGAAACTTAGTCACCGCTGAGAATTTTAAACAATGTCTTACGTCGCTAAGAACTCCTCTGAAAAGCCTGGTGTCGAAGAACAAGTCGAAGCCAAGATCCACCGCATTCGCATTACCTTGACCTCCCGTAATGTGAAGAACTTGGAAAAGGTCTCCAGCGATCTCGTCCAACGTGCCAAGGACAAGCAACTCAAGGTCAAGGGCCCTGTCCGTCTCCCCACCAAGGTTCTCCGTATCACCACTCGCAAGTCTCCTTGCGGTAACGGTTCCGAAACCTTTGACCGATTTGAAATGCGCATCCACAAGCGTTTGATCGACTTGCACTCTCCTTCTGAAATTGTCAAGCAAATCACTTCCATCTCCATTGAACCTGGTGTCGAAGTAAGTCCTGCTTTTTGCCAACTCGAACTCTTTCACTCACCGTTGTTTATCTATAGGTCGAAGTCACCATTGCTTAAGCGATTTCAGAAGCACTTTTAGCTTTTGGGTAGACATCTTTTGGTAGATGCCCTTCCCCCTCCTTTTTTTTTTTTTTTTTTCTTTTTGAGAGCAGTGTTTTTTTTTTTCTGACCCCGGTAAATAAAAGATGCGTACACTCAAACCTGTTGAGCCTTGGCAGGTTGACCCCCTCGCCAGACAGGCGGGAAATGTCTGGGCTTGAGATGTCCAGCGGCTTCTTGCTCTTGTTTGAATGCCCCGTGGTCGGAGCTCTCTATAGTTTGAGCCATCTCAGAAGGTCTCTTTGAGCTACATAGGGTGTAAACCATCCAATTGAAATGTTGGGCACGCTATTGTGGATGCTGAGCGCAAGGTTCTTTAAATTGTGTGTGTGGATTGTGATTTTTGTAACGTTAAAAAGGATGGACGTGCAGTCTACGTTTATTACAACTTGGCCAGGTGACGTTGAGACAGGAGCTTCCAGACGCGTTGGCTAGAGCCCCAGCTGGATTGGTAACCATGCGAAGAATGACCATAGTTATGGCAGACAATAACCTCATCTCCATTGGACCGACCTAAGATAAAGAAAAAAAAAAAAAAAAGGTGAGACGATGCTAGGCAGCTTTTCCTTCTAAACTTGCGTTTGACTTGTTTTTCGAGGCGGATACCACCTTTACGACCTGGACGGAAACCCACGTTGATAGATAGGACCTTCAATGCATCGGGGCCTTTTCCTTTAGCCAGAAAGGGGTGTAAATCACAACAGTTTGCCAAAATGCGCTTGGTTAACTCAGGGTCGGCTTGGGTGTCGTGATTGTCGGCGTCCATGGTACCACCACAGATGACACTGCCATCGCCTCGGGGAATAATGTAGGTGCAGAATTTATCTTCGTTGGTGACGTCCCGGTACCATTGGTGCTTGACATGAGGAGCCCAGACAAGGGCAGTTTGGCCGCGAACACCATACATCGAGTCGTCTTGCACGTCCTTCAAATGAGCGCTACCCAGGCCGGTGCAATTGACCAGCACATCTGCATCTTTGTAGTGTTCTATCACGTCTTGCAAACTGTCAAAGGGACGTTTTTCCAAATGACCGCCCAGGGCCTTGAATTGGGACAAAAGCCATTGCAAGTATTGAGGAACATTCGCACAGACTTCAATAGAAAAGGGTAAATATGACATGGTACCTAGTCGCTGGTCACTTACAGCTGACAAACGAATACCCTTGACTACAGCCGGTTGGCAGTTCCTCCTTGGATAAGCGCTTGTACTAAGGGAAAAAGCAAAAATGAAAATGCATCTTCGTTCCGTAGATCCGGGTTTTGAAACAGTGGGAAAAACTTTTTTTTTTTAAACCTTACGTCTTGGAATAGATCTCTGACCCAGTAGCGATCTTCGTTGGGATCATCTTCAGTTGCGAAGAATTGGTAGCCAGCACACCAGCTAACGCCACTTTCAGGTGCATTGTTGGCCAATTCATGGAACACCTTGAGCGTGTCTCGATCGATGTCTTTCAAAAATGGTTGTGATCAGCTCCAAACCTTGTTTTTTTTTCTTGGCACCTCACTTTCTGCCTTTACCTTGAAGTCGTTTATCTGAAGATTGAGCAAAGCTCAAGATCGATGCGCCTGCCCATGGCGATGCATATTCAACAGTTTGTTCACCAGCAAGGTGCTTTCCGACAACGGTGACTTTTTTAACGCCTTGACGCAAAAGTACAATGCCCGTGGTCAAACCAGACACACCCGCACCTATTCGAGTAGAAATATAAAATACCACCATGTCAGCGTAGCATTTTATGATTCACCAAGGTCTTACCTAGAACAACACCATGTTTATAGCTCATTTCAAATATAAAAAAAGGTACGAAAAAAAGGAAAGAGAGAAAAACCTAATCTCAGTTTTTTAACCCATTTCTTTGGTTCTGTGGAACATCAGTCATTCTATGTCATGGTTTCATTCCGTTCCCACCTTTTGCGAACGAATTTTTGTATCAACAGAGTGGAAGACATACCAAATGCCTAGGATGAAATCGAGAAGCACGTACATCCAGCAGTTTTTTTTTTATTCCAAAATTGATGTGTACTGTATGTCTGCCCCAGGTTTTGACATCCCATGAGAAGTTCCATTTTCCGAATTTTCCGCTACTGAGCGCCTGTTCGACCGCTACAGCAATTTCAAGTGCGTGAGACCTATTGTTGGCCGTCTAGGTCTTCGCTCAGATGTCTGAGACAGTCGTCATTCATTTCAAAATCATTTCACATCATCTTGTACTTGTATGCAAAGTGTGGGGTGCGCTGGATTGGAGCTAATATGATCTGTGAGTGTTGATCGGAGGGTCTGGGGTCCCCTGGCAAAAATGACCGATTTTTGGGGGTTTTTTTTTTTAGCAATTCTGGTCAGTTGTCAAGAATAAAGTGAAGCGAAAGAAGTTCTCGTTACTAGAATCGGCGAAGCCTGTGATGGTTTCTATTTAAGCGACTTTACGCATGCACTTGAAATGGCTTTCGCGGTTCGCCCGCCAAAATACAGTTTTTGCTCAAAAAAAACAGACGTTGATCAGGGCAGGGCACCATTTTTTTTTGTCAAATCAAATCATAAATGTACTCTTTGAGAGATTAAAGAAGACAAAGTCTGAAGTAAAGACCGCCCCTGGTTGCATTGCAAGTCCATTTCGCTTCAAAATGTACGGAGCTAGGAGAGATGTCGTCTACTTTTCATGTTTTTCCTGTTTAATTTTTGCTGACCTCCTTCTTTCTGCCTTTTTCTGGCTTTTCTTTTCTTTTCTTTTTTTTTCAATTCTCCAACAACAGCTCCATTCATAAACCAAGGTATGTTGTACTGTATCAAATAATCGACAAACGAAGAGTGAGATGATGAAGAAAGAGAAGCATTAGCCTTTGTTGAATCCCATGCATTTTGTGAATGATGTGGTGGTCTTTGGAGCAGTTCACCTGGATTTTTTTTTTTTGTGCTTCTTTGGTGGCTCATGATTGGCCAGTTGCTTGTTTACTCTTTTTGCGCGCAAGCTGTAAAAAAAAGCCGCTGGTTTTTCGCCTCCTTTGTTTTCCTCTTCTTTTTTATTTTTTTTTTTTTTATTTCTTGTTTACTTACACGTCTCTCTTTGTTGTACCCTGTCCTTTTTCCTCCCCACAAATACAACACTAGTTATTGAACATGTCTGCTGCCGACCACGCCGATGATCTTATTGATTACGAAGAAGACGATCAAACTCTTCAACAAGACTCTGTCAAAGTGAATGATGACGCTGATGCGTTGGCCGATGACGACAAGAAAGACAAGAAAGGTTCCTATGTTGGTATCCACTCGACGGGTTTCCGTGACTTTTTGTTGAAGCCGGAATTATTGCGTAGCATTGTCGATTGCGGTTTTGAACATCCTTCTGAAGGTATAGAAGCAACACGATGAAAAACTTTGTCGAGATTCATCATTTCTTCTGTGGTGGCATGATGACATAGTGCAACAAGAATGTATTCCTCAATCTATCTTGGGTATGGATGTGTTGTGTCAAGCCAAGTCAGGTATGGGTAAGACTGCCGTGTTTGTGCTGGCCACCCTGCAACAAATCGAACCTGTCGATGGTGAAGTGGCTGTGATTGTCCTGTGTCATACCCGTGAATTGGCCTTCCAAATCAAAAACGAATACGCCCGTTTCAGCAAATATCTGCCTGACATCCGAACCGAAGTGTTTTATGGCGGTGTCCAGATCAACAAAGATATCGAAATTTTGAAGGATAAGGCCAAGTGCCCTCACATCTTGGTGGGTACCCCCGGCCGTGTGTTGGCCTTGGTGCGCGAGAAGCACTTGAAGTTGAACAGCATCAAGCACTTTGTTTTGGATGAATGCGACAAGATGCTCGAACAATTAGGTAAATGGCATTGAACAAAAGGAGCCAACGTGCTCATTTTGTTAAATAGACATGCGTCGTGACGTTCAAGAAATCTTCCGTGCCACCCCTCACCATAAGCAAGTCATGATGTTCTCTGCCACCCTGTCAAAGGAAACCCGACCTGTCTGCAAAAAGTTCATGCAAAACCCTCTGGAAATCTACGTGGATGACGAGGCCAAATTGACGCTGCACGGTTTGGTACAATATTACTGCAAGATGGAAGAAAACGAAAAGAACCGTCAATTGAACGATTTGCTTGACTCTTTGGAATTCAACCAAGTGTGTATCTTTGTGCGCTCGGTGGCCCGTGCCAACGAGCTCAACCGCATTCTGACCGACTGTAACTTCCCCAGTATCTGCATCCACTCACAAATGAGCCAAGATGAACGTATCAAGCGCTACCGATCCTTCAAGGAATTCGAAAAGCGTATCATGGTTGCCACCGACATCTTTGGTCGTGGTATCGATATCGAACGTGTCAACATCGTCGTCAACTATGATATGCCCGACTCTGCCGATACCTACTTGCATCGTGTTGGTCGTGCCGGTCGTTTCGGTACCAAGGGTCTGGCTATCTCCTTTGTCTCCAGTGAAGACGACACCAAGGTGCTCAACGATGTTCAAAGCCGCTTCGAAATCAACATCAACCCCATGCCCGATTTGGCCGAAGTCAGTGCCTTCAATGCCTCTTAAACCGTCCATCCCCAGCCGTTTTTCTTTTTCTTGCCCTTCATTCGCCCATCCCTCGATAAAACTTTTTTTTTTTTAATCACATGTTTGTTTTAAAAAGATGACGATCAATAAATGAGATGATACTTCATGGCTCTAGACTTCTATTGTTACAATGTACCTTCTTGAGAGTATCTCCTAGGCGACTGTCGTTCCGCTCCAGCCATAGCTTGAAGGTTATCTTTTGTAGTGAGATTTCCTTTTTCTAGCACCACCTGATTTAATGCCAGGATGATTTATTCAAGCGAAAAGAGTTTTTAAATGAAGAGAGCAAAGACAAGGAAACACGGTCAGCCCCTGTGACAACATTGGAAAAGGCCAAAAAAAAAAAAAAAAAAACGCCTGGCGGGATTTTTTTCTTTTTCTCTCGCTTTGTTCACTTCTTTTTTCCTTGATGGTGCTTTCCAAAATCAAGGCTCGCCTTGGTAAAAAGAAACGGTCATCTTATCTAACCATTGAACAAACCCGTGCCGTGTTTTCCTTCTTGGACAAGTATACCTCTTCATTTTGGTAAAGCACAGCGTGGTGTCTTTTCTAAAGGAAATGCTCATCGGTTTTCTCTGTGGCAGCGTCCTTCTCTTTCTCATTGGCACTTGCTGGATTCTTTTATTACCTTATGATGGCTACAACAAAAATACATATGTATCTGAAAATGCATTGCTGCCAGGCCAGGTAAATGAAACCTCGTCGACGTTCCCAACGACTTTCCGATTGAACGTATTTTTTTTTATAAAGGTGAATGTCTATTATGGGTACCACGATATCAAAGCAGCTGAAACTTATAGAGATGAACTGCATCAGATTCAAGATCAAAACATCACAGTGTAAGTAGTTGATTTGCATCTTCCTTGACCTCATTGTCTCTGACACTTATTTATGACTGCCCAGCCGTGCATCCTATGTGCAAGAGCAGCTACGTAAAAATGGATTTGCTGCTGTCCATCAGGATTTTGATACCAACAAGCTCTCGGTGAGTGGATGAAAGGTGTTGGAACATGGGGCTCACTTTCATTTCGTGTAGGGGATGAACACATTTGCTATTTATCGCACGCCGCGCAGCGACGGTAAAGAGGCCCTTGTGCTCAGTGCTCCTTGGATCTCTAGGACTGGCGATCGTAAGCTATTTGACTGGAAATGGAGGGTGGACTGACTTTTTTTTTTTTTTTTCTGCCGCGCTCTTCGCAGAAAATACAAACGGGATTGCTGCCTTGCTGTCACTCTCCAAGCTCTTCAAAAGAAATGTGTACTGGTCCAAAGATATCATTTTACTCGTGACTGATCAAGCTGATGCTGGCACCCAAGCGTGGCTTGAAGCTTACCATGGCATTGAGCAAGAAAGTAAGTCGGCAATGTAGGGGAGGAAGTCTGTGCTTACGCGTCTTTCGTTCAGGGACATTGTCATCTTTGGTAATGCCTCGATCTGGCGCTATTCAAGGCGTCGTGAATTTGGATTTCCCAGGAACAAATGACTATGAACGGCTTGGTTTATACTTTGGTAAGGAAGGCCGTCACCAGGATAAGTGAACCCATCCCTTCTTTGTTTGATGGGTTGATAGAGGGCGTCAACGGTCAACTGCCAAACCTAGATCTGATCAACACCATCCGCATTGTGGCCGAAACATCCGCAAGGATACCTGTCACGCTTCACGACAACACTGGCCAAAGCACCGACACAGACGATCCATACTGGTCTGGCCTTTCGCATATGCTACATACCATGAAATACCAAGCCATTGGCCATTCCTCAAGCGATGCGGGCCAGTATCTGCGGTAAGGGGACAAAATCGAGGATCAGCCATAGCGACAAGTTCCTGACATTGTCTTCGCCCTTTGCAAGGTATAAGATCGATGCTGTAACCATCCATGGCATCTATGGCACCACCAATCTACATGCTCTTTTTGGTTTCCATCGCATCGGCATGTATGTTGTCGATCCTATTCATCACAGCACCATCTCACTTTTTTTTTTTTTTTCCCAAAACACCTAGCCTCGTAGAATCGACGTTCCGAAGTTTGAACAATCTCTTGGAACATTTTCACCAGTCATTTTTTTTTTACTTGCTTCCCAAACCTGATCGTTACGTCTCCATCGGGGTCTACATGCCCCCCATGATTGTCTATGCTTGTTGCTTGGTGTTTCAAATATCCTTTTTTTTTTTTTTATCTGTCGCTCAATTGGGCTCAACGACCTCTTTCATCCTTGACTCGACTCTCTTTACTCCTTAGCCTTGTTCTATTTAGATCCTAAATCCTTGCAGGCTGAAGACCAAGAAATCAAGAAACGAAAGGCAGTAGCTGCTCCCGCTTATAGCGTATATGAACGACCCATGGGTCCTGCCTTTGCAGTGCTCGTGATCGCATTCTTCACTGGCATGATTACCTTGGCCATCCTTCAGCCTAGTGTTTTGGACTACTTTCCTGGCGATTCTGACTTTATGGTAAATCCTGGTTGAACACCAACCGGCAAGACATTGACCGACACGCATTTTTTTTTTTTTTTTTCATTTGGGAATGCAGAAAATGCAATATCAACTTGTCACCATGACTGCAGTGGTCGTTACAGTGATCGTTGGAACCAGTGGCTGGCTCAAGACATCACAGCAAACGACATATGATCCCCGGTTACTCAAGTGTATGTGCCTGGCTTTGGGTGCCACAACCATTGCGACCGTCTCCTTGCTGAACTTTAGCCTCGCTGTAGCAACCGCATTGACGACGATTCTCCCCTATACGCTTGTACGACCTACTTCGTCAGTGGCTGGTAAATTGGTGCAATGCGCATTGCTGTCATTGGTGTCCCCTTTGGGCCTTGCCTGCGTCTATGCTCTCCACAACCATGCATCTTTGATACAAGCTATCATGCCTCTGACATGGGACTATCAGCTTGTCCATTCTTGGTTTTTAATGTATGCCTGTATGGTCTATTGGCCCGTCAATATCGCTATGCATATCCTCGTCCTCGGTAGCTAAATAAATGAAAGAAAACAAGAGAACCTTGAGCCCGAACCTCGTTTTTTGCATCGCAAAAAAGATGTTTAGCTAAGGATGCTTTTTGTAGGAAGAGTTGGGACTGATCAGCAATGAAGATCTCATTCCGGCCCTCGACTCCTCTTTTAAAAAAAGACGGAGGTCATTCAGATATTGTCATATGCTTTGAGTGCAATGATCAGTGCTAAAGTCGTCAAAGTCGAAAGACTCCAAAACTTGCATACAACAAAGCGAAAATTGTCCATCAACGGACACGACGTACTCTTCAGAGAGCATCATGTTAGTGCTCCTTTTTTTTTGAATTTTTTTTTATCAGCCGTATGCATGGCGTAACCTACTACGGAGGCTTCTGGCGAAAAAAAAAGGGGATAGAAATCCAAGATCTCAGCAGTGATAACCACACAAACTCATACAAATCGAATGGCAGAAAAAATCGCATTCCTTTCTTCTATTGTTAGACTGATAATGATGAAGAAACTCTTGACTTTTACTTGCGTGCTGTCTGTTTATCTTGCTACCGTCATGGGTGCCCCTACTGAAGAAGCCAGCACCGCAGCTAACACCAACAAGGTTGTAGAAGCTGTGAGCACCACTTCGTACTGTCCTCAATTAATCAGCAGCACCCAAGACTTGTTTGTCTTGTTAAGTAATCCACTGCTAAATGGTATCCACTGCAGTGAGGAGCAGCAGCGTCTCATGGAACAGAATTTGGTATGCGGAAGTGCTGACGACGCAAGTGTGGTGGCTGCCCTCAATGCACAAACGAAGTGCCTACGTGATTTTATCGAACGCCGTCAAAGGCTCAGTCCCGGTGCCCAAGTTCCTTATCCTACTGTCTAGGGAGGAGGTTTCTAATGGTTAATGCAGCAATAAAATATACGTATTGTCAGCTATATCTTTCCTTCGCCCACACGTTTTTTAGAATGACTTGATCATTTAATACAAAGGAAAGGGGGTAAAAAAAAAAGGCAATCCTAGCAGGTGGGTAGTAAAGAGGAAGCCTGTCTTTCATACGGCCTTGGGTTGCTCTTGGACTCTGGCTTCTTCCCAGAGCGTTGCCCCACTGCAAGCACACACCTTTTTCATATTTTCAAACGCGCCGGCACTTCGAGCAATGATGCCCGACAAAATGCCTTGTCCACTGTTGCCTGTAAGCTTGGCGTCTGCATGGGATGACTTTCCTAGGTCATCGGCCAATTCAGTGATCACCATACTGCGACCAATGATGTCCCACACCTTGATGCGTTCGCTTTCCACCACAAGATCGCCCCAGCCATTGGTATCGACGTCGATGTTGCCAAGGTCGCCTACATGGCCAGTGCAGTCGTCGCCGTGGTCCACACCCGTTGGATTGAAGTGGTCACCAGTAGAGAGCCAGCCGCGTGAAATATCTCCACTTTCATGGATATGCACACCATGCTTACCAGGTGTCAGACCTTGCACAGTCAGGTCGATTAAGCAAGTGTCGCGGTCGATCTGCACGAAGCGGGCGAGGCCGGAGGTGCCCGTGGGCGGAGCTTGGTTGGGGTTATCCTTGTAAATGTCAAAGATACAGACTGCCGCACCACTGTGACCTTGTTGATCATCGGCCACACCTTGACCTCGGACCACTACGGTTCGTCCTGTGTCTTTCAATGCCCTTGCCAGTTGGGAAGGAGGAGCTTTCGTGAAATAATAAAATGACCATTGAGCATTCACTTGGTCATTAAATAGACTGTTCTTTACCTGTGCCTTCAATAACCACAGATTGGTTCTCCAGATCAACATCAAAGTGGGTGACGTTAGGGAACACGTTGAGTATATTCGTGATATCATTAACGCAGCTTTGGCAGGTCATTTCCACTGCGAATTCGGTCTGCAAGAAAAAAAAGAAGGAATAAAAAAAAGAAAAAGGTTGTTTATTACTCATCCATGGCATCTCTTGTCCATGAGATTACGTTACCTTGAATTTCTTTTTTAATACGGAGGGCATTGTCGATTGATTAAAAATAAAAAAAATGGAGAAAGCGAGAAAGAAGAGCAGCAGCTGACAAATCGGGCTTGTTCATTGGATTGAACCAAATCAAATCGGAAACAGAAGAAATCATGCAGGCCATTCTTCATTTTTACCTCATCGTAAGCCCTCTTCCTTCCTTCTTCCTTCTTTTCGAGTTTGGAACACGGAGATGACCCGTTTGACCTTGGCTGAAAAACTCCTGTTTTTTTTATAGCAGCGAGCAGGACCACAGGAAAAAAAAAAAAAAAAAAAAAAAAAAGATTAACAAGAATATGCCGCCAGTGCTCCAGGTGAAGCCTTTTTTCTTTCCTCTTCACCTCCTCCATTTTCACGCCTCTCTTTCTTCTTCCGTTCTAGCATCTTGGTCGCCTTCTCCTTTTTCTTTTTCACTTTGTAAGATGACTGACTCCAGCTTTAACGAGGGGTTCCGCCGCCACGTGCTCAGGAACATCAGTGACATGATCAACAAAGACGAGATGTCCTACAATATGCTAGCCCTGTCCAATATCCGACTTGTGTCTCCTACGCCTGGCCCAATGGAACAGTATGAAGCCGATGCTGGCTGTCCTCTTGACCAAGGCGTATGTCAAGAAATGAACAGGCTTATCCTCACACGTGCTACGTCTTTTTACCCTCAAGACCCACACCCGCTCGTTTTCTCTGAAGCTGACGTGCAGGGGATCCACCAAGCCCTTGCCAATCTTAATAATCGTGCTCAACTCTCACTTGTCTCTGCCAGAAGTCAATTGAAACACTTTGCTTCAAGCTTGCCTCCCTCGAAAGCCGTGGCTGTCCATCACCTGGCCCATATGTAAGCATCCTATTCTTTCTTTTTTAAGATCTTTATCGGTTTTTATTCCTGTAGGCTACAGAAGCTCCCAGGTTATGAAACCTTCAGAGCCACTTCCTTAGGCATGTTATATGACTGCTTCTTTGAGCCCATTTATAAGCGAAACTATGACCAATTGGATATTGTCTGGAATGACTTGACAACTGTGTACCACGAAGAATTACCTGTATCCTATGGTGTGGCCAGAGCAATGCATTTGGTGGATGAGTACGGTGATTATATCGAGCAAGACCCCGTGCCTCATGCAAGCCAAGACATGCTTCAATTAGGCATCCTGTCCAAGAGCCTCATCGAAACCCAAGGCATGTCGGCAGCCATGACTTTTTACATGAATGGTAAGCTGGGTCCTACAACAAAAAAAATTCACCATCTTTTTTTTTTTTTTTTTTTTTTTTTTTTTTTGCTGATAGACTTTGACGCTCTCTTCTTTGTCACTGAAATGCATGGAGGCTCGTTTATCATGTACCAATTTGCTAAGCTCCGATTCCCGCGTTCCACCGTGTCCCTCTCCAACTTTGTCTCAGCCGACACCTTGAACGCTCTGGCTAAAATTCACTTTGTTTTTTCTCGCTACTGCGCGACGCAACCCACAACCAAATAATCTTTCCTGTTTAGTGCCACACAAGAAAAAAAAAACCTAATTTTTTACCAATCAATGAAAATAAAAACATCAAGGAAGTGGATCTGCTGATTGGCCAGTCAAAACGACACCTTTTTTTTCTTGCTCCTGCTGTATGCCCAAGGGATCCGGCCTTCTGGCGAAATGAGTGTCAGGGCGACTGAGTTCTTCAAAATACGGATAAAATCCAGGTCAATTTTTTTTGCAACAGTAACTTTGTAAAGTACTTATTTCATAACTGTGATGACCATGCAACCAAAAAAAAAAAACGACATGACGAGTGGCCGTGTCACAGCGCTTCGGAGAATAAAACATCCCACAATTTGCGGAGAACAGCTTTGGATGAAGTTTATAAGCACATCCGCACAAGTGTAAAATTGACAAGTTCTTCGGAACCTCTGTCACATATTAAAATTGGAACGATACAGAGAAGATTAGCATGGCCCCTGCACAAGGATGACACTAAACTTCTGAGATGGATTGCACTACGGTGCAAATTTTTTTTTGACCTTGTCAGCCCTCTTTTTCATTCCATCTTTCACTCTGTCGTCTTTTTCTTTTTTTTTATTACCACACTGTGAATCCCAGGAAAGCAGGCATGTGGATTCGAATTCACTTGGTTCTGGAACAGAGAAGAGCAATCGGCAAATCCAAGCTGCTGATTGGCTGGCTGCGTGATTGTTATTTTTTCTTTTCTTTCCTCTTTCACTGTTTTTTTTTTTCTTCCTCATAAAACATTAGAGGATCATTGTTATCTCAAAATGCCTCGCAGTAAGTCAATCATGTAGAATGGATACTACTGGCGTTAGCAGAATTGGAATGGTCATTGAGGATGCCAGCTTAGTCTTTGCTTCTTTTTTTTTTTTTTAAAAAATAAAAATAGGTATCCGACTTTTACATTCTGCTGGCCGATCGGTAGATTCAAGTTCTTCAACTCGCTCCCGTCGAACAGTGTCACCAAGGCGAAGCAGCCGCGTTTCCGAAAAGCCATCGGCAAGTTACTACGCAGACTTTGAAGAAACCAGCCGACGTGGCCGCCCTCGGAAACGAACATCCATACAGGAACACTCCGATGTGCCAACGAAACGACGCAGAGAACCATCGCCCTCACCCATGCCCGATCAGTCTGATGCCACCGACAATGAATCGCATCCACAAGATCATGATGATGATATTGATGAGGCTGGCGAAAAAAAAATTGACAGCAATGGCAATCTTCAAGACGGTATGTTCAAATAGAATCTTCTACGACGCGGCTCACTTTTTTTTTATGTTTTGTGATTTGTATTAGACCGTTCATTTAAGGTGCCTACGTTTACATTGCCTACTCGTGGTGAATTAGTCATGATGCTTGCGATGGATCCAGCCAAATTGCTAGGCTTCCGAGACAGCAACGTGTTTTTCAACAAGAACCGGACACTTCAGCGAGTGCGCCTGACAGACGAAGAAAAAGACGTCCTGGTAGATCGGGGCCTAGTGATTCCCTGGTTCAGGCATCGTGAAGTTGCCGTTGTGACCGCACGATCTATCTTCAAACGCTTTGGTGCAAAAGTGATCAAAAAGGGCCGACGGTGCCGCGACGATTACTTTGAAGCCCTTGCTCGTGCCGAAGGCTTCACGGGCGAGCTAGTGGTGATGGAAAAAAAAACCGAACTAATGCACCTTGCTGGCGACCTCAACCGCGAAGGCCATCACTATGACGACAATGGACGCATACCTCTACTCTCTTCTCCAAGCATTGTCGCCGCCGCTACCGCCAAAGTCATCGACACCATGCCAACGTCACCCTTGGCTCTTGCACGAGCCGCTGCACCAGCATCTGCATCATCAGGTGCTTCTTCCATCACACCTTTGACGCTGCACCAACATCCTCCAATCTCCTCGACAGTCACTGCTCAAGAGTGGATGTACCAATGCGTCCAGCAGCTTCGTGTGTTCAATACCCAACTACAGACCTGCCGTGAGCAACACCCCGTCTTTTTTGACATGCACACCAATGTGAATCAAATCGCCAGTGCTACCCAACCCACCCAATGCAAATATGTTGATGTGAGTGACAAGAACACCATAGAATTTGATCACCACGATGCCTCGACCGCTGTCATGCCCTCTGTTTCAGCTCCTCTTTCGGACCCTACCATCCAACAGATCTTGGCTTACTTACCGCCAGCTGTCCAAGCATCAGCAAAATCCATACTGAAACCCTGTCTTCCTTTGTCATTGCAAGAAGCCGATGATGCCTACCCACTTGCATTGATGGACAACCAGTACCAAGGCTTATTCCCAACGTAAATGACCTCTTGAAAAAAAAAAAAAGGGGTGTGTCCTCACCCACCCACTCGTTTATTTTTAGCAACTTTACACGCTTTGGGTTTGGAAAGCCTGATCTAGATAGCGCAGGCACCATGGTTAGCAAATCACAATCGATGATGGCTCAACAGTTTTACCTCAACCAGCTCTATTTCTTTGTTGGCCAGCAACGGAAACGGAACATTGTGATGCCACCCAGCTCATTCTTACCTCCCACCGAAGTCAGCCCCACCGACGCTCAAGCCCATGAACCGCCAGCCACCGAAATCAACGGTGTTGAAAAGAATAGCGAAAAAAAAGTGGTCAAGGTAAAAAAAAAAGTGGACCAGAAAGCAATGACTAAAGCGACGGTGATCTCTAGTCGCCTGCCTTGCCTCAATGCGCTGAATGCAAACACCTGTCGGCGCCCAATAATGCCATGGATGAATATGGACTAGCTCTATGCGATCCTTTCTTCATGGTGGGCTGCGCCAACTGTCACCGAAAATATCATCCCAATTGCGCCCATCTTACGACGCCAAAGCAACTCGCAGCTGTGGATTCCTACCCTTGGTACTGTCCAGAGTGCAAATTTTGTTGTATCTGTCGTTCTACAGGTGACGAAACCAAGTTGATGATGTGCGATGGTTGCGACCGAGGCTGGCACACGGATTGGTATGTTGACATCTTTCGCAAAAAAAAAAAAAAAAAAAAAAAAAAAAAAAAAAAAAACTGGTACAGATCCTTACGTCCATTACTTAGCTGCACTCCTCCTGTGGTCGACATTCCTGAAGGTAAAAAAAAAAACAAGGCAGTCAAGGTGTAGACTCACCTTTTTTTTTCAACAATTAGGCCAATGGCTATGCCCTCTTTGCGCCATTTGCCATAGCTGCTCCAGTATTGATGTGGTTGGTGGGAACGATCGATCAAACGAATTTATTCACGCAGTTGCTCCAGCCACCAAGGAATACAGCTACCCAGTGTACCTTGCAACCTACTGCAGCCCATGTTACCAAAACTTTATGGACGATCGATTCTGTCCGGTTTGCATGCGCTCTTATACCGATGGCGACGATGTGGCCGAAGATGACAAGGAAATGGTGACTTGTGACAAGTGTGAACGCTGGATCCATACGCGTTGTGATAAGGCGATGACCCCCAAGCGCTACAATGAGATTTGCGACGATGAAAATGCCAAATACACCTGCCCCATGTGTGCTGGCGACTACTGTGCCTATGAACCTGAAAACAGCCTTTCCATGTTGGCCATGAACAGCCTTGGCCCACCTCGTGGCACAGCTATTGGCGAGATCGGTGAAAAGGTAAAACCTAGGAAAAAAAAAAAAAAAAACGGCGTGCTCATACATTCGGCCCATGTCAGGTTCGCACTCGTGGGGTCGTTCTCTACAAGAACTTCAAAGTGGGTGTGCCTGAAATCACAGGTGCAGGAACAAACAAACCATCGCAAATGTAAACCGTTTCTCTCCCTTTATTGTAAATACCTTCCCCCCATTTATTACGTAGTTTTAGAATGGCCATGACCCCTTTATCCCGTTTAATAAATGGTCAAGTTTTTGACGCTTGACAAAAAAAGCGGCTGGAACAATGAAATATTAAGGTTCCATGCGTCTGATTCAAAAAAGGCGGAGAAGTTGGAGAGTGCGTGTCTCCTTTTCTTCTTCACATGGAATCCAGCCATTTCTCACAGCCTCTTATTCGAGGTCTGACCGATAAGATATACGATCGGCGCAAGGCAGCTGCGTTGGAGATTGAAAAGTAAAATGTCATCATCAATAGACTTCTTTCTTTTCTTACATCTCTTCTTACTAGACTCGTTCGTGAAAATGAAAATGCGCCCGAACGTGTGACAGAAATCATTGATGCTCTTGTACAAGACTTTGTCTATTCCAACAATTCCAATGCTCGTTATGGTGGTTTGATTGGGCTTGCCGCTACAGCCATTGCTTTGGGCCCTGTAAGATGCCATATGCTCGCTCTCTCTCCTCTTATCTTTTACGTTTCTGTAGAAAGTAGCAGCCTATCTGGACAGAATCGTGCCTCCAATATTATCATGCTTCAGCAATCAAGATCAAAAGGTGCGCTATTATGCATGTGAAAGCATGTACAACATTGCGAAGGTGGCCAAAGGTGAGGTTCTTCGTTTTTTCAACAGCGTCTTTGACGCCCTTTGCAAGGTAAGTAACATATCCGTTGGCAAGAGGGAGGGACAGATCATGAAACAAAACAGGTGTGCCAAGGATTTTTTTTTTTTTTTTTTTGCACTCTTGCTGACACTTCTCCCTCACGCCTAGCTATCGGCTGATTCCGAGTTAACGGTCAAGAGCGGTGCAGAGCTACTGGACCGTCTGATCAAGGACATTGTTTCAGAACTTTCGACAAAATACATCTCTTCCTATCAACAACCGCTAAATCCATTGGATGAGATCGAAGTCAACGAAATCCCTGCGCCAACCTCCCTGCCTCGTAACACTGCCTTTTCCCTGCCTCGCTTCATTCCATTGCTCAGCCAACGCATTTACGTCCGCAACTCAAATGCGCGTCAATATCTGGTATCATGGATTTCTGTGCTCGATTCGATTCCAGATCTGGAGCTCGTGTCCTTCCTTCCTGAATTCTTGGACGGCCTCATTCAATGCTTAAGTGATCCGGCCGAAGACGTGCGCAAAACCACCAGCGACCAGCTCAAAGCCTTTTTGTACGAAATCCAACAGGCCGCCAAGGCCGTCGACGCCCAACAGCACCTCGACCACGAGGACCAAGAGCATCAAGGCTTCGGCAAGGGCACCTATATTCCTGGACAAGGCATTGTTGTGCAATATGCCCGTCTTGTCGCCATCCTGATTCCACACCTCTCCTCTCCGGACGAAGACATCCAACGCACAGCCCTGGAATGGATCTATGTCTTTACGTCGATTGCTCAGGACGTCATCATCCAATTCACTCCCGACATCATCAAGGCCCTTCTTCCTTCACTGGCTCACCCTGTTGCTGACATTCGCGATATCGCCGTCACCACCAATCAGAGCCTGCAAAAGCTCGTCCTGGAAGCTCCACTGCAGCCCACCGCCACCGCGACTATTTCCAAAGAGGCCATGATCATCGACACACCGGTGCTTGCCACTACACCCAACGCAGATGGTCTTGTGGCGTCTCTTTCTCCAGGTGCATCTGTTACCTCAACTTTGGCTGCTGACAATGAGGATACTGCATCGATGCCTGGCTCGGCGCCGCTCTCCACCCCACCAGCCGCTGCCACCGCGGACTTGGACTTGCCCGACCCCTTTGACTACCAAGCCACGCTTGCCAACCTTCGCTTGCAATTCTTGAATGAGCATGAGGAAACCCGTGTTGCCGGACTCGAATGGTTGCTCATGCTGCATAAAAAAGCTCCCCACAAAGTAGGCCAAAACAAAAGCAAAGACCTGGCCAACGGATACTGACTTACTTTTGTAGATCCTTGTATCTGATGACGGTACGTTTCCAGCTTTGCTCAAAACACTGTCAGATTCTTCAGAAGAAGTGGTGCGCCGGGACTTGCAGTTATTAGCCCAGATCTCCATGTACTCGGATGATGAATACTTTAGACAGTTTATGACCAACCTGCTGCTCCTGTTCAGCACCGATCGCCGTCTATTGGAGACGCGTGGCAGCCTCATCATTCGTCAGCTATGCCTTTCCCTTGATCCGGAACGTATCTATTGCACCATGGCCGAAATTTTGGAAAGCGACGAGGTAGGTTTCTCACCTTCCCCCCCTTCTTTTTTTTTTTTCTTACCTCTTTTTTATGACTTCGCTAGGATTTGGAGTTTGCAAGCATCATGGTGCAAAACCTGAACATCATTTTGATCACTTCATCTGAACTGGCAGATCTACGTAAGCGACTGCGCAATTTGGATCAAAAGGATGGCCAGCGGCTATTCATTGCCCTGTACCGATCCTGGTGCCACAATGCTGTCGCTACCTTTTCTCTTTGTCTACTTGCTCAAGCCTATGAACATGCTGCCACAATGCTTCCTGTTTGGTAAATGCACGTGTCCACCCTGGCCGCTAGATTCTCATTTTCGTTTTCTGTTTCCAGTGCTGAATTGGAAATCACCGTGAACATGCTTATTCAAATAGACAAACTAGTGCAGCTATTGGAATCACCTGTTTTTACTTGCAAGTTGCTGATCACGCAAACACCTACCAAATACCCTGTGCTAACCAATGAACTTTTTTTTTTTTTTTTGTTAGATCTGCGCCTGCAACTGCTGGAGCCAGAACGATACCCCTATCTTTTCAAGTGTCTTTACGGCATTCTGATGTTATTGCCTCAATCTAGCGCCTATTCCACCTTGCGCAATAGACTCAGCAGCGTCTCCTCCCTTGGCTATTTGAACATGATGCCCAAAAGGTATTTCACTTTTAGGAAATGCCTGTGCCATTGTTAATGCTTCTCTCTTCTGCTAGCCCAACCAGCACTGATTCCATGTCAAAGCGAGGATTGGGGAAAAATGCCAAGGAGGATGGGATCAAGTTTCAAGAACTCTTGCAGCACTTCAAGGCAGTCCAGATGCGCCATGAGCGCCAGAGGAGACAAAGTAAGCCAACATCACCTGTGAATGGACTCGGGTAGACGTGCCAATGACTCCTATTCTTCTAATTCTTCTGTTATGTAGCACTTCAGAATCTATCCAAGATCAACACTTCTAACCGAGGCCGACGTCCAAGAATGACTTATGGTAGGGAAGGAAGAATCGCGTAACCTTCTCACACAAACTTTTTTTTTATTACCATCTATTTTTTTTTGGCGTGAAATAGGCAGTGCTAGTGGAGGAAGCAATGGATCCAGCGGGCAAGTAAGCAATTTCAGCCGAGAAGAGAGTGCCAAGACGCGAGCAATGAGCAGTAACGACGGACGGTTTGCCTCGAGCGGTGCCAACACATCACGAA
This sequence comes from Hesseltinella vesiculosa, assembly GCA_002104935.1. Taxonomy (NCBI): domain Eukaryota; kingdom Fungi; phylum Mucoromycota; class Mucoromycetes; order Mucorales; family Cunninghamellaceae; genus Hesseltinella; species Hesseltinella vesiculosa. Next base: position 13,463 of record MCGT01000031.1, on the reverse strand, counting down.
ACGGACCTCACCAAGCATCGTCTGCTAATGCGTCAACCATCCATCCAAACGCTCGGACCAGCCGCCAGAAACTCTCCAAAAAGTAGCCCTCCTTTTTGCTTTTGCCGCCATGCGCTTTATATTTACAAAATACCGTCGCAAAGTGAAGGACCAAGTGCGTCACAAAAGGAGCAAATAAAAACGGACACTGGTTCTTCAGAGAGAGTTCTCATAGAGCTGGCCAAAAAAAAAAAAGGCATTTGTCTCTCCTACCTCCTAGAGATTCTTTTCTTTATTCAAATACAACCAAGAAGTGTACAGATTGGTGGATCCGACCATACGTCGTGCGACATCGATGGCATTTCATTAAATCAGAAGGATATGAAATTTGGGACTTTGGACACTTCGATTGCACTGCAATATTGATCAAGAACACCGCGCGACATTGTGCAGCTCTGACAATGTTTCAAGAATTCTGGCAGAAACTTGGGCTTTGGCATGCTTTGGAGAAGGTTGGATTTTGGGCTTTCGACATTTGGATTGCTTTGGAGAAGGGTGTGTTTTGGCCATTTGGATTGACTCAGTTCTCAACATTTTGAACTGGTGAATTTATTCAGAGCAATTTTGCATTGTGATTTTTGATCAGATCGCCTGGGGGTCCCCTGGCAAAAACGGCCGATTTTTCATTCTTTTTAGCGGGGGAATCGGAGCTGACAAAACGAAACTGACCAAAGGTTGGCTGGGTGATCATCACCAATAGGCCTGATTTTTTCAGCACCATCGTCGTTCACGCACTTGCGTATCTTTACAAATTATCAGATCGATCTGGTCGCTCAAAAGTGTTGTGTATCATCTGCTTTTTATTTTTCAAAAAAAAGAGAAAGAATTTGTGGTCAAATTCAATTACCGCACAGTGCCTTCCTTTCTAGGCAAATGCAAACTGGGCAGCTGGTCATCAGTGAAGACGAACCTTGATATTAAAAAAAGCAATCCAAAGCCCAAAGTCCATGACACTATTTCCAAACTGTTCCTAAGCTGGCAATCTCTTCTTTCGATACCGCGCCTGTTTCAATGTCTCTGTAGCTTGGCTTGACAGCTCATAAATGTGGATCATGTGAAATGGCACCATTTTTTTTTTCACTTCTCGCCTTGCATGGGAAGCATAAGAAAAGGGATCTTGTGATTTCACTTTCTCAATCACTTGATTTTAATTTTTCATGCTCTGGTAAAGACTTTGGCTGTTCGCCCGGTTGAGTTGCCCACAAAAAAACAATCATTCACGGCCCAAAAAAAAAAAAAAGACCTGCCTCTTGCCAAATGATACAGCATACTGTACCCGTGCACAAACGAGCATGTATTTTTTTTTCCGCCCTGGTTTCCCACTCGGATCTCAAAGGAAAAAAAGGCATAAAACTTTATAGTGGATAAAGCAGAAAAATCTACCAGATCTTGGAATTAGCGTTGTCATTAGGGTACTTGAAAGGGTAGATCAAGGTAGCATTGCAGTTGGTGGCATTGTTGTTACCCGTGGGGACCAAGATTTGTTGTTGCACAGGGCCCTATCATCAAATAAAAAAAAAAAAAAAACGGATCAGCAGCGGAAAATTTTCAACGGCAGCAACTTTACCTTCACGAAGAAATACATCCAAGTTTCCACAATTTCACCGGCAGTGTTACAGCGCAAGTCAGGGAACATGCCGAATTCACGCTTGATGATTTCCTGGACGCGGCTGGTGCTGTAAGAGTGGCCAGGCACAACACCGTGGCGACGCAGAGCCTTGTAAATATCGTACTTCTTGTGGAGCTTAACGGTAGTGTTGAAGTAATCGATCATGCCATCGTAAGCATTGTTGCTGTAACACTTGGGTTCAAACGACGACATGCAAGTGCCGTGCTTGCCCCATTCATGAGACCTAGAAAAAAAAGAAACAAACCAATGCATTCAGCACCTCTTACAATCTCGAAAAAAAAGTGTTCAGCTTACCAGAAGTCGTCGACGTGTCCTAGGAAGGGGGGAAAGAAAATAAGTTGAAGGGTTACTTCACCATGACGCAAAAATGAAAACATTGGGCGACTTTTTACCCGTACCAGCAGAGTTGGGCCAAACATTATTCATTTCCTGCATTAATCTGAAAGCGCGCTTGGCCACCAAAACTTCAGTGATGTTGGTGAATTGACGAGAAGGGTCACAGTTGGTAGGCTAAGAATGGAGCGCCCAAAAAAAAAAAAAGTGAGCGGAGCCAGCAGTTTATGTAACCTGGAAATTTACGTAAGAGCCATTGCAGTAATCACTCCACAAGCCATGGATGGTCCATTGGTTATCATACTAACGAAAAAAAAATCTTTTGAGTATTTACTGTTTTCTAGCCATTCTGATAGCCACTCACCCCGGCATGTTGATCCCAGAATTGACTAAAAAATTCACCAGAGATGAGTTCGAAGCGCGTTTTTATCTCCTATTTTTTCTGTGTACCTCAACAAGAAGATGCCAGCACCCTTTTCCACGCAGCACGAGTCAACATTGGTGGCGTTGGCTTGGGCAGAGCAGCTTTGGGTCAAGTGGCGCCCGCACTGACCAACAAAAGGCGAAGGAGCGGAACCAGCCATGACCATGGAACCCATCCATAGGAGCGAGCTTAACAAAGTCAACTTCATGATGTAAAAAAAAAATAAAGGTAAAAGAGAAAAAAATAAAAAATAAAAAAATCTTGTATTTTATATTGACGGTGTCGGTTGTACAAGAGCCTGGTAAAACATCAATTGTAATAAAAAAGTGCCCAAACCTGTAGTGCCTCATATTTAGTAATTGCTGCCATTTTGGTGTTTCTTCCAGATCCTCCCTCTCTTCCAGCCAGCAGTGCTCGTTGTTTCACGTGAACTGACGTTTTATTCAAACCAGCACTCCATGGCCTGTGCTTTTTTCTTTTTTTCTTTTTTACTTTCTATCAAGCAATCCTGCTTGGTTCAAAGGAAAAGATAAAAATGTGGCCTAGCCCATGCTATAATGAAGATAGAACCTCGAGAATCTGCCTGGAGAAAAAAAAATTCATATGGTACAGCCATTCACAGGCAAAGATGGTTAGCGCATGAATTGATTCTACGTAGCTGATTGGCTGATTTGTTAATTTCCCAGCTGGCACGTTGATTGCCATTGGTGTAACACCCAAGTCCCTGTCCCTGATCTTCAATGCACGTTTTCGTTCACTCATACACTCTTTTGCAAAAAATAATGAAAAATAAGATCTGTGGCTTTGACCATCCTTCAACTGGGTAGGTGAAAGAAAAAAAAAGTTCTGGGCAAAAGTTCCATGACCAGCCCCATGGATTTTTCATCAGTGCTTATTTTTTTTTGGTAACTTTTGTTTTTTTTTTTTACGAAATACTGTTGAAAAAAAAAACGTTTACTGTTGAAAAAAAAAAAAACGTTGTTCAAAGTCCACGACAGGGTTATTCTATTTACAGCGCCTTCCCTTCGTTCCCCTCCCTCCACATGCTTCTTTTCCATTCCTTTTTCTACTGTCACCTTCTCTGCCCACCCAATCACACTTCTCCTTGTCGCGCTTACGAAATACCGGTAGACGGTTTCTGCTCCTCCCTACACAAGCACCTTTTCCGTGCAGCTTTCCGATGCTCAAATCTGGAACGCCCTCCGACAAAACAACACTTTTTTTAAAACCTAATAAAGGCATTGTGAAAAAAAAAAGTCGCGGTAAAGTGAGACAAAGAGCTGGAAACAGGGCTCGCGCTTTTGGTGGAAAGTACCGGTAAATGCTTGAACTGAGGAAGATCCACTGTGCGGAGACTTGTTCTAGAATTAGACAAGTGCACAAGTAAACTCCGCACCTAATCGAATTGCTTAAATCTTTTAGTTTCTCTTTCTCTTCTTCATTCGAATTTTCGAAAAAAATAAATAAACATAGAAAAGTTTCTAATTGAATTACTTGCAGTGTTTATTCTAAATTTTACAATTCATCTTTCGGATAATGGGTTGTATGTTGCTATACCCCGTTTTGACATCACGCTACCACGATTTATCGCTGAACTGAAGCATTTTGAAGCCACCATGATCCAACTCCTAACGTTCTAGCAAGAGCTGCAAAAATCTGCCGATTTCATATTGGAGAACTACAAAGTGAACAAGCATCTCCAGTCTTTAAATCGTGACAAGCCATCCAGCCGAAAAACCAACATTTGTCAACAGCGGGACACATGGTACACCCCACCCGAACATACTGCCTCCAGAATACCTTTGAATTTCACCAGCCTCGCCCCACCGAGATCTTTGAACAAAGAACGATTGACCATCGCTTGCGCAGAATCCATTTCTGATATGAAGCAGACTGCCGATGACCAAGGTGAAGATTTCCTTGGTACTGATGAGTTTGGATGGAAGTTTGACGGAGAAAAGTGGCACAACCGTATCACAGGAACAACAACTACAAGCAATCCGTATCGCGGAAGTGATGAATAAAAATACTGCTATTGGCATGGGATAAAGGGAATGGGAACGCAGCCACCGACCCCTTTCAAGTGCTTGTTGAAATTAATAAATCGCATGTCAACCCCCCCCCCTCCCAGGCCATCAAGTGAAACTTTAAATAAGGCTTGAATGATACATTTTCATTATGTATAATGATAAAAGTTGAGATTTTTTTCTTTTCTCACTGTTTTTGCCGCTTGCTTTCTGCCCCCTTCTTGAATGGTTTTTTTTTTTTTCATTTCATTGTCTCGTTACATTTCATTTTTTTGAATGGGCAATCATAAACAAAGGTATCCATGGTAGTGTAGAAAAGAAAAAGTCATTTCTTTACAAGTGAAATGGGAAAGAACGTCCAAACTTGTGGGAGATGGGATACAGAAAAGTTAAAAAAAAAAAAAAAGACTTTTTGTCCACACTTTCGCACGCTTCGTTAAAAAAGTCATCTCTTCAATTCCGGTGTTACTTCTCTCGCTCAGAATTGAGAAAAGAAGGAGCTAAAAAAAAACGCGTTCACGACTCTTTATAATGGTGCACAAAGGACAGCAGCGATCGCTTGTCAAAATAGTCTCTCTCTTACTCCGCTACTGATCCTTGCCGCGTTGAGCTATTGCCAGGGTGCTTTGCTTGATAGCTGTCTCGAATAGAATGCACGTTGTATGTTGCTGTTTCTGGAAGGACACAGACAACTAACATCATTCGCTCGCAAACTCTTCCATGCCCTTTCTCTGATCTACCTGGTATTTCACCCTTTTCTCTCAAACCGAACCGAACACGTTTTTGAATTAAAAAACCAATAACGGTCGACAACGACGCGTATTTTTTTCGGTATTGTTATTTTTCCTTTTTTGTTCTAAAATGAAAGTAAACAGCCTAGACAGGCCATTCATCAACGGTTGATACAGATCAAAGCCACAAACCTTTTGTTACGCTGTTGGTCACTCTTACAATGAACAATGCAAGTCATTGCTTCTTTTTTTTTTTATAACAGTGCTGTGCAGTGTTGATTTTTCTTTCTCTTTTTTTTTTTTTTTACGGGGGTCCCCTCGAAGGCGGCGCGGTGTGGAAGCTGTATATGGTAATCTCAAAATGAAAAAAAAAAAAAAGCAAATGCTAAATATTGCACGAGAGCGTAAACGCATGAATGATGATGCTGTAATGTCGAAAATATCAGGTCGATTAGTGAAGATTGCCCAGCAAATTTTTGATCACTTTCGTTTTGACACCTCTGATCCCCCAGCCAAAAAAAAAATGAAAAGTCGGTCATTTTCACCGCGAATGACCACTTCCTGTATTACGGCAGAGAGAGAACAGTACGTGAACACTCTGCCACTACTGCACCATAGAGTGCAGCGCAATGATACAATATCACTAATTATGAACTGCACAACAGAAGTCGGGCAATTTCCAAGCTGAGTGATGGTCTGGCATTCGAGTGGCTGCGGCACCATGGTCACAATATCATTTTTAGGGATAGTGATAGAGAGCAAGTGCGTGTATGCAATCTAGATATGAGATATTGCCAGAGAAGCTGCTTGTAAAAAAAAAGCAAAAGCAAAAGCAAAAGCTCCTGGGCTGAGTAAGGAATGTGCTAATAAGCTTGCTTGGGAAATAAGAAATGGTAGTTAATTTTAATCTATGCTGTAAAATGGAGTGTAGTAGTTTTCATGCCATGCATAAATGTCGTTGGCATCATCGGTGGGAGGCTTCCTGGTGGGGGCCGTCTTGAGCAATTTCTTGTAACTCTCGAGCTAATTGGCTGGGTGGTAAGAGTGAGTGACAGAGATAGCAACAAGGGTAGGAAGCTTACCATGCAGTTTTATGCCACTGGTTCCGCTCCATTAAGGTTGTCTCGAGCTTTTTGCGTAACTGTGCTTCTGGATTTGGGTGTGAGGGTCTGGAGGAGGCACGTTGGCAGTTTTGATGATCTGAATGAGAAGGTTCAGGAATTGCAAGCAGCTGCTCCAGTTCATTTTTAAAAGCCTAAAGTAGACTAGTTTTAATTTTTTTTTTTTTTTTTTTTTTGCTTTTCTTACCTCGTACAATAAGTTGTTATCCTTGATGCTGCTTTCATACATTTGGCGCATGCGTGTCAATTCATCGTCTTTCTGCACATAAAGAAAAGAAGAGTGTGAGAAAATTGTATGAGGATTTCGGAAGAGGCTTGCCGATTTCAGATCATGCTCCAATTGCTGGACGACTTGTCGACTTTGTTCATAATCAAGGATGACTTGACCAAGACGCTTGTCAAAGTCGATCTTGATTTGCTCCACTTCATCCGCCAGCCGATCCACTGAGCCTGGGGGTGAAGGAGACCCAGCTGAGAGTGACGCAAGTGAGACTGGACTTGGCGTTTTCGGAGGCTGCTTCATTTTCAAAATGGATATGGCCTTGGCTGACTGGGAAGCAGAAAAAGTGTAAAGTCAATTCACACGCTTTTTTCATGCATATGCTTCTTTACGTTGCTTTCTTGGGGGCCGTGAGAGAGTGAATAGGAGTGTGAGCTTGCCAGAGTCACGTTCCCGATATACGAAGTGAAATGTGAGCTACTCTCGTCGACATAGCCCATCTTGGAAGAATTATTTTGCGCCAAGCTATTGCACAGTTGCTTTACACGATCTTCGATACCATCACTTGCTTTTGACGGGCCCTTTTGCGTTGACTGTTTAAACAAGATGGGTAAGATTTTACGAGCTCTGGCACTGGATATTGCTCAATGAGGTCTTTACCTTGATGTCGTAAGACATGGTTTGGGATGGATGTACGCTTGGTCGGATGGTGCTACTGATATTTGATTCAGGGCCTCGGGCCATAGGAACTAGAAAGAAAAGTAGCGCCGAGTTAGTCGTTAAATATACCACTTGTGTCCAATTGTACCAAGCGATGGAGAACTCTTCTTGGATACCAGGCGATCAACCGAGATACGTTGAAGAGAGGCGCGATAATTTAAAAAGCTTGAGGTTGGAGTGAGCAACTCGGTGTCTTTGCTATTGGACGAGGCTACAGGTTTGTTGGAGGTGTATTTATGAGGTGATGGCGAGAGATCATCATTGGCTGGTGTAGAGACAAAGGATGGGGTAGAGGGTGAGGTTATGGAAATAGACGAAAGCTGGTCCATGTAGTAGGAAGCGCTGCGCGGTCGCTGTCCCTGCTGCCAGTTATTATTTGGAGACGGTGGTCTGACCAGGTTGCCAGTTGCTTGCACAGTTCCTGAAATCAAGCGATTGAGAGCGCTGAAGCTTTTCCGTCGATTCAGTTGCTTGAATGTATCCCGGACAGATTTGGTGCTGCTGTGCGGAGATGGTGATGGTGACATTGTGCTGGTCAGTGAGGCAAGCCCTGATTTCAAAAAGTCACATTGAATCACTGGGATCCGTCAGGTAAAAAATGGTGAGCATTTTTCAGTAACAGCTGTCTCACTCACCATTCGTGAGAAGCAAGTCGGTCAATTCCAAATCGTCAATGACAGACAGATCAGCTAGATCCTCGTCACCGGAACTACTGCTGACAGACTGGACAACATGCTGCGATAGGGCGGCCAGACTGTCGGGGACAAAAAAAAAATCAATGCATTTCTGTTCTTCTGCAATAGCACGTACTTGAAACCAAAAATTTCAGAGGGAGCAACTACCAAAAGTGTTGAAGGAAGTGAATAGGTGTGTTGTAAAATCATTGGCGTCTCGCCAAGCTTGTCATTGATCAAGGCGATAGCAGTGTCGCTCTAGAGACGCCAGTAAAAAAAAAAAAAAAAAAAAAAAGTGAGCTCCTGATTTTTTTCGTGTGAAGCAGTATGATTACCTTGTTGTGAACAGTGTGGTACATGGACAGATCGTGGATCCTCGCAAATAAATGGTGGTCTTGCCAGTCCATGTACTTGAATGAGGACCCTGGATGGGAGAAGATAAAAAAAAAGTTACTTTTGACTCCCGATTTTTAGGATGGTTACCTCGGTAGACATCCTTCATCCTGGTTCTTCCGAAATGTTTAACAAATGCGTTCATTTTAGGTGACGACTGGTGTGTGCTTCCAAGGGAGGAGATTGACCGCTTATGGAGGATGGAGTGGTTGCTAGAGAGGGAGGAGTGAGAAGACGATGGAGCAAGATGAGATTCCAGGTTGGGAATGGCGAAGAGGTGAGCGCGGTCTTCGTGAAAATAGTTTTCTAGCAGTTGATCAATGTCGATATTGTTGGAAGGGCTGTTTGCGAGCCGGGTGGCGACTAGCATCAAAGAGCCAGGAATCTCGGGCACGCCTTGGTACAGGTCGGCATAGCCAAGTGGCAACCAACCACGGAACTTGAGTTTCTTGCTCTCGCCAAGTCGTCTTTGCTGGCTGGGGTCGCCTTTGCGCAGTAGCGTTGTGATCGATCCAGTGTGGACATCCCGGTACAGGCCACACAGGTCTAAACCCTCCGAATCAAACGTTGGGCGTCGCACAACCATCACCTTGTCCGAAAATAAAAAGAGGGTCACGGGCGAAATTGGTTTCAGAGTACACAGGTCATACTCGACAACGTCCAGGGCATCGATCAAGCATCGCTGTTGGCTGATGAGGGAAGCCTGCAGAATAATAAAAATGAACAACGAAGCAGTGGTTGGGTCTGTTCTTACAGGACAGTCTTGGATGGATTGAAGGATATTTTGGAAAATATGGATGAGGTTGGTGTGGTAGTCATCTGGCATGCTAGCGATTGCTTCGATTTTGGCGAGCGCGTTGACTAGGTGGGTAAAATCTTGATGGGTCTTGGGGGTATGCTTTAGCAGGCCTTGTAAAAAAAGCTTGTAATGACCGAGTCGCTGCGCTGGCAGCAGTAAATAATCATACACGGTTGGGTTGCCATCTTTTCGTTTCTAAAAAGGGAAGAGGAGACACTTATTGATCCTCAGCTGCCTATTTTTTTAACGTGCTTACCTCGAGATATTGGTGGTAGTCAAGATTGCTGCGCATTTCCTTGGTGTGAAAGGACTTTGCATTTTCCAAGCCAAGGAGAAAATGATGATACGCTTTGAATTGGTCCAACTAGCGTTTGGCGGGGAGGGGGGAAAAAGGAGAATGAGCGATGACATCCAAAACAAGGTAGAGGAGGATTTCATACATGCCGACTAAACAAAAGACCAATGGCATCGGAGGAGCATGATTTTACATCTTGAGCAAACGCAGTGTTGACCTTGTAAACGTCATCGATGTTGATAAAGATCTGGTTGCATTCATATGCACCGAGAATACATTTGCGCTTGTCCTTGGTGCGGGACCGCAATGGCAGGACAATTGCCTTTTTTACAACAATGAGACACATGGTTTAAACCTAACCCTTGCATTTTTACCTTCAAAAAGTTATGAAGATTTGCGATATAATTCATTTCGGTAGCTTTGAAATCTCGGATCAAGTGATCACGCTTTTCCAGGTCCTACGACAGAAAATAAAGGGTGAGGTGAGCTTTTGGTGGTTGGGGTGATGTCCCTTACCTTGACAAAGCGATGTTGGTGAATGATGTGATTGCTGTCTGTTGGAGCCACCGTGTCACCCAAAGTGCTACTCATGAAGCTATTAAGAAACTTAATCCAAGGTTCCGTGCCTGAAAAAAAAAAAAAGCTTAGAGACAACGATGGTTTATCGCGTATCGCTGCTCATTTTACCTTGTTGTTCATCCACCAGGATATCGATATAATGACACTAACATTTGGAAGTGGGACAGAGGGAATCCGTAAGCAACGTATACGGGTAGCCTTTTTAAATTACCAGAGGAGCTAAGCCGACGGTGATCGTCTTCGCTAAAGGGAAACGATGGACATAACCAAGTTCTTGAAATCGCTCTTCTAGATTCTATGCAACGATGAAAGATGAGCGGTTTTCAATTTAAATAGCCATTTAACATACTTTTTTCATGAGCACAATCGTAAGAACAGTAGAAAAAAAAAAAGAAAGAAACAATGGTGAAAAAATGGAAATCAGCATCTGCGGCAAAAAAAAAAAAGGGTGCTCTTGTGTAACGTCCAAGCAGCGTCACTGACATCAGAAATTGTTACAGGCAGTAACAATAAGCCATGACTGTATAATATTTAAAATATCAACTGCTTGCCCATGACATATAAAGATGCTCAAAGGAACCATTGCGATAAAACTGCTTATTATTGCAACGGGAAAACGGAGCGTCGGTCGCGGTTTCGGAGGCATGCCGAATCTACCGGTAGCTGGCGGTAGCTTTGACAGTATTCTCCAACACGACACACAGGCGACGTATAATAACACCTTCCTCCGTCCTATTCTCTCAATGCTATCACTTTAACATGAATTGTGAATCATTAGTTTATGATTTTAACACTAATTTTCATTCTCTTTTGACAGAATCGAAAGGCAAAGGGAGGGAGCCCTTGCCTTGAGAAAAAAAAAAGTGATGTTAACCATTTTTGAGTCAATGTATTCGTCTAAAATTTTACATGGGTCCAACTTCTTTTAAAAGGTATCAATGCTGAAAAAAATCAGTAGAATGACAAATGTCACTTGCAGTAACAAGTGACGAAAACGCCGGTACCATCCACATTAAAATCAAAGTACTGTATATGTAGCGGAGCTTTTTTTTTTTTTTTTTTTTTTTTTTTAGGTTCGCGTTTTACTTTTCTTTTAACTTCTTTGTTCCTCACTTTTATTTTTTCGTTTGTTGTTTATCAACTGTTTTTCTTCATCAGACATGTTCTTTCCTAGCTTTCGCCAGTAACTGATGATTGTATTTACATCTTCAAAGTCTTCGAATACTTGCCAGGTATCTTCGTCAGCATTATATCCTTTCCATCTTATCAGGTACTCATAGATTCCTTTCTTATTTTTGATGGGTCTGTGTGCCATGATCGCTTCAACTATATAGTGTGCTTCTTCACCAGTGATGGTTGGTTCTTCTGACACACTTTTTAGTTGTTCAGGAGGGTACTTGCTTGGATGCAATTCGCCTGTTTTATCTTGCAGAATGGGCGCTCCACCTTGATTCTTCATAACAACTTTGAATGGTCCTACAAACTTGGCTTCCAGGGCACTTGTGGCTATAGGGTTGCGTAAGCTTACGTGTGATCCTACTGCATAGCTGACTATGTTCTTTTTCTGATTGAACTTGTCCTGTGCTATGCTGCGTATTTGCTCTGTTCTTTTAATTATGGCAGGTAATAGAATTTCAGTAAGGTCTTGGATCACTTCTTCTCTTTTTCTTGCAGCTCTATGTGTGTGCGCGTTCATCTTCACTTTGGTGTAGTCCTGTGCCGTTTATTTCTGTCTGAATGCCTCTACCCAGCAATCCTGTTTGCCAAATCAAAGGATGAAATGGAACATGAGCTCCCTCTTTGCTACAACCATGTTGTTGAACTGTCCCGTGGATATGGCAAGTACAGCTCCCGGTTCAAGCAGCAGTTCAGCACCATGGTTCATCCCAGTCAATTTGTGGCTTTTGAAGAAGAATTGCGCCGCCTTGCTGGAGAATACCATGAAGGCTATTTTGATGATTTTTTCTTTGTTTCAGTTACCTAAACCACTAAAAAAAAAAAAAAACCCTATACCACAACTTGCACCCAAACCCTAAAATAATAACCTCAACCCTAAAAAAAAAGGGAGGGTGGGTGGGGACTAAACCAAACCTAATACGGAACCCTAATCCTTAAAAGGCAACTATTATAAATTTAAGGTTAAGGGAAATAAATATGTAATGGATTAGGGCAAATCAGGGTATGTTACGGGGGGTCAGTAGGGTTTAGGACAGAAAATGTCGGAAAATGAAAATAAAAAAAAGTCAGCATATAGTTCTAACTCAGGAGACCCTAAACCCTAATGAATTTTTAAAATCCGATCAGCGGATCACGAATTATGGGCGAAAAAAGTTTTACTCCGATTCTCGAAAAATCGCACCAAAATAAGAAAAAAATTTTTTTCTGGTCACGTGACCCCCACACTACCTCTGAGAGCTGAAGGTCACGTGACTCACCAAGAGTGTATGCCTGAGAGCTGAAGGTCACGTGACTCACCAAGAGTGTATGCCTGAGAGCTGAAGGTCACGTGACCCACTGACTGTCTGCCTGAGAGCTGAAGGTCATGTGACCCACTGACTGCCAGCCTGAGAGCTGAAGGTCATGTGACCCACTGACTGCCAGCCTGAGAGCTGAAGGTCATGTGACCCACTGACTGTCTGCCTCTAGTGACAGGGGTCACGTGACCCACTGACTGTGTGCCTGAGAGCTGAAGGTCACGTGACCCACTGACTGTCTGCCTGAGCGAACACTGGAAGTCGTACAGTATGACCAACTTCGACCTACTGGTACCTCTTTCCGATAATAAAATTGCTCTGGAATTGTCTGAATGTGTTTGTGAAAGCATCCTCTATCACCCCACATATAGTTTCAGCATGGTTCCTTTTATGGTAAGTAGGTCTCAAACACGAAATTGCTTATAACTATCTAACTGCGCTTGGGTTTATAATGAAACGTTGTATATGGGAACATATACTATAGTACTATATACAGTTAAAATTTGGAGCGAAAATAGTAATTATTTGTCCATGTTTTTACTCTTTTAATTTTTCAGCTAATTTTCTACAGGAAATAAAAAAAGAAGAACGTGAAGTCCAACTTGAGATTTTCAAATATAATAGAAACAGTGACTGGGGGTATTTGATGGTGGAGAATCCAAATATGGCAAGTATGAAGTCCGGTCGAGTAATAAAAATCGAAAACCGTGAGATATTTGGCGTTGAAAATAAAAGGGATGGGTGATAAAAATAAGTGAGAATGAGTTATGGTTTTTATTGATGTGAAGGTCTATGTTTTTTATAATGTTTCTGTGGAAACCGTTGCACTAGTAGCTTTGTAACATGGGTATCTTTAGACATGGTTTGTCTTATGTTTATGGGAGATCATGTTGACATCTTGAAAGTACTTGTGTTTGAGTGAGTTGAACATGGGAGAAGGAAAAGGTACGGTATGGGTTTAATGTTTGCGGTGACCTAGTCCCTGTATCTTAATATAAGCTTGA